>LSHF01000012.1:0-324958 GCA_001660795.1 Leptoxyphium fumago
AGAGCGCAGCGTGGATGTCAATATAGCCTAATCCGGTAGTAAGCCTCCGGCAGCTAGTAATAGAGCGTAGCGTGGATGTCAATATAGCCTAATCCGGTAGCACGCCTACAGCCTACGGGCAAGGTAGCGGAGGTGTCAACACTACTCGAATAGGCCTAGCGTAGAAAAGCCCCGTAGCTTAAAGCCTAGCTTAGTATATTTCCTATAAATGTATATAGGATACCCTCTTTTAAATCATGAATATTAAATGTTATAGTATAGCTATAGAAAAAGTAGAAGCATATTCGGAATCAGAATTACTTCGCGAGTCGATTAATGTAGTTTTCGTATTCTATAGATGCCGAATAGGTCTAACCCTAAGCCGGTTCCGTCCCCTAGATATATATAGCTTAGTAGACCGCCCCCTTTTAATCGGACTTAGCTAGAGAGTTCTCGTCCTCCTACTCCTTTATTTCGGTTATCGAACCTATTAAATACTACTACGAATTCCTATGTATACGTTGTTCGCCCGTGATACTACCCTACCCTAAGCTGCCTTTTAGTAGCGTTTCTGACCTACCTTATATATTTTCTCCCTATACTATCTATATAATTTCGGATTATATAATTTTACTATATAATATACTAGCTTTATAATATTATACTGAAAAGTTGGCGTGACTCTAATAGGGTAACTCTAATAGGGGTGTTAGCCTTAGATGTTCTCGGGTATGTAATAAAATATTCGCCTAAAGCTGACCCTAATAGGGGCTTATTAGAGTGGGAAATTTTGGATAGGTTTGGCGGCTGGCGGCTCGCGATGCGTTTCTGTCTTGCATGCTTGAGTAGGCAAGGCTTCGTGGACGAGCGGATGCTGGCGATTTGCAAGCTCGTCTCAACCTCATCCCTCTAGACGTGATCGAACGCCAGCTCTCCCGACGCTTTCGTACCGCGCAGCTGGATTGCTCTATCTTGGCCTATCTCAATGGACGCAACGGCGCTCGCATTCCTCACCACATTGCAAAGAAAATGGACTCGATTTTTTCGTCTACTAATAATTGGCCACGGTGAATGCTGTGTACATCGATGTGTACGTAACAACGTCTTTCATATCGCTATCGAACTCTCTGAACGCCCTTCACTCACTAAATGATTCTTTAAATCGTTCTTGGAAAAAGTACGGACGCCCATTTCGTAGAATGAGGTCATGAGTGTCCCTGACGTCCTCGGAGTGGACACAAGCTGGTTGGCCGTTCAATCCTATAGCAATACAACTGTGCCAAGGTGACTTCTGGAATCCTCCATCGGCTGCCGGGATCAATGCGACAGAAAGCTTGGAAGCACCCGAGGATGGGTGCATCGATAGGCGAACGTGGTGAGGAAATAGCGCCCGAATAGCGCCTGTGAACGCTTCAGACCGTCTCATCATCATCTTTGCCGTCTTCTTGTATAGTCTGATCTTGGCACTGCTCCCCAGCCCTATGAGTGTCGCACTCGTCTCCATCTCGGACTGCAAAAATTTGATCATGCCGCAGTAAGTCAGCATAGTATCCTTGTCGCTCTTAATCAGCTCTGTAAGGTGTTGCTTTGTCGGGGCAAAACATGTTTCGAGCTTCTCGCGGCACATCTGTGCTGTGTCGAGGAACACCTTCTCCGCCAAGCAATTGTCGGAGATGAAGCCAAGCACACTCATGCAAGATCTCAATCTGACATTCTCCAATTTTTCCTCTTTGATGATAGCTTCAAGCTCTACTCCATAGTCCCAGCAATCTTGGTCGCTGATACCAAGGACGTCTATCATCAGACGTTAGCACTAAAATTGTCGTAAATCATGTCGGCCTTACCGTTAAACAAGACTCCGTCAGACGCAATGTTGACGACGGCTCCAAACTCATAAACCTCCTTCACATTCTCGGCCATTGCATTCAATCGGCGAAGGGCAAGTTCTTCTCCAAGGTCAGGAAGATGGCCCAGGACTTTATTCTCGCGATTTAGCTGAAGCCCTATTAGCCAAACATATATCCTGGACTCGATGGATCGAACTCACGCTCTTGCAAGGGAACGCTGGCATTGTGAGCTGGACCGGGGTGGACCTCGAAATATGATGATAGACATGGGGCAAGAATCGAAGCTTTCCACTCCATGGGATAGGACCGGTGGGTGCAGTGGTGTCTGACAACCCGACATGTGTGCCATACTTCTCTAGGACATTCAACACGTCAAATGACAGACGGAAATACTCTGCCTCGACAGAGAAATCACCAAGTTGCTTGGGCGAGGAGATTGGATGAGACGATGGCATCTCTTCGGAGTCTGATTGGGAGTCGTCGTCTATCTCCGTTATGACGGTGTGGACTCCCTTGAGTTTCTCGACAACGAGACTGGAGATACTGTTTGCAGGATCAAACTCATCCGACGAGGAATTCGAAATGCCAGCGGTTGCCATAGCGTTGATGTTGGAGGTCAAAAGTATTATACAAAGGTAAGTTTGTCGTTGTCCGGCGAAAAAGCAATCCAGTAACTTCCTCACCAACCAATCTGATGCGTTGTTGGCAAAACGCTCTCTCGGATCCGTCCCAATCGGGGAAATGAAATCCCGAGATCATTACGTTGACTCTGGCGCCATTATTCCCATGACTATCCAGAAGGATCCTGTGGGACTCCACGTAAGTCTGTTCTGGGGCTAGTATATCACGTTGAGAATGCAGTCATCTTAGAAGTACAGCAGGCTCAGCTGAAATTGCTTTGTAATGCCTGATCGAGTCATTCACATGCCATCTTCCACATATGATGCTGTCACGCGCTCGTGAAGTCGACGTTTTTTTGGAAAGCCAAGTACGAACAATCAGCCACACTACAGCCTATCGAGTAATTAAGATGCCTCCTCGCGAGATTGATCCAAATTCTCCATTTGCAGTATTGCAAAACTTACAACCTGAACTGCCATACCCGAATGCTGCGTTATCTTATTGGCACCACACAACACGTGGATTTCCTTATCTCAGAGCAAATGAAACTGGCCCCCTGCTGACTGCCATCCCCTATGCCATCATCGGATCGGGTCTCTCGGGCGCGTTGACAGCGTTCGAGCTCATCCAATCGGGTATCAAACCCGATGAAATCCTGATCTTGGAAGCGAGAGAAGCTGTCTCTGGTTCGAGCGGCCGCAATGCAGGCCATGTTCGTCCTGACGCTTGCAGTGGATTCGGCGATTATGCTGCTATCCACGGACCAGAAGAAGCTCTCAATATCGTCAACAACGAGAAGATCGTTCTGGATTTGGTTCGACAATTCGTGCAAAAGCACAACATCGACTGCGATTTCCAGCCCAAGCAAACTTTTGATGTTTGTCTTACTCAGGACATAGCACAGGACGAGCTGAACAATGTCGAACAGTATGCCAATGCCGGAGGCAGCTTGCAACACATCAAACTACATGAAGGTGATGCTGCGAGAGCGCGGACGGGTGTGCGCGATGCACTTACTGCATGGGAATGGCCGGCGGCCTCGGTCCACACTGTGAAACTCACGCAGTGGTTGCTCACCGACTCCATCGAGAAAGGCTGCAGACTGTTCACCCACTGCCCCGTCAGCCAAGTCAGTCAAGGAGAAAACGGGAAATGGAACGTCCACACGGATCGAGGAGTCGTGGCTGCAGAAAAAGTCATACATTGCACAAACGCATACGCAGGCGCTCTACTTCCTCAGCTGACAGCAATGCTCCTTACCCCGATCAAAGTGCAGGTGCACTCACTGAAACCCACCAAAGCTCTTTCAGGCAGTAACGTGCTGAAGACTTCAATGGCCCTCAGATACGAAAAGCACCGTTATTATGCTTTGACGCAAATGGCGAAAGATGGCATGATCATTTTTGGTGTTGCAAAACCTAGCGGGTTTACGTTTGATGAAACGTCTTATACCGATGAGCTGGTGATGGAAGGTCTGGAGAAGTTTGATTCGTTGTTCCCGAAAGCGAATCATCAGGAGAAGAGGCACGGAGAAGGCTTGGACCATGCTTGGTCGGGTCTGATTGCCATGACCCCTGACAAGGTGCCCTATATTGGCGAGATTGATGGTCTCGAGGGACAATTCATTTGTGCCGGCTTCAACGGACATGGTATGGCTCGCATATTCAGCTGCGTGCCTGGTTTAGTCAAGCTGGTGATGGGTGGGTCGTGGCAGGACACGAAGCTTCCTGAATCCTTTCATTACAGTCATGGACGATTGGATAAGGCTCTTGCAGGCGTTGGACCCTAGTCTAGTCTTGGTCTAGTTAGAACAGAACCTCGGTGAATGACACTGCATAGAGCTACCCTAAAGTCGTCCTGCATTGAGAAGAGATGTAAAGACACTGCATTTACATAGTCAAAGGTATGTTGCTTGTTTCAATTTTGACGCTGCATGAGTCCTTCCGCACACGGCCTCGTGGGTGATATTATTGGTGTGACCAGAATAGATCGAAGGGTCTCGATGTGACGCTAGTTTAATCGGGTGGATGCTTGCAGGGTCAGCTCAAACGAAGGACCAATCCGGAACAAGGAGGTGGGCTTGACTGCGTTGCCGCTCGTGAAATCGGGATAAAAATGCGACCACTTTGTGCAGCTTGGGCGTGGGAGGGAGATTTCTCACATAATAATCTCGTGATCGGCGCATGTTGCACGTTATGGCACGTTATGGTCATTACGTGGTTCTGCGCCACAATTTGCCGGCACCAGACTACTCTGCCGTGCGACGACTAGCGATATCCACGAATTGGTTCACGCACCTAAGCCTTAGCCGCAACAATCATTGGATCTCACGTCCATACTGCCATTAAGTCATGTCTTTCCATCAGCTTGGTGACTTTTTATTCGTTGCATCTACGACGAATGACAACGGCCAGCGCCCGGACAGCGAACGAAGTGGAGCGTTCCGCGTTGTGCTGAGTCATTCCAAAATAGACCAACACTCCAATATTGTTCAGCTACCCACTCTCTATCCCATGGCATGTTTCTCATGGTCAATTCCAGGCCTTCCACTCCAGCCTCTATCGAGTGCTTTAAAACAATCGTTTCTGCCGCAAGAATGTGTACTGTTATCACCTCGAACTCTGATCCTCAAACGCCAACATGAGCTCTCTGCTCAGCGCCGCCGGGCTGGTCTTGACCCTTGCTTCCATCTCACAAGCAGCACCTTTCGTATACAACAAGAACTTGTTACCTCGGAACAGTGTTCAAGCAAGTCCTGGGGCAGCGACCTACGACTACGTTGTTGTTGGAGGTGGCACCGCTGGTCTTGCCATAGCCGCAAGACTCTCAGAGAGTGGCTCGAAAAGTGTGGCAGTCATTGAAGCTGGCACGTACTACGAGAGCTTTGGGAATACGAGTGAGATTCCGCTCTTCGACACGTCATGGACTGGAAAAGATCCAGAAGACACAAATCCCAATCTGGATTGGGGCTTTGTCACCGTCCCGCAGACGGTCAGTAACTATCATTCTTGGGGCTTGGGATATGTTGGTCTGACTTTATGACAGGGAATTCTCGATGCAGATATCCACTACCCTCGAGGAAAGTGTCTGGGAGGCAGCAGCGCCCGTAACTATATGGGCTATCTCAGAGGCACGAAAGGCTCGTACCAACAGTGGGCCAACATGGTCGGGGACAACTCGTACACATATGACAATTGGTTGCCCTACTTCAAAAAGAGTCTCAATTTCACCCCTCCGGACATGAGCAAGCGAGCATTGAATGCCACACCGCAGTATGATTCCGGTAGTCTTGGAAGAGGTGGTCCCCTCTCCATCACCTTCCCTAACTACGCTCAGGCAATGTCGTCGTGGGTCCAGAAGGGTATGCAAGAAGTTGGTATTGCGGTCAGCAACGGCATCACAAGTGGAGTCCTTATGGGCTCTTCCTATGTCATTGCAACCCTCCAGGGCGATCAGAAGCGCGAGTCGTCCGAGACTGCTTTCTTGACTCCTGCATCAAGTCGTTCTAACTTGAAAATTTACACCAACACTATGGCAAAGAAGGTTGTCTTCTCTGGCAAGACCGCAAAGGGGGTCCTTGCTTCGACTGGAAGCCAACATTATACCTTATCGGCCAAACGCGAAGTAATCCTCGCAGCGGGAGCTTTCCAGTCACCTCAACTATTGATGGTCTCTGGTGTTGGCCCTGCTGCCACCCTCTCCAAATACAACATCCCCGTCATCGCGGACCGTCCTGGTGTAGGTCAAAACTTGCAGGATCATATCCTGATGGGGCCTAGCTACCGTGTCAATGTCATCACTGCATCGGCCATAGAGGACCCTGCCTTTGCTGCTCAGGCAGCGAACCTTTTCAACACGCAACAATCAGGTATCTTGACCAGTCCCGTGGGCGACTTTGGCGGCTGGGAAAAGCTACCTTCGCATCTGCGCAGCAATCTCTCCTCAGCCACACGATTAGTCCTCAATTCACTTCCGTCAGATTGGCCTGAGATTGAGTTTCTCAGTTTGGGCGGCTTCTTGGGATACCAAGAGAATGGAAGTCAACCAACAGATGGATACAATTATGCCACTGTTGCTATTGCACTGGAGGCTCCTCAGTCACGTGGCTCAGTCAGCATCAGCAGTGCCGACACAAGCGATGCGCCCGTCATTGATCCCGGATGGTTGACCAGCCCGATAGATCAAGAAGTCGCTTTGGCTGGTTACAAACGTGTGCGCGAAATTTTCGCTACGAAGGCTATCGCCCCAGCCTTGATTGGCCAGGAAGCTTTCCCTGGTCCTCAGGTACGTGGTTTGTGTCTTAAGTCTTTTTGCAAATACATGCGGCTAATGTTGAACAGGTCTCCTCGGACGCCGACCTGCTCCAACTGATCAAAGAATCTGTTGGTTCTGTCTTCCACGCTTCATGTACTTGCGCCATGGGTCGAAAAGATGACAAGAACGCCGTCGTCGATTCGAATGCCAGTGTCATCGGCGTGAATGGACTTCGTGTGGTTGACGCAAGTGCTTTCCCTTTCTTGCCTCCGGGGCACCCGATGGCTACAGTCTGTGAGTGTATCCTCTTCCAGGCACCTGAGTGTTCCAAATTACTGATAGACATAGATGCCTTGGCCGAGAAGATCGCCGCTCAGATATTGCACTCATGATTTCCAAATCACCATCAGGTCAGCGTTGAATGTTGACAGTGTTTGGTGTTTACATACTACAAGTGCAAGTTCGAGGAGATGATTGATACAAGAGATTTTGGGATGTATATATTGTATAGGGCAGTTCAGAATGGAAGAAACATTCTGACTACAATGCTCTCTACAAGTGTTGATATTTTGGTCCTATGCTGGCAGATTTTACCGCTATCTCATGTTTTGGTACTGCTGCGATGGTTGGACAAACGTTTGTTTCAATCAAAACTTGTTGCCATGATGGCACTTGCCGAAAGTGACACCTAACAGGCGAAACCTTGTGTCCTAAGTCTCGAGTGAATCTGAGCAGAAGTATGTCACATATTTTATACATTTATCATCTAGCAGAATCTCGTCCACAGCTCCTACTAGTGATGTTCATTTGGAAGATGAACATGTCACGATACCCATTGCAGGTTGAAATAAAGCTGAGATTGTTTGCTTCCATTCTCGAATGCATATAATTTCATGCGCGAAGGATCAGAGTATGAGTTTTCTGAATTCTGCGTATACTAACGTGACCCCAGGGTCAAGTTTGGCTCTCCTCGGAGTATAAACATTAAACTCTTGAGACCAATGCACTCACCACAAGTCCACCCTAAGCTATGAACACGCTGAGACCCCAGGCACTTCGTACTCGGGCAATCATAAAGATAAATCGCGTGATCCAGCCATCATCGATTGACGTCTTCTCACATCGCGACAGCAGGCGCCATCTTGACCGTCTGTAAAAGTATGTTAGTGTCATGTAAGACGCGTCGAACTCGAATGACATACTCTCAGACCAAGCGAAGCCCCGATACCGACAGCAGCAGCGACGTAGACGGGGATGAAACTGTCACAGTGATTCGGGTTAGCCATGGGCGAACTATGCGGTTTGTTGTAGTCAAGACCAGGCACTGACACTTTCGCCATCGACTCAACGATGATATTGAGGGTTTGGGCACGTTGCGTGGAGTCAAGGGAAGCCAGAAACTCTCCACTCAGACCGAGTAAGGCTGCTTGGAGTTCTGTCCTTGAGTAGTTGACGAGCAGTGATTGTAGGCTTTCGAGGGCGGTATTCACGAATAGTGTGCCACAGATCGACAAGGCTAGAGAAACACTGAGCAATTGAGCTAAAAAGATGTCAGCAACTTGATGCATGGAAGACTCGGTAGAGAGCATTGTTTGAAAAGAGATACCAATCATGATGAAAGCAATACCCGATGGCACAAGATCAGGTTTTGTAATTGTTTGAATGACAGAGAACCCAGACTGCATCCCACATCCTGATCCTATGCCGAGTAGGACAGAGTATCCATAGATGTGTGCCGTTGATGTATTGACGTCAATGAGTGCTAGCAAAGAGCATATCAGTATCTTGATCGAGTGAATGATCGAGCGAGAGTAAGTGTCGCACTTACAGAAGAGAACACCCGCAACTAGCACGAGCAAGCTGCCAACCAAGAACCATGGCATATAGTATCCACCTTTGGACAAGTAACTACCGTTGACCATGATCGTAAAAGTGATTGTGATGATGAGCGGGAGTAAACGCACACCAGACTCGAGCGGTGAATCGCCTCTTGTGAATTGGAAGTACGTCGGGATGTAGTAGATTGGGATGAAGCCGGCAGAGTTGAAGGTCGCTGTCAAGACAAACAACATAATCGTTTCTTGATCCCGGAGAAGCGTGGCTGGAAATAGGCGAGATGCCTTGGTGGTGAGAAGTACCGCTCGTTGTTGGAAAACAAATGCTGCAAGAAGAACCCCAGCGAGGACGAACGGCACAATGATTGACGCACTCTTCCAAGCATAGAGGATGCCTCCAAAGTTGATGCCCATGACCAGGCAGACAAGACATCCGATGCTGAGGATTGTACCAGGTGCATCGATCTGTGCGAATCGGGCGAGTATGGTTCGCGTAGGCTGCGGTCTATAGCTTGGAATGAGGAAGAGATAGACTGGACTCAGCAGGCCGATCAAGCAGAGGTTGATGTAGAAGCCCCATCGCCATGTTGCGCTCGAATCAGCAAATGCGCCCCCAATGAGAGGACCGACGACATTTCCGATACCGAAGACAAGACCACTGTGAGGGTCAGAAATCTATGCTGACGACAAAGAGGTTGACATCCTCCAGGACATGATCTAGACTTACACGAGCCCTAAGTACATAGGCCTTTCCTTGCCGGTCGTGTTACATGACAACAATGTCATAACGCCCAGGTAGATCCCGATGCCGCCAATGCCAGCGATGACACGGCCCACAATGAAAGCGTTGATGTTCGGCGCTGCACCGCACAGAGCGGAGCCGATCGAGAAGAAAAGAATGCAAATGATGTACATCTTCTTTGCATCAAACATGGCATACATGCTGCCGAAGGGGAGTACAAAACTCACACCTCCGATCATGAAACTGCAATTTTGTCAGTCGGTTTTCCGAAGGCAAAGGAACCCGGGACCCACGAGACTGAGAGCCATGGCAACTTGTCTACTCCTCCCATGTCTCTCACAATGACCTGTAACCTTGTGAGCTTCATGTTCCACAACCGCGATCAAGTCTCTTCACGAACGGGAATGACATCGGCGGTGATGGTGTTATCTAGAGCATAGAGCAATACGCTCGACAAGATGCTGATTACAACAAGAAACCACTGTAACCATATGAGTATGTAGCTCTGATCTTTGGAGTCACGCATATATCACCTTGAGTCCTCTGAGCTTTCGAGTCTCAGGTAGCTCGCTCGGTGATTCTGGCGCAGGGCTTGCAAGAGACTCAACATCGTGGGCGATGAGGTGGGTAGGCTGGGCATCTGCAAGAGACGACTTTTCTGCTGGAACCATTGTGGGCGCTTCTGTGATCTGGTAAAGAGATAGCTGCAAAACAAGAGCAGCGTGATCGAAAGCAGATGGAAACGTGGAGGCTTGTAAAGATTGAAGACCCTTGGGCTCCGAGTGATCATTTCCTCAAACGAGCATACTTCGGATAAATTGACAATTCCGCGAGGCCGCAGGAGTCCATCAAACGTAAGGTCCTGTTGAAAACTAGCAGCCTTGTCATAGCGTAGAGCCACTAAATCTAGGTTTGCACGCGTTTGACAAGAGAGCTTAGCAATCCAGGGGGCTCAGCTGCACAGGTAGCTTAGAGTGCTCACGTACACTACCATAATGAGAAGACACGGTTGCAGTGTGAAGTCGGCTATCCATACCAAGCCTTGAGTGCGATTGGCTCCAGTCCGCTAGTGAGACCAATTGCGAATCCGTTTGCAACAGTCCCTGCGTTTCACACCAAAGGGATTCAACGCGGATCTATTGGCTCCACAGCACCAGCAGTGCGCCGCAGAATTGCGCAAGCCAGACTTGACTAGCCGCAGGGCCCCCGCCGGAAGGATTTTGCTAAGCATCACCACATAGCGCATACTGTACATTTACGTGATTGTACGCATGTAGCTTCGTAAGCACTCCATTGGGTATTCTCTCAGTCCCTGACAGGATACTTGCTGTCATACACAAAACTCCATTCGTGATTGGCGTCTGTGTCTGTGTCTCTGTGTCATGTCATGAAGCCGTACATCCCACTGGGATAAGGGCTGTTCCTGGCTGTAAACCACTTTAGCCTGCCATCTCGCGAAGCGCGTCCCATCAAGCCACGTTCAGTCTTGCTGCTCACGTACCGCATGCTATCCAATCTTGGCGGCGTCCACTTGATAGAAAGAAGGAAACCGTTCAAGTGAATGACAGGCAGATGCGAGAAGGACAATAGCCCAAAGAACGAAAACATCAAAACATGATAAGCGTCAAAGCGCAGAGGCAGAACTATACGGGAAGGGTTCGTGCTCTGCACGCTCCTCTCACAAGGGCTGTTCCGAGTGCGGTGCTCTTCATACCTGGCTGAGCACTCTGCGAGGGCTGCGCAATGCCCCGCATACCTACCTGAAGCACAGCCACATTGCCGTAATGACAGACTATAGTGTTAGTGGTAGACGGGCTTACACATGTGTTGCCGACAATGTCTGGCTCGACTACGTGCTGTCCTGATCTCCAGTGTGACCAAGATTTAGTCTTCCCGTCGCTCGCGCAAACTCGATCGTCGCCCTGACGGCCGTTACTTCTGGTCTCCATTGCTGCACATCG
Organism: Leptoxyphium fumago; assembly: GCA_001660795.1. Classification (NCBI taxonomy): domain Eukaryota; kingdom Fungi; phylum Ascomycota; class Dothideomycetes; order Capnodiales; family Capnodiaceae; genus Leptoxyphium; species Leptoxyphium fumago. The sequence continues at coordinate 11,240 of LSHF01000012.1, forward strand.
CCATCCACCCGTCGTCCGCCGCGTTCGAAGGGAGAGTAGCCTCCCAGCGCGTACGACAGGTCTGTCCATCTCACGTTGTGCGCAATGCGCAACTTGCTCCTCTGCCGACTCCACCGACCGCACGAGAAGAGAAAGTGTGTGACTGACTCGACAGCACCACACTCGCACTTGTCGCTATCCGCGCGCTTGATCTTGTGCAGATACCCATTGAGGCACGACCTGCCAGTGCGCAGCTGTGCCAGCGTCGCTGCCTCGCATGCCTTGAGCCTGTTGTACAACAGTCTGGTGTGCTTACCAGGCAGCGCGCCATCGATGTTCTTGGTTTGTCTTCCGACCTTGGGGCTGGCGAAGCTGTCCACGCGTGGCTTGAAGCCGAGCTTAGATGCTTCGAGTCTCACGACTGCCAGCGGCCGAGTGGGCTCGCCTGCCACTCTCGGCGCGCCTTCTCTGGTTGCTCTCTTGGCGAGCTGATGCGCTTTTACGATCTCGTTGCTCACAACTTCGTCATCGTCTGGCACCCAGTGGAAAGTGATGGGCTTGCCGTCAACGCGCTGCACGATCGCCTGGACCCAGCGCTGCGTGTCGTTCCGTCTGCCGTGTCTGATGACGCTGAGCGCCAACTGGCTGTCGGAGAAGACGCGTACCGCGCTGTATTGTGTTTGTGCAGACAGCGTGTCCTCAGCTAGCCGCACGGCAACCAGCATGCCGTTCGAGGAAGTGTGGTAGACGTTGGTCTGCGCAGCGCTCGCGACGGTGCGCGTCAACTCGTGCCCTACTGACTTGCGTGGTGACTCTCCGACAAGATAGGGTCACGATTGCAGCGAGGACTTCACCAGTGTCACTTCCTAACGAATATCAACTGCAAAATCTTCGAACTGCACGGCATCTCATCATTTGATCGATTCATATAGACCTTTGTCGCCTGATACAGCTAGAGCAACAACATCAAAGTATGGCAGAAAATGTTTGGGACTTGAATTGATGAGAAGGGATGTACTGTTTAGTATAGGTAGTATAATAATCAGCGAATCAACCTTCGCGTCATGATCTCCTCCAGATAGTCGCCCGTGATCCGAGCCCTGTTCTCCTGAAATGACGAGACAATCTGTTGTACTGCAACTATAAGAGACTCCCTGAGCTCAATCGACCGTACAGTGCCGTGCTCAAAGCCAATTTTGAATCGTGTTAATTCTCTATCATCCTCCAGAAAGAAGTTCAGATACTCAAAAAGTGTTCCCACGTTGAAGCTAGCATCGTCGGAGAAGGCAAGCTCAATCTTCTGTCGTACCAATTCGCCATCATCTGCAAGGAAAACTGCGGACACTGGCACTGAAGCCGACATCTTTTCCTCTGGCTCTTGCAAAGACGGCAGAAGACTAGAGTAGAGGAAGGCAGCTCGTTGAGATCCCAAAGCTTCGGCATGCTTTCTCACTTCACTGAAATAGCCATCGATATCCCAAGAGCAGGCAATCAAACATCCCATGTTTTGCAGTGCCGCTCGGTCTTCCTCTGTAGTTCCGGGTCCAAGAATGCCAGGAAATGACGTTGCGAATGTGCCTGCGCTTTGAGTTGAGCAGCAATAGAACATGCCTACATTGTGTTCGTCCTCAAAACCAAGGGCTTGTTTGATGTCCGAGACTTTGATCATTCGGGCGACGCGGATGATATTCTGATAGAATGCTCCTCCCACGAAATCGAGATTTGAAAACATAAATGTCTTCAGAGGATTGAACGCGAAAGCAAGTATATCTTTGGCGTTTTCCAGTGTATATCGCTTCACTGTAGGTACATTCAAGGAAGCAGAATGCAAGAGTTTCATGTCATCGGTGAGCATCATGATAAGCGGAGCACCGAAGACATCTTGGAGCCATCTGATACCCCATCAGTGCTAGTACCTCGGAGAGACAGCTGGTCAACATACTTTGTGAATTCGAACGGTATGGAGTGTCCAAGATGTAGACTATCACTGCTTGGGCCGCGGCCAGTGAAAAGATAGAATGGTTCCTTGCGTTCGTATTTATCGAGGATGGTCTCCAGGTCTCGGTGACTGAAGACGATACCCCTACGCAAAAACCGATGCGGCTCCCGGCCAGTCACATCCGTGAAACGCTGAAGGAGGTCTTTGTCGATGAGACTTGCATGAGATTTGGTGACAAAGGCATAGACCTCATTGTTCAGTGGAATGTTCATCTTGACTGGAATGGCCATGGTGGTTAACGTGCGAAGGTTTCTGGAAAGAACGGTACTGCGTGTCTATCTTATTCCCAATCCCCGCGTCAGGATTGTCATCGTCTCGTACCGATTCTCACATAATATCTTGGCGGCTGACATGAAGCTTTTGTCAGAACGGCCCGAAGCGTTTCAGGGGACTCCAAGGTCCACTGTGTCTATATGGACTTTACACCTTGCGACTTTGCGATGCATCCCAGACCCCGGCATTGTGGTGAAGAATGTGCATATACAGCACATCTCTTACTTTCACTATCCTGACAAATCGCGATCAGCCTGGCCAGATTCACACCTTGTCACAAAATGTCTACAACTAGATGTTGGCTGGAGCATGAATGTCGGCGGTTCGAGAGGGTCAGGATGCACAAGCAAGTCTTCTGATCGTCAAAACAATGCAGCTTGGTTCACATTGTTGCATTTATGTTTGCTCCCCTTACAAACAAAAGCTGCAAAATCGCGTCTTGCCCATTCGCTGCCGCAATGTGTAGTGGTGTCTGACCTCTGGCATCCTTCACCTCAAGCATAGCACCAGCGCCCAGCAAACTTGTGACGATACCCTTATGACCTTGAGTCACCGCAATGTGTAACGCTGTCCGCCCATCTTTCTCCTGCACGTCGAGACACGCAGGACGCTTGACCAATTCTTCCACGACGCTTTGCTGTTGATTCCCCACGGCGAGGTGCAGGCTGGTACGGCCCATTGAGTCTTGGGCAAGCACATTGGATTGTAATCGTAAGAGGAGCTGCACAGTGGACAGTCTGCCGCTCTCGGCTGCAATGTGCAGTGCAGTCTTGCCATCTGGAGGTACATCGGATGTGGCAAGGCTGCTTGGCTAGAGAACACAAATGTTAGTGCTTGCTGATGAAGAAACAGAGGTCTTGGTACGATATCCACCTCTTCGAGTGGCCTTGGGCAGAACTGTGGGCTAGCAGGTTCACCATTTGCGAGTCCGATGCAGTTCAGACTCAGAGCCACCGGGCATGCTTCGCCCAGGTCCCATGAGTCAAGCGTTGGTATGTCTTGGTCTGCGTTATAGGAAGTGTCTCCAATCGTCGGTGGTGTGTGGAGCCCGGTCTGACTAATCGTCATGGCGTTGTCGCGGCTTTCGAAGTAAGAGACGGACTTTGTGCTCTCGATGGGACCTCCAAGCATCGGCGCGCCAAATGTTGGCATCGACAGTTGGCTGGAGACGGCCTGTTTATTCGGTTCATCTTGATCCGTCCCTGGTGATGCGCCAATGACGAGACTCATCTTTGCCACGGTCATGGTATCTCTTAATTTTTCCAACTCTTCCATTCGAGACTTTTGTCGCTTGCCTGTATTGATTCCGCATCAGTGACTTCTGACCAAGATTCTCTTGGCTTGCAACTTACGGTAGGCTCTTTGCGCAATTCGATTCTGAAGTTTCTTCCGACTTGCGGCATCATCTTTCAGGGTGATATCTGTAAGACATCTTTTTTCCATCTAGTCGCTGTCGCCAGCATCGCCAATGTAAGCATCGCGATCATCAAGAGCACAATCCGACATGGTAGAAAAGGAAATTATGAGCTCGGCAGAACGGTCCTTGTCAGAGCCTGCGGCCCGCTCAAAGCCTTTTGGAGAAACAGCAAGAGCATTCAATGCGTTTTTACACCTTACCAGATGCTGACTCTCAAGTTGTTGTTGTGCAGTTCGCCGGCCTTATCGGTGTTTGTAGCGATAGCCTTCCGTAGTCGTAGCGTGGGCGGGAGTGAGGACGTACTAGATCATTAAGCAATCCAAGAACCTGACTATACCTGTACTTCCCCGCTAGGAGATCTTCTATGACTTGTTAGAGAAACCGCCACCTCGTTCTGTAAGGCAACACGGCCGAGGGAGCAGTCACATGATATGACTCATAGACTTATAAAATTAGGGTTGGCCCGAACACGAGGCACATTCATCACACACGGCACGTTCACCACACACGGCACATTACACACGGCAGGAGACCCACAAGTAGGCGGAGCAAGATGGCATCATCAATAAAAGACAGCCCAATACAATCATGAGCCGTGGCCTCACTTTAGATCAAGCTCGAGATGGGGCCACCATGAATCTCACACTCGGTGAATTCAGGTCAAACTCAGCTGCGACGGTAGATCCATCATATAAAGCCTTACATATGGGTGTGTAGCTATACCGCCCCAGTTCCGCTAGTTCATTTTGCACGTACAGTCATCCGGCAGACAGATGCAAGTATGTTGGTAGCGCTTGTGAAAACGGCATACAAAACAGGATAGAGCAACGAGGATGGCCAACTCCGACCGTTTAATTTGAGGAATGGCCGTCAAGCGCCACTATCAAGCTCTCGCGCGAGTCGTCTTGGTAAATAAGACACTGTCGCTTTCGAAGACATTTGCTGATGATTTCAAGATACGCGCGTTAATTCCGGTGTCCTTATGTCTTCTGCTTCGAAGAACTGAACATGCTCTTACTGCGATTTAGGAAGTACGCAGAGGAACAAAATCCAAGAAGAAAAAAGGATCACACGTCTGGTTTATACCAGTAGGCAGTGCGAGCCCTTATTTTGAATGCCGGGCTGCGTTTTACGCCTTCGTGAACGAGGATTTCCCAAGAGCAATGGGGAAACTAACAGACGGCGCTGGCAGACAGCTGGGCCAGTGGGTGGTGGTAAGAGAGTCTCCTACAGGCCGTGTGTATTAGGAACATCCAGCCACCAGCAAAATGTATAGCAACACTCCTCAAACCGCTAGGTCTCTCATTCGCATACTAGGGGAAATTGAGCTTCAGCCTTTGACTCCAGCGGCACGCGACGAGAGCCAGCCTTCGAATGTTCTAGATCCGTAAATTAGGTTTTTTCCGTATTAGCAGAGCACGCAATGTGCTAGACAGATGCGTGAACTTGTTGACTAGTATCTAAGCCTAATGGGGACATAGCAACTTCCGGCAGGATCAATTGAACAGGAACATGGTGGCAGGAATCTATAAGTCCAACGGAGCTGACGAGTTGGCGGCTGCCGGTTTGCATACGAGAAGGAAGCAAAAAGGTTATTGGTGACCCCGCTTTGCATAACGTACATAAGTGCGTAACTAGCGTGCATACGGACGTACATTAGAGAGTGAGGAAATTGCTCATTCAGGAAGTCAATGGCACACAAGCTTGCGCCCACGGGCATGATTGAGCTCCTTGACAGCGCGTTCCTGGCGTCCCTAAATCTGACGATGACTGCAGATGCCCTGCAGATTACAAATTGACATTGGCTGGAACGGGCCGCCCTCGTTTAAGGTTCAAGGAACGGACGGACCGTTGACCACTCGTTGCGCCCAAGTGGGCCCTGCGGGATGTGGGCAAACTCGTTGCCGTCCCAACATGGAGCTGAGCTACATTCCTTTGTCGTTAACGCCGAAGGCTTTGTCAAGTCGAAGCAACTTCACTCGACATGGCTAATGGTCGCTGGCTGCATGCGGTTAGGCGCTTCATGTCAGGGCAGATGCCCCTCTCGTAATGCGGGTGCCTCTCTCGTAATGCGGCTCGTTGTTCTGGAGTCAACCTGGAAAGCGCTCGCTGTCCCATGATAAAACAGTCTCCTGGCGGCACCGAATAAGCAGGAAACACCACATCAGCCTTTGTTCCTTCATCCTTCGCTTCTCCTTCGCAACAGATTAGAGTCTCACCATCACTTACACCACCATCACAGCCACCAAACCATGCCTTATTCCAGCTCTCCTTACCAGCCTTATGCCGAAAGATACGTCGATGGGCCTGCATCTGGCCCAACGGCCGCAGAGATTGTGAAAGATCTTGGCCTCGAGGGCAAGCTGCAAGACAAGGTCATCTTGATCACTGGAGCTTCGGCCGGTCTCGGTCACGAAACTGCTCGCGTTCTTCACACCACTGGCGCAAAGCTCTACCTCACAGGCCGTGACCTAGCCAAAGGCCAGGCCGTGGCGGATGGACTCATTGCAAGCAACCCCAGCGGCCAAAAGCCCGTTTTGATCGGCTTGGAGTTAGACAATCTCGAGAGCGTCAGGAAAGCAGCCAAGCAGTTCCTCGATCAGGAAAAACGCCTTGACATCCTCGTGTTGAATGCTGGTATCATGGCAGTCCCCGAGGGTCGCACCGTCGATGGTTTCGAGACTCAGCTTGGCACCAACTACTTTGGCCACTTCTTACTCTTCCACCTGATCAAGTCCACATTGCTTGCCAGCGGTACTCAAGAGTCTCCCAGTCGTGTCATCACCCTCTCCAGCGCAGGTCACAAGGCGGGAGGCGTCTTCTTCGATGATCTCGACTTGAGCAAGCAAGGCTACAACCCTATGGTCGCTTACGCCCAAAGCAAGACGGCCACTATCTATTTGGCGAACTCCATCGATCGTCACTACAGCGCATCAGGAATTCGCGCTGTCTCCGTGCACCCAGGCATGATCTTCGAGACTCAACTCGGCCGCCACATGTCGCAAGAAGAGCTTGCTGGATTCGCTCCCATGGCACCTTTCGCGAGACCTCTTGCGCAGGGTGCAGCAACCATTGTCTGGGCAGCGCTCGAACCTCACTTCAACAAGCAAGGTGGTGTGTACCTCGCCGATGCTGGTGTTTCAAGCGCCGCTACCGCAGATGAGCACTTTGCTGGACCTGGATATGCTCCTCATGCCTTTGATGAGGCAGCCGAGGAGAAGTTGTGGAAACTCAGCTTTGGTGCCGTTGGTTTGTCAGATGATGGTAACTAGATGCCTTATTCCGATAATTGGAAGTTATTTGCATGATCAGCTCTGGCCAGAATAAAAGTATTGTCGGAGAGTTTTTTTGTCGTGAAACCTCACAACTTTACCTTGTCGTGCCGCTTGTCTATCTGCTGCTAGCTCACCTACTAACTGTTCACCTGCTGCGTCCTGATTTGCACCTGCCGCCTGTTGTCGGTAAATTTGTTCGTCACCCTGTCTGTTCATTTGTTGAAAGCTGCTGCTCAATCTCTTTAGCCGGTTTTCCGTTTTAGATATCGTTCCCATCTGGTGCGCAGTCTTGGACATCTTTCCCACCGGGTGCGCAGACCCTGTCAATGAAACGGTTGGAACAACGTGACAATGTTCTTGTTCCAGGTTTCGCAAGAAGGAAGCTCACACTGCTAGCTTATATTTGTTGGAGGGCTTAGGGGGGNTGTCTGCTGCCTACCGCCATGACCTTTACTCACATGAGCTACCACACAGTGCATCAGGCCTCTCTCCTGAGCACTCATTTGATGGTTTTTTTTTTTTGAAATTATACCGTATGCAAGCTATCTAGCTTATGACAGAGCCTGGCTATGCTCAGGCTATCTCTACTTCGTGTTTGTCTGTGCTCTCGCTTTACTGCTGGTCTTTGCAATCCTGCTCGCCGTCCCGACTCACTCGGGTCGCCACGACTTTTGGGCGCTGCCGCCCTCCTACTGTCCTTGCTGTTGTAATCGCTACCCCCGATCCTCCCCTGAACAAGACGCTTCCTCTCTACTTCCACCGTCTTCACTCCACTCCTTCTTCTCCTTCTACCTCTCCTCGATCTAGCATGGCCATCTGCCACTCGTCGCTCCTTTTCGTGTCTTCCACTTCCCGTCGCTTGCCCACGCCCGTGGTCTCGATGAACGCTAGCACTACCTCGATTCCTCCAGCGCCAAAAACTCGTCTTACATCCCTTGTGTCTCTGCGTGCTGTCACTTCGACCTTTGTCCTGCGCAGCTCTCGCAGTATCGTGTCTCTCTCGCGTCGCCACTTCCTGCAGTGCAGCATGAGATGTGCGACCGTCTGCTTGCTGTTGCTTACGCACCACCAGCATCGCGCGCTGTCAACTTGCTTGGTTCGGAGTAGGTGCTCGCCCGTCACTGCGTGCCCCGACCGAAGCTGCAGGTAGCGTGTCACTCCCGACTTCTTGCCGTAGCCGATGTGCTTGCTCATCCCAAGCCGTCTCTGCCACTTTTCTTTGACCCACTGCCATGCGTACGCCAGGGACGCCGATCGCATGTCTCGAGGCGGCTGTCGCGCTGCCGGCTTCGCTGCCGCATCCGCTTCATTGCTTCCCGCGATGTCTTCGTGACCCGGGAGCCAGCAGAGCTCCACGTGGTTGCCTCGTGTCTCAATTTCTCCCAGCACAAGACAGATCTGTCGCACTGTCGGTGTCGACCACGCTCCTACCTCCGCGATGGCCTTGAACGCTACTTTCGAGTCTGTGAAGACTTGTGCTTTGCACTGTCCCTGCTTTGGTCCATCGCGGTGTTCGCCTGTCTGACGGCCATGCAGATGGCGTACATCTCGGCGTCCACCACTGCTAGGTACTTGCCAAGCGGCATAGCCTTTGACTTCCACTGCCCTACAGCGTCCCTGTCCTAGTCTCTCCATGCGATGCCAGCACCCAGGTTGTTTGCCTTGGCTCCGTCTGCATAGATGGCGATGTCGCCAGGCTCAACAAGCCTTCCATTCCGCACTGCCGTCGCCGCCTGATCGATGTGCACTCCCACCATGACTTTGCACGCCTCGTTGTGCTCCAGCAGAGCAAAGCCGTGCTCCGTGTCGTAGACAACGTGCCCGGCTACTTGTTGTGCCAGTCTACCGCCGAACTTGCGATGTGCTCTGTCTGTCTTCACCCAGCCCACGCTCGACGGCGGGGCTTCTGCTGTCGCTCGACTGTGCCTGTACAGCTCGCCGATGCGGAAGCTGACCGGCAGTGGTCGGTGCGTCGGGTGATCTTGCGGTGCACTGAGCGCACGCAGCACGTACCGGATCTGTCGGTAGTTTAGCATATCCACGGCGGATGACAGGCATGCCGCTTGGAGCAGGTCATTGATAGGTGTCGACGAAAGCATGCCCGTAGCCGCTCGAGCTTGGCCATTGATGAGGCGCTGGAGCGAGCCTGCGCGGTCTTGCTGTCCTCTCCACCACACTTCTGCACCGTAGAGCGCGGCCGGCGAAGACCTACTATACGCGTCCACGTCGCCGCAGGTGGAAACAGCTCGTGCTTACGAGCTGGCTAAGTGTAGGGGCAATGAGAGATGGCCGCCGTCGCCGCCTGACCGCCGCGACCGGTCGCGAAGTCCCAGGGGCAGGAGTACTATACGCCGCGCTATGGCTGCTCTATTACTCTACTCCCTTCGTCAAGANTGGAATCTCTCATTAAAGAAGGCTAAGAGGATACTAGATACGAAAACCCCTCTAATTCTAAATAAATATATATATTAAAAGAAGAATACCCTCTTTTTAAACTTATATAACTTAATAAGGAGAGAAGATTAAAAGAAGATTAAAGATAATTTAGAATTAGCTTTTCTTACTTTATAACTTCTATAAATTAGGATTTTTTAATTATAGAATATAAGGTCCAACCCTAAGGGATGTTTACACTCTAGAAAATAACAACTCCCGTTAAAGTGTAGTCTTATAGTCTTCTAGGTAGATAGAAAGTAGGTAGTTTTGGGCTAGCTACATACGGAATCCCCGTGACAGCTTGATGGAAGACAAACAAACAAACAAAGATTGTAGGTAGGGATTAGAGGGGCACCGGGTCGAGACAACATGTTCCGAGCGAGAAATAATTCCTGTATGGACGACGTATCAGTAACGCAGGGACAACCTCGGTGTCCGACTGCTAGAACATATTGTATTGCAGGCCGTAATGAACGTTGTCGGCCGGGCTAATTGATAGCATTCGATCGTTGTCGCGGCTCAATAATATGCCGGATGATTTTGGGCTAACGGCTGTACGGCCGTATAAGAACAGGATATGCGGGGTATTATAGATCCCGACGGCCATAAAAGCTTGAAGTCCTACGTGCGGTAGCTACGATGACATCACTATATTTTCCTTATTAAAGCAACGCATGGGAATGACTATATAATATTCATAAAGGAAGATTGAAGCCTGAACATGCCTCACAATGGCCCTCAGCATAATCATCACACCACAATCAACCGCAACAAGAACAGCATTTTTTNGATCTTTAATAACGACATTCGATCTTACCATTGGCTGCATCCCGCAACGTACATTGACACAATGACAACAAGAAGATTCAAAGTCATCCTGGCTGGTGGCGGCCCTGTCGGACTCGTAGCTGCACATGCATTGCAGAGAGCTAGTATCGAATTTGTAATTCTGGAGCAAAGGCCACAAGTAGTTATGGATGTCGGGTCGAACCTTGTCATGATGCCTGTCGGTCTAAGAGCAATGGCCCAACTGGGCCTTCTCGAACTCATCAATGCAGTCAGCTCGCCCTTAGGTCGCATGGATCGCATGGACCACGATGGCCGCAATCTTGGTGATATCGAGTTTTTCAATCAAATACGAGAGAAGTTAGTCGTTCCCTACCTTTACTATGAAGATTACGTACTAAGAGGCCCATTAGTCACGGAATTGCTCCAAGAGTGATCAGCCGCCATGATCTAATGCAGGTACTCTACGATGCTCTTCCTTCTGGGGCTTACGCAAGGGTCTTCAGCAACAAGCAGCTGACTAGAATAACACCCACGGCGTCTGGAGTGATTGTCTCATGCGCCGACGGCTCCGTTCACGAAGGCAGTCTGGTTGTCGGTGCAGATGGCGCGCACAGTGTTGTTCGAGGCATCATGCGAGAGCTAGCACTTGGCGCAGGTTCCTCAGATGTGGATTCAGAAACGCCTTTCTGCACAACGTACAAAGCTCTATGGGTGCGATTTCCAAGGCCAGCAGACATTCTGGTCGGCACGACATGTGAGACGCATGGTCGCAACGCAGCCACTCAGGTGTTTGTCGGAGAGAAAACTGGTGTAATTGGTATGTATGAACGGCTGAGCGAGCCAACGAAGCATCGCATTAGACACACCAAACCGGATCAAGATGCTTTAGTAGATCGCTGGGGTCACATCCCCGTAATTGCTAAAAACAAGATGACTCTTCGCGATATTTATAGTTCGCGGGTGGAAGCTGGTCTGGTCAGTCTCGAAGAAGGTGTGGTTGATCATTGGAGCTGGAACGGGCGTGTCGTCCTCATCGGTGACGCAGCACACAAGTTCACCCCGAGCACTGGCGCAGGGTGTAACAATGGTATCGTCGATGTTATTGCACTCGTCAACGCACTACAGGCTTCGGGAGTCACAAATAAAGGCGACGTCAACGCCAAGAACATTACTAAAGCTCTAGAGAACTATCAGAATCTGCGAAAAGAGCAGGTCGTCTCTGAATGCGCGATATCAGGCCGGGCCACGGCAACTGCAACTTGGCAAACTAAAATACACAGATTCATCGACCGTACCATCCTATCTAGGTACTTCATCCAAAAGGCCTTGATCAACGGTGGCGCGAAAAGATCGGCAAAAGCTCCATCATTTGCCTTTGCTGCCATTCACACTTTGCCGAAAGGCAGGATACCTTGGGCTACAGCACCCACCCTAATAGCAGTCGCTTAGCTGCCTACTATTCTCTATAAGGGCGCTTAGTGGCGGACAGTTAGAGTCCTAATTTACTCCTGGTAGAACCAACCGACGACGAGTTGGAGCAGTTTTGCTGCGTTGCTTCTCCTATACTTCTCACCTTAATAATGTGTCTACCTCTATAGAGGATGTACTCACTTCCATTAAGGCTATTACGGACAGAGCTGTGATGTGGAATTTTCTTGGCCAACAGACAATGCAAGCGATTACCATGCAACCCTGCACTGCTACCTCCCCTAGTCCACGCAGAATCGCCAAGATCTAGCTGATGTATGCGCTGATTCGTGAAGAAAATACGCGGACCAAGGGAGGTATGTTCTCTGGGATAGCTTCGGCTAATACCTTTAGTCCGAAAATACACCTAAGCACCACTTTCCTAGCTTCATTAATATCAGAGCCACCGATAGAAATAGCCGAGTAATAATGGTATTAGCGCCAACTAAAACGAAGTAGAGCAGCGGTCAGAAATCTACCCTAGAGTTTGGAGACGCACAAGGCCAAAACATAACGTGTTTTAGATGGTGATAAACTCTGCAGGGTTCGAGAAGAGGCAACATAGAGTGGTACAGGATGCGTGCCGCTGCTATCTCCTATTTTTATTATATTGCCGAATCATCTTCTATGAATGCGCTAACACAGAGGTTGTGGTCGAATACCACCTCTTTACGCACAACACACCACTTAAGGCTGCCTTCACTTTTCCAGCACGCAGCTATGTCAGTCTCACTGCCTTGGCAGCACACATTGTTGCCACTACTGTGTCTTCCAGTAGGACAATAGAATCGCCTCCGCTGTTGTGTGATAGGAGCCATCGAAACTTCCATGTGACCGCCCGCTGTCATTTCAACGAAGCGAGGATCTTCGAACATCAAGATGCGGCCGTCAGCCTCCGACCTAGTGTGTCTAGTATAAGAAGATCGGTCATATGTTTCGGTGGCAATATAAGCAACTTTTACTACGTCCAAGTACTTTTTCTCGCAGAGCCACCTAGATAATCGATCGATACCGAAATACCTCGCTTCCTCAAGTAATTAATGGTATTGAGCAAAGTCGTGCCCTTGCTTGCGATCGTAAAATACTAGAAGCACACCTGTACGAAGATATCGAAGGACATGCTCAAAAATGTTACCATCAGTTTAGATGAAGTATGAGCCGGCCTCTTGTTTATCTAACCATCGTTCCGAGAAAAGCTTTTCGAAGTATCTATTATGGCCCAGCCATAGCTCTGGATCAGTGATGAAGGATGAATGTAACGTTTTGATCGTCGTATACATGTTCGGAATGCACAGTACGGCTATTGAGGCTTGAACGGAGTTCCAGCGAAAGATGTGAGCTAGATGGTACTAGACCCGAGCGCAGCGACTGCTATTCTTCATTGTAAGATCAAATACATAAACCTCAATGAAACGTCTTACCTTTTTACTGCTTGAAAGGCTTTCAATAAGTTCTGCGCGAACGAAGTTACACAGAGAGGCACTAGTAAAGATAAGGCGTAGATAAAGGTTGTAGAACACTTAGCCGTTAAGGAAGCGCCCTAGAAAACAATGGCTTTTGGTATTTGTTGGATGGCGGAAGCTGCTTATAAGCCTATGACAGGTGCTCCAACATTCCGTCAATAGTGTATTCACAACTGCGCAGCCTGTTAGGATTCGAAGAGGACCAATGATTACTAAGCTACTTGGACCAGTCGATTGGTAACAAGTTCCTACGCTGTAGCACCCTAAGCATAAGCGAGGTGCCTGTAGCTGACTCCCTTCTTTTGATACAAGATGTAAGACTGTGGCAGGGACCGACATTAGCGGTGTGACGTAACCGCTTCTAATTCGTTGATAGCTTCACAGGGTCTACTACAGGGTGAAGCATAGGATATTTGTACATAGGCCGGTAGCTGAGTACCCTACTATTGTCGATAGGAAGGCAGTTCTCAAAATTCTTGAGGTGTCTAGTTCCTATAGGGTGCTTGTCTATCAGCCTATGCCGACTTCTCTCTTCACTGGATATGGTCCTAGGCCTACGACTCGGAACGTTAAGCATGAGGAAGGAGGAGCACAAGTTACGCACGCGAGAAAAGCTAATAGTAAACACTACACTGCGATTTGAGATATGGTTAACCTCAAAGTCTTAAGAGACCTCATCCCACCCTTTACCAGAAAACCTCTTGAAATCCTCAAAGTGACCCCAATCTAGCTTGAAGAGCGAATTGAAGTCCTTATCTCGTAAGATCTTGCATTCCGTTTTGTGGTCGCGCTCTTTCCAACCCTTTCCTTGACACTCCTGTATATGTCAGTCATGCTCTTCGACTATTAAGTTTTCGATAGGGCACACCTCATTGCAATACCATACACAGCCACATTTTGCACATTTCTTGCTCACATTCATGGTAGAACCACAGCCATGACACGCGAATGGGAGCACACCGCTTTTATGAGCTTTCACTGTCGATCCGAGGCGGATAACCGTATCCATATCCGCTTTGAAGATCTGTTGATCCTCCTTAGCATTGTGAACTTGTTGATTGGCCAGTCGGAGTGTTGAACTTTGTAAAGTAAGCAGAGCCAACTCCGCTCAGAATTCATCTCAGGGGCGACGTAGCGCATAGGTCACAAAGGGAGATACAAAGCTTTCTGAAAACTTAATGCTTAGCGTATTGTTCAACTCACCTTCAGTGTCCCCTCATCTTCCTGACGGATTCCGGACGTTAAATCTAGGAAGCCATGCCTATGAGCATATAAAATGACGACAGTATGTCCCGGGACTAGTAAGTCAGTCGAAAGTGCTGAACCGCGATCGTCGTTATGGAAAGCCACTTGAAACTGCTCTCCATTCTTGTCACGGAGAATAAGTCGGAGTCGTAGAAACATCTGCACTTCAACGATTTCAGCTACGATCGCCCAGTGTCGTCGTGGTGAGAAATGAAATCCATTTGAAGACTTGTAGTATCTCAAATCGACGTCGTTGTCATCGGGAAGATCGCGAAATGTAGGGAATAGGCTGTCCATAGTCTGGGTACAAAAGGATTGCTTAACAGTGATTAAAAGTTGATGAAAGTGAACACAGTTTCACTTAAAACGTAAGGCTTATTGCTAGAGATATCATTTTTGACACTTTATAGAATTAAGTACGCTTCTTCTACCTAGTTTTATACATCTAATGCAGCCATGCTTGTCGTTTCTATATAAAATTCCCCAGTTCCGCGATACAGTGAGCCGAATGTAACATATCCATGTCCTTGTCTAGAGACTTGCGTGAAGCAGCAAAGACAAGGACAAAACCTTAGCTCTATACAGCAATGCGTTGGCTGTGCATTGGGAGCATAGCTTTTAGTGATGTGAGTCACATCTGCAATTATAATCCTACTTTGTAACTGCAACTGCAAGGATAAGGTACAAGCTGGTGTGCTACAACGATAGCGCCTAGTTAGCTCTCTTGATTTTTCGCAGTTCGTAGCAACTTGAACTTTCTAGAGCGAGACAAACACATTTAAAGCTGGCCAAAGTGGTCGACTACATGGTTGGTACCAAATCCAGCTAGACCTTGGAAGTGGCGGCAATCACAGTCGAGCTCGATCCTTACTACTATGAAGATCGCTACAATGATCAATAGAAAGAGAGAGGTCTAAGTGTCGTATAGGAGTATTACATCTCGCTTAGTCCCTCTTGTTAGATGCTCAGCACCTATATCTCTAGCCTTTAGCTGACCATTTCTAAATACCACCTACCTCCTTATAGTTATTAAGCTTGAAGACGAAATAAGATCGTAACACGAAAGAGCCATTCGCAGACCTGCTTATACTGTCCGGGTCTGAAGAATCTAATTATTGAGCGGTCGCGATCGGCCGATAAGAGCGTCAATAAACGAATAAGAGGATTCATAGCGTGCTATAGGCCCTATATAATCACATAGCGTCTATAATCTCTAGGCTAAGTCTTAAGACCGGAGATTTAGTCTCTAAGGCCGCTCTTATCACCCAGAGGCTGAGTATAGTAGCTAGGAAGCAGAATTTCCAGGTCAGTAAAGTCAGCGATACCCTACCCTTGCCCTCCAGGTCGGCCGTCTGCCAGAAACTGCTGATCCTAGCCGCCTAGTTATCAGTCATATGTTAATGTAGCTACCGTTAGTACCGCTGCTATGTCTCGTATAGCAACCTCCCGCTCGCCTCGCGTAGGTCGCTTAACGCGCTGTCATCTTTGACCTTCGATGGTCTATATGAAGCCGCTATCTCATCGTCATATAGCTAAGTGACGTGCCTATTCATACCGAGCTTCTTCATCTATAGCTCCATCCTAGCGCCTTTAGATATGGGGTCGGGGTTGACGTTCTCTATTGCAGTATTCAAGGACTAGTGCTCTCGCCGCTACGATCGAACATAGCGTAGGAACTGAGCTGCTTGATCACTATTATGCCCACTACTGGCCGCCTCGACCACGGCATTATCTAAGCTTTCGTGGCCGCCACTGTTCCTAGGGCTCGAAGCAATGCGGAAGTACCTAATGTCGCCTTTCATAGAGAAGAATGTCTGCAGTTCGCATTCACCCAATGGTAGCTTACCTTTGCCGTAGCTGCCCGCCTTAACATAATACACTAACTGTCCGTAGCACCTCTGTAGCCGGGGGGTGGTGGAATTAGCAACTTCCCCACCTTACCTTAGGCGGATCCACGTCATCTCTCAACCCCGCTTTCGAACGTGCTAGCCCGCCCTACCCCTTTCGCTCGGCGACGAGGTCTTTCCGTACGTGGTGCCGGCTATGAATCTGTCACGGTCAAGTAGTTAGCAGAGCCCAGAGACCTCAAATCAACAGTGAAAACAGAAACATTCGGCAAGTATAAAAGCCAGAGGGAAGTATATGTAGACGGCCACTAATACCATCTAAGCTAGCTCTGCACCAGTCGTCATACGCCGTCACGCGCTCCCTCCGCGCTCACATACGCCTGTCGAGTCTCTCCAACAGCTAGAGAAGACAGAGACTTCCTTACACTCGAGCAAGCCGCGAAAAAAGACGCGTTTATCCAAGTCGACACCAGCTACAGCAGCGCTTTGATGACACTAGATCCATGGACCTACAGCTCTAGTTTAACAAAATACAGTCACAGCTGTTATTGAGGGTCCAATTTGAAAGATTTATTATTCTCTCCTTCATTATACTTGTGTGAACGGAAATGGCTTCAGCAAATTTTGAAGTCGTGGTTGTGGACTCCACATCTGCCGTCGAGGACATGCTAAGTAAACTTGTGGTTGACAAAGCCCTACAGCCAGATCTGTTCTGTGACTTAGAGGGTAGGAAGCTGGGGCGTCGCGGTACGCTGAGCATCTGTACAATCCTCTGTAGGTCATTGGGCAAGATCTTCCTAGTCGATGTACAAAGTCTGGGAACTGCAGCTTTTACTGCGACTTCGCCCTCGGGACAATCACTGAAGGCCATTTTTGAAAGCCAGTCCATTCTCAAGGCATTCTTCGATATTAGAAATGACTCGGATGCGCTATGGAGTCTCTTTGATGTCAAAGTGTGCGGTATTCGCGATATACAGCTAATGGAGCTAGGGTCGAGAACGGGAATGCGATGGAACAAAGATTTTCTTGTCGGCCTCCAGAAATGTGTTGAAGTGGAGGCACCGCCAGACTTCGATATCATATCCTGGTGTTCAACCAAAACCAAACTCAACACCAGACTTGAGTCGGAGTCTAGCAGTCCAGCAACCACAATCTTTGGTACCCGCCCTTTCGCTGGAGAGGTACAAGAGTATTGCGCCCAAGATGTGAGCGTGCTTCCGTGGCTCTTTGACACATACAGCAAACGCCTCGCTTCTCCAGACAAATCCTTCTGGCGCTCCGAGATTGACTGGGCTGTTTCGGAACGTATAAAGCTGTCTCAAAGTGCCGGATATGACGGACAAGATACGGCAAAGGTGATGGGCCCGTGGAGTGCGGAATCCATTGAGGAAGCCATGGAACAATGGAATGATGATTTGATGATGGAGCTGCAGAATCAAGACTGGGATGAGTTTGAATCCAACTTTTTAGAAGATGACAACGATGATGACGATTTCTGGGATGAATATCAGGATACCGCGCGCGATTGTATTGGTTGGGAAGAAGACATGATCAGGCATGGCTCACCATTTTGACAAAGGTCAGCTATAGCTTTTCGGCTGTGGTCGTTGAAACTTATAATACTGCGCTTTAACGATACGTGAAGCTCCAACATTCAGGACATACTCATGCTCTTAAAACATCTATTGCGATCCCATCCTCTATATCATAGCCTGCATTGAGGAACTCATCAAAAGTTTCGAAAGTGCTGCCTCCAGGCTGTCCCCTCAAAAGCTTGTATCCTACAACCTGAGCTAGAATAATACTAAAACCTCGAAATAAGTTCAAGTTACTAATTTATAGCACTATTAAATACTCCAAGTAGTTTAGTCTTTAGTGTGCTTACTAGTATAGATATTAATAGAATCCTAAGTCCGATGTATACTGTAAGTACAGTACTTATTGGCTAGGCGCTAATGCAGGTATAAGCTTGGCCAACGTTGTAAGCAGTCCGATGCGCCGATGATGATTCCTTTCTTCCTGACTTCGCCTCTCTTCGAAATCTTAATCTGGCTCCTCTTTTCGGATTTGCTTGCCGTCTCACCTAAATACCTTACAACATCAACAATGACTTGCCGCGACCCCTTAGCCGAGGTCTTTCGCCTCCCAGAGCTTGTCTCACTTATTGTCCAACACCGCCTAGAGCCGTATATTCCAGGACAAAGGGAACAGTACTGGCCCCTAGCGTGTGTGGCACGAAGCTGGCTCGATCCAGTAATATCTATCGCATGGCGACGAATGGATCTTCACAAACTTTTCGCTACAACGATCGAGCCTGGTCGGCGCCAGTATTATGCCGACCGGGTCCGTTACCTCCGAATCATCTTCCTTGAGAGTATGGACGAGCAGCTTTCAACACTAACATTCCACAAACTAGAGTCAGTAGAAATTTATAAAAGATGGGACCAGGATGTCTTGCCCTCTACTGAAGTTTGGGTACATAGTCTACTAGGACCATCGCTTCGCACCCTAGTTCTATCATCAGAAGAGACATCAGAAGAGACATCAGAAGAGATTGCCCCTAGAGATCTATCTATCTCCTTGGCAAGGCTTTGTCCAGGTCTAGAGACGCTCCGAATTAAGTTGCGAGAGAACGACCCGAGCTCAGTCCTTATGCTCGCAGAGATCGTCGAAGCTCTACCACGACTTCGTAAGCTCAAGCTTGACTCGCAACTCCAACACTATACATCAACATCAACAGAGCGCATGCTTTGCTCTCTCTCGGCTCTCTCCCATCTCGAATCGCTGGAGTTCGGAGGGACCATTCCAGACCTTACTCAGATTTCTTCGCAGTTTCCACAGCTCAGGTCACTGCATGGAGAAGCGATGCATCCTACATTACTTCGTATTGGTCTGATTATGCCACTACTAGTCCATCTTGACTTAGAACTTCCACCCCGATATGTCGCTGAACCACCCAAATTGGTCATCGCCCCGTTGGGCTCTTTAATCAAGCTGGAGTCGTTGACGCTTCGAGTGCAAGGAGACGCACCCCTAGAAAGCAAGGATCTCGAGACTCTAGCGAAATTTTGTAACTTGTCTCGCCTCTACATCGGAGGTGGTAGGCGCAAAGTGCCTGCGCCAGATTTCACAGATGAGACGCTGTGCAGCATTCTCCAGTGCTTGCCTTTGATAGTGTCTCTTGAACTGAGGCTACGGCACCCATCAGGAGGTCAAGCTTTGCTTACTCTCGTCAAGCACTGTCGGAATTTGCGGCTTATATACATCCCAGGGCATTATGATCTAGCGCATTTTCCCTCTTTGCCGCAGCAGCCTGCTTTTCCAGACTTGGGAACGCTGTGCGTCGCATCTTTGTTCTTCAGGCACGCTCGACCAAACTACCTAATATCCCGCACAGAGTTCAGGATGATACTCGAAGTGCTGGCTCAGCATGCTCCGAAGCTGTCTTACATTGACTTCGCTGATCCATGTTGGGAAATTGGTAAACGTCTGAACGCCGCGCTTGGTAAAGGCTGGGACGCCCCATGTGGTTGTGGGGAGCCTGGCGAGGAACATAAACAAATTGATCATATTGACGAACATGAAGAATCCGGGGATTCCGTTCCATAGTTGTTATGGCACAGAGTTCGGCAAGGTCGTAATGTACCTTATTTCCCTATATATAATTATGGAGCAGCCTATTATTGGATTTTTCGATGCGGATCTGTTCACCGAGGATTTGATCATCAAACGCAAATGCTACTATTTTCTGTTCATAGTCTGTGGTCTAGTCTTTTAGGCTTGCATAAGTCTCTGAACCTAGACTCTCCGCAGTCGCTAATGGTGGAGTGAAGCAAGCATACAAAGTTCTTGGCCCACACGCCCTAGTCAGAGCTTTCAGAAATGAGGCGGAGAAGAGGTGGAACGCCCAATACCTTCCCTTGTTACGGTCGTACCTATGACAGGTCAGGTGATCCAGTTAGAACTATACGGTCGAACCCTGACCCTATACTCTGAAAACTCTTATAGCGCTCAGGATGTTTAGTTTATATATACTATTAATTAGCTAGTATCTCGCTTTATGATACCCCTTCTACACCCTAAGGCTTCACCAATACTCTATAGACAAGCTTTTTGATTACCTCGGCCGTCCTCTCAGGCATAGAGATAGGAAAGTCGTGTCCAACATCCTCAAAATGGACGAACTCTGCATTCCTCGAAAGGTCCAATTGGACTCTCTGCACTTGAAGACAGAATAGCTCGGCATTCTCCATCCATCGCTCCGCTTCGTGTCGTTCGTCCTTTGTTCCACCACCAAGTTTCAGACCTTCATTCAGAAACAACCGCCACTCTTTTACCATCCTAGATGCCATCACGATAAGTGGCTTGTCACCCATTGCCTGCCGGTCGATCTGCATCCGGCGGGCTAGCAGTCTTCCGCTGCCATGGGTCATCTCGTCCGCGGATGCTGGCTGCGTATGCCTCACAGCTGCCTCAGCTGCCTCCCACTCCTTATCGGTCATGCCAGATCTCTCTCTTAAATGTGTAATTCTCTCCTGATCTACATCCGCAATGACTTTCAAATATGCTAGAGGAGGTATATTCCCCAAAGTTTGTTGTAACAACTCGCTGTTGGTGTCCAGAAGCGCTATCCCAGCAATATCGTCAGGATACAATCCATAGTAAGTCCGCGCGATTATTCCGCCATATGAGTGCGCCGCTAGCACGTAGGGAGGCCGTACATTAATGGCATCCATCAGCCGATGAAGCTCTGAAGCAGAGTCCTCAGCCCATGTTTGACTGCTCTGCCCAGTGCCATACCTATTCGCAGGAGATCGCGAGCAGTCATCGTAGTTGGATGATTCATTTCCCTTGATCGTGCCGCTTCCTAGAGCCCACCAGGCGTTCTCTCCACGCTCCTCAATATTCACTGCAGCTTCACTATTACAATTCTGCTCGTTGTATTCAGTCTTAGTTTCCGCGTCCGGACGCTCGCTACGGCCATAGCCTGCGCGGTCGTAGAAATAGTTTCGCGCGAACTTGGAAGTAGCAATGTGCAGATGTAGGTAGAGCTCGGTTGGCGCTCCGCCGCCGGTGATGAAAATGACAACTGGCGTAGATCGCTTTCGTGGTGGACCGCGCGTGCTCACATACAGCGAGTAAGAGCCTACAGACACGAGCCCAGACTTGTTGGAGAGCTCCCATTCATTATTAGTGGTTACGATCATGACTAGGTACTATTGAATTAAACAAGAAGAGTGAACAGCACCTATACAAATAGACTGCGCACGCTACAAATAGAAACTCCTGACGTAGCCAGGGAAGTACTAGAATTAGCAGCTCCTCTTATCTTCTATCTTGATATGGTAGAAGTTCATAGGTTGATAAGTTGATAAGGACATCCGGATGAGGCCTAGGGCTAAGGGCAAAAAGCGGGGTTGCTGGAAGTGGTGGACTAGTAACGTTCCTAAAGCAGGACAACAGCAAATTCCGTTATCTTTGGTTGTCTCTAATCTGCCGAGATTTTAGAATTTTGGGGGTTTAATAAATCTCAGGTCTCTGGCAAGCTGTAAGCCCTACGTGCTGATTTCTCAGGCACGTTAAAAGCATTCCTCCCTCTACTGCGTATAACAAGCTCTGCCGCCGCCATGATGCGAAAAGAAAGATGGGACACATCCAACACTCAGATCTCGAACAAGCAGGGAAGACCTAAGCATGCATGCAGGCAATGCCAGTAAGTGTAGAGGAAAGTGTATTGAAGAAGATCGTCCTCTTAATTAGCTGGTAGGGAAAGCAAACGCAAGTGCCTCACTAGTAGCAAAGAGTCACCATGCAAGAGATGTCTCCGCATGGGCCGCAGCTGTAGCATAATGGCACCTATTAGCGCAAAATCACCTACAACTTCTGTGATATGTGATTCATTTTCAGAGATACTACCTAGCCCTCAGGTGTGCAACGAGCTCGTCGATCTTTATTTTGAAATCATTCATGATAAAGATCATTCTTTGTTCCATCGGCCATCGTTCATCACAACTCAACGGCAGGGATTGGCTGATATGATGCACATATTTGCCATCCTAGCTCTTGGAGCACGGTATGCTTGACCCTTTGACTTTAGTTAATATGAAAGCTACCACGCTGTCTGGAGTTACGAGGTCTCTTTGGCTGCTGTTCATTCCTTCAAAATCCTTTCTCACCACTCTCGATTTCTACAGATTTTTTGAGACTGCCGATCTCCGAGATAGAGCAAGGGTGTGGACGAAGCATAGTAAGCGCCTTTTTGACAATCGCACCGAAGCGGTGTCATTGACTGCTATTCAAGCTTGTATTCTGCTCGGCACTATCGCTTTCGGCGAGGGCGACATGGACATGGAGTCATTATATGGCGCTCAAGCTATCCGCATGGTTCAACTGAGAGGCTTATCTGCTACTCTCTCAAGTAATCCTATCCAACGAGAAATAGAGATTCGAGGTAAGACGACTAGTATGTCTTAGCTTACAGCTTATATTATCTGATCTAATAAACCGCAGTATGGTGGACCGTTTGGATGCTGGACAACTGGACGAGCGCCGGAGCTCGAATACCACGACAACTCACTGTAGCCCCAGCTTTTCCAGTTCCTATGGAGGAACGTAAATTCGAGAAGCTAGGCGACGAAAGGCCAATTTCAACGCTATCCACCCCTTCAGACATGCCCGAGCTGCGACAATACGGCCTCTGGGCGCAGATGATCCCTTTGACTGAAGTCATTGCCCCAATTAATGAAATTCATGAGCTGACTGTACAGAATCGTATTACTGATGATCAATTATTCGAGCGCGTCGACCAAATAGCAGACAAGCTTGATTCTTGGAAAGTACACCTTCCAAAGAGCTTACAGTTTAGCCCTGAAGCACGCAAATCCTATGCCGCTACGGGCCACGGTCGGATTCTTGCAGCTCTGCATACAGGCTTCCACCATTTTAGTCAATTGCTATACTATCAATTTCTACAAAGAAACATTTCCAATACGGCAGGAAACGACCCAAAAATAAGTGCATACGTAGAACGTTGCCATCAGCATGCCGCTGACCTTAGCGACCTTCTTTGGATCGCCAAACAGACACCAGGTTGCGAATGTTCATGGCCGATGATCGGTCACCTTCTTGCAATCTCATCTTCAGTGCATCTCCACTCCCTCCTATTTGATGATAGGGAGTCCAAGGTCGCTAACGCGAAACATATGCTCAAGCAAAACTTTGAGATGATGGTATTCCTACGTCGATATTGGCCTAGCATCGACCTATCAATGTCACGACTACGGGCTTTCCATCAAGCTTGTCAGCAGAGCATGAACACGACGTTTGAAATGGATCATTGGATGCTGCAATTTCTCCAGCGATATACAAAGCCAGTTGGAGATAGGGCTATATCAACATATTGGGAGATGGACAACCCCGCCGATCTTTGTTCAGTATTGCCTTCGATGGCAGCTAGTGAACAGGATTACAATCCAGGCTATGATAATCTACAGTATGACGAAGCCGATCTTACTATAGGATCGAGAATTCTAAATAGTTTCCTTTAGACAATTTTATTCAATAACTTCCCTCATGATAGAGAGAAGTATAATATCACCAGAACCTCTCTCCACTATAAAAGATGTACTACTATAGACCGACAAATCAAGTTGATCGTTTCAGTCGGACCCGTAACAGGACAGGCGATCTACAGGATCACTACCAGGCTCAGCGTAGTAAGAGCACTTAAGGACAGGCTCGCATACACACTCGTTGTGAGAGTAAGGTGACTACATACTCAGGATGCGTTTCTTCAGTAAATAAGAGCCTTATGCTGAACTTATATTAGCAACAGTAATATTCTAGCTAACTATCTTTGAGATAACTCGGTTCTATACTTCTACCTTATTAATAACCTACTTACCGTTTTAACCTAAATCAGGTAGATCACTAGAACATAAGACCTATAGGCACTCTGTACCCCAGGTCCGCCCTTGAAATTAGTCAGATGTAATCCATAGGGCTGTTTAAGTCGTCGGCTATTAGCTAGAAACCTCAAATCTCGGTATAGCCGCTACAAGGGTGGCCAAAACCGACTGGGAAACAGTCCATCAATCGATCACTATAAGAACAGTACCACTGTTTTATAGACGCTGTAACAGCCAAAGAGTACAAAAGATAAGTGACTCGCTTGGCCTATTTAAATATTTACGTCTTTATATGCATTTATAGTTAAAGAATGAACCCGTGCATATAGGGACGAGGACAGTCTTAGATGATCAACCAATCTTGTAAATAGATCTAGTCTAGTACTACAATTAGCATTGGAAAGAGCATATCTCCTAAGCCTTTGCAATAGCAACCTTTTCCCTATTCACTTCGATAACCTCAATAGGAATCCCATTAATGATGTTCAAATCAAAGTGTTCCTCTCCATCAATAAGAAGATCGATTTCTTCTAAGGTTCTGCCTTTTGTTTCTATCCAGTAATAGACAACGAAGATGACTTCTAGAACATCCCAAGAGGCGTTGATAATGTAAGTCTTCCAGCCAATTGCCTCTAGCGCAAAGGGAAATGCAAAAGTAACAAGTATCCTAATGCGAGTCATCAGCTTAGTACTAATACTCGTAGGTCGTGTATGAACTTACGCTGCTCCGTTAGAGAAGAAAGTGTATATCGACATTCCGTTGGCGCGTAACGAGTAGTTCAGGACTTCTGGCGGATACATGACAAGAAGAGTCGTCCACCCGAAGCTGTAAATCCCTAGAATATTGATTAGATACTGTAGAGTATTTTATAAACCAAATGAGTGGTTTTCTATTATTTGCGGCCTTTTTCTCACCTTGAAACAAGAAGATACAGGCTATTGTTCCATAGATCCCAGAAGTATTGGATGTAGTACCGTAATCTAAAAGGGCATTAGCGATACAGGTATACTTAAGTTGAGGGAATGGAAAACCTGACATTTCGTAAGAATCCCCACGAGATAGAGGAAGATGAGAGCAACACCTAGACTACCGGAAGCCAGAGGCTTTCTTCCGATTTTTTCTGCGAGACTGGTACCGATCATGGCGCATACTAAGCACCATACCGAAAGAATGACGTTGATCTCCAATTGCGTATCTGTGTCTGTGATACCTGCTTGAGAAAGCATTGTGCCGAGGTAGTAGCTAAAGGACAAGTAAGCAGTGATCCGCATCTTAAACAGAATTTCACGTACGAGATGATGCCACTACCACTCAGGTTTCCAATGAAAGCAACCGAACAAGCTAACATGACCCGTTTCCGGTTTTGAGGGGTCCTAATAGCTTCCATCCATGAATGGCTGGTTTTGTGGGTCTTTTCGAAAGAAATTGTATCACGAATCTGGGTATATTCAAGGATGACCTTTGGGTCGCTGGCATCACCATCTGCCAAAATGATGGAAATCACTTCCAAGGCTTCATCGTGACGATCCTGGTATATAAGCCAGCGAGGAGACTCAGGGAGCATAGGGAGAATGAAGATGCACAAGATGCTGGGGACGACCTGAAGGATTGACGGAATACGCCAAGCCCAAGTATCCTGGATCTTAGCCGTTCCGTATGTGACTCCAGCGGCAAGGAGGCCGCCGCCGTACCAGAAGTCGTAGTAAAATCCTAGAGAAAATGCACGCCATTTCAGTTGAGAGACTTCAGCAACATAAGTAGGGCAGGCGACGGAGCTGAGGCCAATACCCACGCCCACGATAAAACGCCCGATTATGAACATCGCGGCGTCTTGGGCTGCCGATTGTATTGCGACACCAACACATGCCAATATAGCAGCCACAGACATGCCGGATTTGCGTCCCCATCTGTCAATGACGAAGCCGGAGAACAAGCCTGCGACTGCACCACCCACCCATACAATGCCCGTGCTAGCTGACATGGTAGCGGTATTGATATGAAGGTAGTCAAGGAAGGATGGGAGGATATTCAGGCCATTCCTGAGATCGTCAGTTGGTCCGATTAGAGCGGGTGTGGTCATATGTGCAAGCTCACATCATGGAACCGTCGTATCCGAGAGTCTGTAACGCAGGTCAGAAGTCATTCAACAACAAAGGTCATTCTGAGCTCCATCTACTTGCCATAGAGTTCACAAGGGCAGCCATGATATTTAGGACTACTAAGGCAGCGGAGCTCCTAGGTACGAAGCGTCCAACTATGAGGTTCGACATGGTATTCGACAGTTCTGTACTTGTCTCTTGCATTCAAAGCTTTTGGTACATTGACTGAAAACTGTTACAACATCTCTGCGGCCAAGTTGGCCTAACTATTATATGTGCATCCAAGTAGACATCGAAGAGTCCACAGCTTCTTATCTTCCGCTATCCACGTGACTTGATCTCGACCAATCTTGTCTAAAAGCGGAATATAGATGGGAAGATGAGGGCTTGAGGTGCGGGAAAACAGGTGCCAAGTGGCGGAAAAAGATGCCCCACTGTACCACGACATTCGCAAACCATTCTATTGGTCACACTACTATGTATTAGCGAGGTGGCTACACGATAGCGCAGAGCCTTAGATAAGCTCCAACGGGTAAAGCCGTAACTGGACTGATAAGGACCTCCGTTATCTCTGCTTTGTCCTGCTGTAATTAAACAAAGCCTATATACCTATTCTAGGCCGTAGGCTAAAGAGGTTAGGAGATAGATGAAGAAGCATCTGTAAATTGCCTTCGCTGTCCTAGTAGAAGATTACTATAGTACTATGGTAAGAAGGAGACCTATTGTCAAACCCTCCTAAATAATGTGATCGAGGAGTAGCTCTACCTAACATTTAGCACAAATCCAGAATTAAAACTTGTTATCAAGTTGTAGTGTTGAGAACGCACTTTGATAACATTACAGGAGCAGTAGCGAGGAGTGCCAAGAGCGACAACTTCCAACAAACAAGCTCAGGGTCTAGAGAACTTTGAACATTTAGGTCTTGCCTTTTAGGATTCCCTATCTTCTACACGCTCAGGTGTAGCTGTAGCAGGACCATGCTGTGTAATAGCCTATCAAACATACTTCCACTTACACTATCCATCTTGTCCGGTCCCCCAGTAACCTTCCTATATAAAGTGCACTCTCGTAAATGTGATAGTTAGCGTTGAGTGTGTTGTAGTAGGTAGTATTGAAAAATTAAGTAGAACCTCCAGAACATCTAGCGGCAATAATCATAATCTATCAATGTCCACGCAAGTGCGGAAAACAAGGATATTACGTGCGGAATATAGCTGCTCCCTTGCATAAGCGCGCTAGCTTATCTATCTTATCTGCAGGATTTCTAACGCTATCTCAATAAAGACAAGAGCCGGTCAAACATTGGTTTAGCTGGTCACTATTCGTTCCATCAATTTATATGGTAGAGCCATATTGGATATCCTCTTGGCCAAGCTCTATTACATGATGTAATTTGTATCTACAAACTGAACCCTGCATTGAAACATTTAAAAGTTGGAACCAACCTGGTCAATTTGTCAGGTGCAGAACAGATAAACAATTAGCATATACTTTAGCTCTACCAACCAACTAAAGAATCATCAGCCCATAACCCTCTACGTACATTACGATATCAGACAAATCTTCTACGCAACACACAATCTCTGTTTAATATGACTTCGACAACACCACAACACAAGGAACTTTGGTGGCAGGATGCCACGATCTACCAAATCTACCCACTTTCCTTCGCCGACTCGAATGCAGATGGTAAGGGGGATTTGAGAGGTATTATCGGGAAGCTAGATTATCTTAAATGGCTTGGAGTCGATGCTGTCTGGATTTGCCCTATCTATCCATCTCCGATGCATGATATGGGTTACGACATCAGCGATTACCGTACGATTCATCCTGACTTCGGAAAGATGGAAGACTGGAATTGTTTAAGGGATGGCTTGCATCAGCGAGGGATGAAGTTAATCATGGATCTGGTATGTGATAATGACAAGATGTGTTATGACGGTGGTAGATGCGAGTGGAGGTTTGTAATCTGTGCTCACTTATTAACAACATAGGTTGTGAACCACACTTCAAACGAGCACGAATGGTTCAAGGAGTCTCGAAAAAGCAAAGACAATCCTTACCGAGACTATTACTTCTGGCGTCCGGGAAGGCTCGATCCAAAGGGCCATCGTCTGCCACCGAACAACTGGGCCTCTTACTTTGGAGGTAGTGCTTGGACTTTTGATGAATTGACTGAGGAGTACTGTATGTCGACATTTTCTTTTGTAAAAGTATACACTACTTACAATTTTAGATCTTCATTTATGGGCGGACACCCAGCCTGATCTTAATTGGGAGAATGAATTCACGAGAAGAAGTGTGCATGACATCATGAGATACTGGCTTGAGAAAGGCACAGATGGATTCAGAGTGAGTTTTCAAGCTTCGAAAATCTGGAGATAACTGCTTAAACATAGTCTTAGATGGACGTAATCACCATGATATCTAAGGCGCAAGGGCTTCCAGACGCCCCTATTCTCGACCCGACCAAGGAAGAGCAGTACTGTGAAGATCTTTTTGTCAACGGCCCCCGGTTGCACGAATATTTAAAAGAGATGAATGAACAGATTCTTAGCCCATATGGAGCCATGACAGTGGGAGAAGCCCCAGGGACCTTTCAAAACCTCAACGATGCACTGAAATTGGTTGGTCGGACGAGAAACGAGCTCGACATGGTGTTCCAGTTCAATCACACTATGATTGATCACTATCAAAACAATTACTGGATGAATCGAGAGTGGAATCTTATCGAGCTGAAAAAAATTACAGCAAGATGGCAGGGCTTCATGTCTGAGAATGATGGCAAGCGATATCTCTCCGAGGAAGGAAGGTTAATAGTTCATGATCTTTGCCAGCTGACATAACTACAGGTTGGAATGCGCTGTACCTTGAGAACCATGATCTAGCCCGATCGCTCTCGAGATTCGCAGATGACAGAGCAGAGTGGAGGACAGTGTCTGGCAAGATGCTAGCTACGTGGATCGCAAGTTTACGTGGTACACTATTTTTATACCAAGGCCAGGAGATTGGAATGACCAATATTCGGGACTGGCCGATTGAGAAGTTTCGAGACATACAGACTCTCAACTTTTATAATTCGTTGAGTCTGCTCTGACCATCACAGGATTTCCTTTTGCTGACTAGGCCACTTAGTGTTCAAGAAGATCTCGATAAGCTTGGATATACACTTTTACAGACAACTGACCAAGACAACAACTTGGTGCAAGTCAAGGTAGATACCACTGTATAACATTGACGACGCGTACTGAACAGAAAAGGCCGACAGGGAGTACATTATGAAATCGATCTATGCACGAAGTCGTGACAATGGACGAACGCCCATGCAGGTAAGTCGAGCTGTGACAGGTGTGTAGAGCGGCTTACTGATCATCACAGTGGGATGGCTCGGACTACGCAGGTTTTTCTACGCGACAGCCGTGGATTGATGTTCATCCTGATCATAAGGAATGCAATGTCAGTATTGAAAGAGATGACGAACATTCTTTACTTCAATACTGGCGTCAGCTTATCAGCCTTAGAAAAGCAAATCCAGTTCTTGTAAGACTGTTCCTATATTTTATTCTGAGAATACCATACTGATTTTGTAGGCCACTGGCCATCCACATTTTGTGGATATGGGAAATGAGGCAATATTCGCTTTTCAGCGGAGTACAGGAGACAAGACCTGTCTTGTGATCTGTAATTTTACTGATCAGGATGTCTCCTGGCGTTTCGATGGTTACTCGCAAGGGGAGCTATTGCTTTGCAATTATTGTGTAACGCCATCCGCGTTTGAATCTGGAAACCTGTCGCTTCGTCCATTTGAAGCAAGGATATACCTTCTACAGAACAGCTAAGCAAAGTATGTCAGAGACGAAAAGATGTATGAACAGATACGCGAAGTTTAGGTAGGAGATATGGATAGTCACCAACGCTCGATCAATATAAAGTAACCGGAAAACCGCCCCTAGGCGAACAGTACTAGTAGAGGGCTATCTAAGAAGACTTAAGCTTTTAGAACAACCTTGCTCTTTGAAGAGAGATATATAGAAAACCAACGATCGAAATGTAAGTGTATAGTAGCCTGACCTTGATAGAAAACAATATTAAAGATATATAGAGTCATCTAAGAAAAGCCGAAAGAGAGCTGTAAAGAAAGGTCTTACATTAGTAGGGGAGACGGACTGGAAACCCTGACAGATAGAGGCGTCAAAAATTGCCAGAGGACATGCTGGAAAACATGACCAATAATGCCTTAACCTCCGCTAGTCCCTGTTAGTTTGCTTTCTGCGCTAGCTTCTGTACAGAGCCGCTCAGTCAATCAACTACTTCTATCTATAGAACTACATATAGGCATTGGTGCTCTCAGCTTCTCAAGCACCCTCAAAGAACACTCCATTGAGAATATAACGAGATTATGAATACTGAGTGAACGGATGTAGTAGAACTTACTACGATACCAATTTACGTAGATCACAGAACATAAGCTTAGAGGTGCGGAAAAGCTATACTCTAATAAGAAGGGCATGCAGGAAAAGCACTATAGCAAGATGAATCGTAGATAACTGTCAAGAGTAGAGCATCAAACAAAGTCTACTAACCTTATGGTTTGATTATCACTAATAAGGGATACAAAATTGTACTAGTCGAGGGTACTTAATGCTATGAACATCGTAGGATGTAACACATCCCAATTGGACCAGTTCGTTGCTGTATTTTAATACCTTGCCATCAGATATTGGAAACCTTGCTATTCCTAGTTCTACACAAGTGCTTCTCAAAGTCTCTTAAAATCTGCGGTCCCCTTTCTATTTGCCCTCTCATTATCACTTTTTTTTTGTACCTAAGCATGGCTACCACAAACGAGCTCCCAGCTATCGACATCAATAGCTATGACTTTATAGTAGTCGATGACGGTACTGCCGGCTGTGTCATTGCAGCACGCCTGGCCCAGTACCTACCCAACAAGCGCACACTTGATATTGAGGGTGGCCCTAGCGACTTCATGGACAATCGTGTGCTCAACTTGAGGGAATGGCTCAATTTGCTCGGTGGCGATCTCGACTACGAATATGGCACTGTAGAGCAGCCGAACGGTACTTCTCCCTGGATCGTCAGAAAAATATCCAAACTAACGGCTTCAAGGCAATAGTCACATTCGTCACTCATGTGGCAAGGTCTTGGATGGCTGCTCCAGCCACAATACTCTAATCTCCTTCCGCCCACTCAAGTATGATTGTCAGAACTGGGTCTCCAAGGGCTGCAAGGGTTGGGACTTCAATACCTTTACCCGTATCATCGATGGCCTGCGCAACACCCTCCAGCCCGTGCACACTCGCCACCGAAACAAGCTGTGCGAGGACTGGATCCAGGCCTGCTCCAGCGCTATGAACATTCCTATAATTGAGAACTTCAACGATGAGATTCGTAAGAACGGTGAGCTGACTGAGGGTGTCGGCTTCTTCAACGTCCCCTACAAGCCGGATGATGGTCGCCGCAGCAGCGCCAGTGTGGCCTATATTCACCCTATCTTGCGAAGCGAGGAGAAGCGTCCTAACCTAACAATACTCACTAATACCTGGGTCTCGAAGATCAATGTTGAAGGTGATGCTGTCACTGGTGTCAATGTGACACTAAGGTCCGGTATTACTCACATTCTGTGTGCTAAGAAGGAAACCATTCTCTGCGCAGGTGCCATCGATACGCCGCGTCTAATGCTGTTATCTGGCTTAGGTCCTCGGGAGCAGCTCGCCGCTCTGAAGATACCCGTTATCAAAGATCTGCCCGGTATTGGTGAGAACCTACTCGACCTCCCCGAGAGTATCACCATGTGGGTGTTAAATCAGCCCGTGCCTTTGGATCAAACTACCATGGATTCTGACGCTGGGATTTTTCTGCGGCGTGAGCTACCAGACGCCGCGGGCTTCGACGGCCGTGCCGCCGATGTAATGATGCACTGCTATCAGATTCCGTTCACTCTCAACACCACTCGTCTGGGGTATGACAAGCCAACCAACGCCTTCTGTATGACTCCTAATATCCCTCGTCCCCGCTCTCGCGGCCGAGTGTAGCTCACTTCTTCCAACCCCTCTGTGAAACCTGCTCTAGACTTCCGCTATTTCACTGACCCTGAGGGCTACGACGCCGCCACCATCGTGGCCGGTCTCAAGGCGGCCCGTGATATTGCCAAGCAACCGCCATTCAGCGAGTGAATTAAGCGTGGGGTTGCCCCTGGGCCCAAGATCCAGACTGACGAGGAGCTGTCCGAGTACGGTCGGCGCGTGGCTCACACTATGTACCACCCGGCCGGTACGACCAAGATGGATGACGTTACCCGTGACCCTCTGGCTGTCGTAAACGAGCTAGAAGTCCGCGACCTTCAAGGACTTCGCATCGCTGACGCTGGTGTATTCCCTGACATGACTAGCATCCACCCTAAGGTGACCGTCTTGGCCATTGATGAGCGCGCTGCCGAGATGATTGCCAAGGAGAACGGGTGGCCGCCTTCTCGGCCCCACCTGTAATAGTTGTCTACAGTATTGTGTCTGGTCTGGGTTTGAAGATGACCTACCTGAGGGTTTTTGTTGAGCGTTCGCATGTTGATTTTAACATACCAGTAGTTACGCTGGGCTCCATCGAGATGTTGAAAATCAGGTCAGACATCATGGCGTTGTATGTGTAGTCTCTACTTCGCGGCTTGATCTTGGTCCTTATAGCTGGATCTGGGTTCTCTTCGACATATACAACAAACACAACAACTTATTCAAGAAAGGAGATGGGAATTGGTCAATAGTGGTTTAGACTGAGTAAATACGGTCTCATTACTCTGCGAGTGGAATATCCGTAAGTCAACAGTATTCAAGTCCAAGATGCCACTAGATGAGCTCAACTTATAGCGCTGTTAAGATTGAGGAACAAGCTTAAATTCGATCCTGACAATAAAGCAGCATAGCTTTCAATATAAGAGTAGGAAGCGGATGATCCTGAGCTAAATGTCAGGATGAACTATAGATCGCAATCATGTTCTCTTTAGCTGAGGCTGCTGGCGCCATAGATATACCTATGCCTTTAAAGAAACGCAGCGTCTAAGATGAGAATTGGCAAAAGAGGCTGTGCATCTAAATCAAATGTTAGTGGCCAGCGCTGTCATGTTATGCTCGTACGCTCACTGCACTGTGTGTCTTGCACTTCAACCACCAGGAGCTAGTCGAACTGGCGCTACCCTAGATCAACGGCCGTGTTCATCGTCCTTGACCTCAGGATCGGCGATAAAAATAACAGCGGCACTGCGGTACTACGCTGATGGGTCTATCGCTATGCCTGTGCTCTTTGTCTACCCTAACGACCTAGTACAGTGACCAGTTTGCCACAGGTTCGGTTTNGAAGCGCTTTCAAAAGTTCGAAATACTATTGCGACGTCGTGCTTCCTGAGATGAGGGACTAGGTAGTGCAGACTCGACGAATGATCTTTTTACCTAAACAGTTGATCTTATACGTATAGAATGGGACTCGTTATCAAGTATATGCCGAAGCAATCACAGCGGTCACAGAAACAGCAAAGGCATGCCTGTGTAGCTCTATGGCTACAAACCAGACAACCTGTACCTTAGGTGGACCAAGACAAACCGCGTGACATTTTCCACCGTTCTATTATCACTGCATGACACAGCACTTCACTATAGGCGCGTAGCNGTCGGTATCCATTATGCCACCTATAACATGCCGTGGACCAATCCGTGGCATTGCTAACTAACCCACTAACGACCCTAATTGGCGACCTCGGAAGGGTCTTTATTATCCTAGTGAGAGATGTTCAAAAATACATCGTTAGTACATTGTGCCTCCTATCAGAATATCCCACCGGGATTTTAGGAGCCATTGACCAGTCCGAAATAAGTAAAACACCGATTGTATTACTGTATGTATGGTCCCTACCTTATGAGCTGTCTCCTAGCAGCAAGGTTGAGATCTCGTCTCTCCTCACTTTCTCAGCGCATCGGCTATAATCAGTTCATTTCTAATTCAAATCACGATATTTCTAACACATCTTAATCAGAATGGGATCACGGACAGGCCGGGAGATTCAGTTTCAACCTCATGATAAAGGTAGGTATGTGACCAAGATAAATAATGTTCTTTGCGTGCAAGTCCTTGCTAGCCGCCACGTCAAATCCGACTAGAAAACAGTCTCTAAGGCAGATTTGAAAAAGCCTAGAGGCCCACCCTTCTTCTTCTCGTCTTTCATCTCTTGAATGCTTTCCAGTCGCTGTTGTTCGCTCACATTCTTTCCACTTACGAGCGTAGCCTGCTGCTCACGCATGCCCGTGTAGATATCGATGTCCTTGATCTTGACATAGAAAGGGCGATGCTCCTTGACGGCGAACCAAGAATAGACCTTCCATATCACATATAGGAATAAGAGGAAGGGTGCTGCCAGGTACGCCTGGAAGAAGAGTGTCGGGTTAA
The DNA here is from genome assembly GCA_001660795.1 of Leptoxyphium fumago. Taxonomy (NCBI): domain Eukaryota; kingdom Fungi; phylum Ascomycota; class Dothideomycetes; order Capnodiales; family Capnodiaceae; genus Leptoxyphium; species Leptoxyphium fumago. The sequence continues at coordinate 45,885 of LSHF01000012.1, forward strand.
GGTAGGGCCCACCAACCGGGTAGAGAGCGACGTAGAATGAAGCCACCAAGCAGACAATGTTCAAAACAATGCACACGTATGAACCCCAGATTCCGAAAGCGGCCTTGTAAGGGAGTTCGTCGAGACTGTGGCCCTGGTATTTCCTTCAAGTTCTTAGTTAGTGTCCGGTAGGGCTTCGGTCATGAGGAGACGGGTAGGACGATCGATACTCACCATGCAGCTCGGAATCGAATATGCGCCAAAGCAATGCTTCCGAAGATGAAGAACAAAGCAAGGCCAGAGAGCGACAAAAGCCAGTTGAAAATGTTGCCGCCTCCGTCTTTGTCTAGGTTAATGAACGCCAGACAGCCGAAGAGAAGTTGGAGAAGGGTGACGACGACAGGGCGTCCCTGGTTGTCAATGTATGCGAAAATCTTAGGGCCCATGCCTGTTCACAAGCGTCAGTTCCCACCCCTTCCTATATCTCCATTGAGAAACTCACCATTTGCAGCCAACGCCTGGAAGGTACGAGTGGAGCCAAAGGTGCACGAGTTGGCCACACTGAGCACAGAAATCAAGATCACTGCGTTGAAGATCGATGGGAGGGCCTTGATGCCAGCAAGCTCAATAGCGACAACGAAGGGCGATGCTCGGCTCCCGTCGAAGTCGGTGTATTGCGACGCATTGTATGGGACGATAAGCCCAACAAGGAAGAGGCTGACAATGTAGAAGATAGCGATGCGCCACACAACCTGCTTGGTAGCCTTCGGAATTTCCTTTCTAGGATCTTCTGCCTCGGCGGCAGCGAGTCCTGTCAGCTCGGTTCCACTGTATGCGAACGAAGCTGTAACAAAGACACTGCAGAATCCGTGAAAACCGTTGTTAAACGCGCCAGGGTCATGCCTTTAACAAAGATCAGCTCATCATTACTGCATTCATTTGCCTAAGATGATAGGCTCTTACCAGTATTTAGCACCGATGTAGCCTCTGGTGTCAGTCGGCACACCGCCACAGTCGATGATGATACCAAGAATGATGAATCCAACACAAGCGGCGATCTTCATTGCGCTGAGCACGAACTCGACCTGATCCAATTAGCGTTGTGCAAAAGCTGTCGCCAATTGTCGGTTTATAACCGACCTCTCCATAACCCTTCACGCCAAAAAGCTGAATGACGGTGAGGGCGAAGATTAATGGAATAATCCAAGCGGTGTCGTTGACGTTTGCCACATCTTGCCAGTAGTGGATGACCTTGAAGCTGTCAGTTCTGAGGGAGCGTTATTCGATTGGTTGATGCACTCACATTGCACGCCGCAGAGATCTCGAAAGGCAGGACCGTCAGCCAACTGATGCCATATTGCCAGCTGCAAGCAAAGCCCCACGAAGGGTCAACGAATCTGGTGATGTAGGCAGTGAACGCTCCGTTGACTGGATACATGACAGCCATTTCTGCAAGCGCTTGCATCATGAGCCAACTGGAGGAACTGTTAGGACATAGCCGCAGAGAGGTAGTGTTTGGAACAATCTTACACCATGAAACCTGTAGAGCATTGTCAGATTCGGAACCCCATAATCAAATCTCATTACGCTTACCGATGATTATGAATCCAATGAGCACCGATGCGGGACCACCAGTTTGGAAAGCGCCTCCAGTTCCGATGAAAAGACCAGCACCAATAGCACCGCCGCTGCGCTCACAATTAGTATGCACTCCTGATGCTGGACCTTGTACGCAAGCGGAATCAACTCAGACCCTCACAGCTCTGCAGAGCTGCAGATGTGGCCCAGAGAGAGTGGTAGATGTGGGATGGATGGCAGCTCTTGCAGCACAAGGGGACTCACATGGCAATCATCTGCATGTGTCTGCCCTTGAGGTTCCTGTGCAGTTTTGTCTGGTCGGCTTCAACAAGCACAACATCGTCGCCATCTATGCTGAATTGACGGCCATGCATATGCGCGCTCAAGCTGCCTGTCTGCACATCGGCGGATGGTTGCTTTTCGAGCTCGGCGAGCTTCTGACTTTCCCGCCGGGCACTCATATTGGGCTTCTTCCAAACAGACGCAATCGATGAAGGAAAATGAGAAGAGGGTTGGAACTAAGGCGAACTCGAATGGCAGGGAACAGCCAAATCAAATACGGTAGAGATGAACCGCGGCACAGACAAAGCCCCTGCATGTCCAGGGCCGACTGATAAGGTCGAGGCCCTCAGAGGGGTTTCTAGCTGCATGCGAGCGTGATATTGAGTAGCCGGGGGGAGATTAGCAGTGAAGACTGAGAGTACTGATTGGCTCGCCGCTTTATCTTCCTTCCAGAAAGGAAGGTGTAAGTGAGCACGATGTGATAGGACATAGATAGGCGTTCGCAGTGAGGCCTAGAAACGGTTCTAGCCCCGTCTTATGGAACGATAGATAACGAAACGCCTTCCACAAGGTCATTCCACGCTAAGCAATCCATCCAAGCAATCCATCCAAGCAATCCTTACGGCGCAAGCCGCAACGCTTAGCCCAGACCGGCTGGATGCCTCAGGCAGAGACACGTGACTGGTATGTCCGACTGATATATCAGTGTGAGAAGTCGGTGTGATAACTCACCACCACATAGAGCTCATAGTATATACGAGTGGATTAACCCCTAGTAGGTAGGAGCTTTGTGCTTAATGGGTAGAGTAATGTAATATTACATCCGGCATTTCCTGTACTTGGAATCAGCTGTAGTGTAAAAGAACTATGGTTCTAATGGCTCAGGCACTAGTCAAGAAATCTTAAGCTTCTACTGTACACTTTAATCTTAAAGCTTAGAGCAACGGCTCTTCCGTTACTTTCTATGTTTTAGTCTTCTACAGTAGCCATGTTTCCTCCCGACCTAATATGTCCCCTAATCAGGTACAGTAGAAGGCTAGGACACTAGGGTCTGTTCTGCTCAGTACGCTAGGTCTGCCCTCAGCAATCAATCAATCAACCAACCTTGGAAAGATAAGGTAGCCATAACAACTACAATTAAGATCAGCTAGCGACACGGCGTGGTAACCATTCCTTGAAAAGTCTCCTCACTCCCTGCCAGTCACCTTCGGCAGTCTCAACCTTGTCATTATCTACAAATTCCCGATTGTTTGAGCCACCAAAATCAATGACCCATGCATTGAAACCTGTATCAATAACGACGTTACCTGGATTGACATCTCCCCAGATAATCTGATGCGCATGCAGAGCTTGTACGGTCGCTGTGACTTGCCCCTCCCACATCTTATGGAGATCGCGTTTGCTCCTGCCCCAAAACCCCCCACTTAGCAAATTTGTTCCTGATTCAGGCGAGATGATGATCTCTGTCAGCATGCCCATAGTGATATCTTCTTGCTCGCCCGACACCACAAGACCAAGTAGTCGAGGTAATCTGAGCTGCCTTAGTCTTGATCCATTGATACAGCACAACAAGTGGACCTCGCGTTCGAATGCCGTTTCTCTTCCTTCCTCACGCGGTTTGAAGAACATAGAAACTCCTTCTTTCATAACAACTTTTCCCTGGACACCACGAAGGTGACTCGGCTTGTCTCCACCGATTGCTACTAGAAGACTAGATGCTTGAAAACGAACCATCGTGGTCGCTCCACATGCTGTGATCAAGTCCTCAGTAGATGTAGGGGAGATGTTGCAGGATGGCGTGTATGTGAGTTTTTCTTCTCCACGCATTTGTACATCTCTATTTCCCGCATCCACAAGCTGTAGGTCATATGTGGGAGTGTAGAGAAAGTCACCAAGAGTCAGGACTCTAACCGATGTTCTCGAAGACAGTCTTTCTAAAAGTGGTCGACATTGTGAACAAATCAGATCAAAGCAATCGTCCATCGGCTCCGGCGGACTAAGATCTTCCCGTCCTTGACGTTCTTCAAGATATTGTTGGAACTCATTGCCAAAACGCGTGCCTTTGATTCTCGCGAAGTCGACTGTGATCCTGAAACAGGTCTGATCGCGCGCGACAGTCAACCAACAATGTGTCTCATCAATATAGCCCTCACGTACGAAGAAGGTTTCGTTCATGATGGCGGAGGGTAGTACAGCGGATTCTGTTGTGATGGAGCGCGAGCCTGCCACTAGTAAAGTCTCTTTGAAAGTAAAGTAGCAAGTGAGGTAGCTATGTTGCGGTGCCAGGTGTCTAAGGCCCTTCCGGCTAGAACTTTGCGTGGCTGAGCTAGTAGAACACAAATGAAGCTATACTCTAATTCCTCTCAATGCAAGGTCCCGTAGTCGTTTAGAGCAGTAACAAGCCAAAGATATGACTATGGGCCACTGGATCCTCGTACTGTAGTTGGTAGTTTGCTCATCGTCTCCGGATAAGCGGATGCCAAGGTTTTGATTTCCTACACTACAGCAATGCACGACATGGCCGGCGACACGGCAGGTTATCGATGACCCCTGCTAGATCTTGATCAAAGGTTTGAGTTTATTTAGTCATGGCTGGCAGTAATAGCCCGCAGTGCTGTATGGTGGGGTCCACGAGTAGCAGACACTGCGAGTAGCAGACACTGCGAGTAGCAGACACTGCGAGTAGCAGACACTGCGAGTAGCAGACACTAGCTACATGATCTGGGATTCTGGGACAGCATGTTACGAAGCAGATGCCAATATCCTACCTGGAGGTGAGAGAAGTCGCAACTCGCACATTGAATGAACAATAATGCTCCTAATGTGACCCCTCAAACCTTGCGAACATACCAATACAACGTCGTAATCTCCGTTACGGATAGTACTAGTAGCTTATTGAGTGCTCAAATCAGATGGGCGTAAATATGTAATGGATCTATGCTTTGCAACTCGAGAGCTACGACTCCAAATTCTCCGATCTGCTGGCTTTCATCTTCTCTTACCACTTTCGATCAAAACTCCCGGAACTATGAAACTGTTAGGGATCTTTCTCTTGGTGACTACTACCTCTAGCTTGGTCTCTTCTACTTTCCTTCAGGAGGGGGCTATATATCATGCGGTTCGTCATCTAGTGACTTACGCAATATACGCTAAGAGACAGTCAACTATGAATCTAGAAATATACTTTGGGAACTCAGAGATGCTTATTCAAGTTCCACAACATCGACTAGTTGGACCTCCTAGGGGTTTCCCCCTATGTACTAGTGACTGTATTCTAACAGCTATGAGAGAGGGCCAGAACAGTAGTACTGCTTGTCCACGTGGATAGGGACCGCCTCTAGCTAACCGGTCATAGGCCCTTATACACTCCTATTATTGTCTCTACTATAAGGGACTTCCTTACTAGTTGCGATAGTTAGGCTATAATGGATGCCGAGCGCTCAGCCGGGTTCCTTAGCAACTCCCCTACTAGTTACTGATCCTACTGGAATTCAATGGCTGGTAGTCCTGTAGACGAGTAGGTATACCAGCTGTTTCCCTTCCACTAGGTGTAAGGGCCGGTCAGCTATACCCGTCCTAGACTGCTATTAGCAGGTACAGCATGCTGCTCGTCCTAGTGGATGTTGATGAGGACCGCTACGACTCTGACGAAATCATCTACGAGCGTACACAGCCTCGGTCCCGCTGCACCGGTCGTCTCAGCAACTTGTTCGACAACGTCTTCACCAAAGACTCCACCGGTCGNCAGTCTCTTCGTTCTGGCACAAACACCAGCCAGCAGTCTTCTCGTCCTCAACCTTCCACCGGTCAGAGGCGTCCTCCCCCCAGTACGCTAAGAGAGGGGCCCATCAACATCTCTGACGACAACGTCCCTACCAATCACCATACCGGTAGGTCCTACTAGGGATTTGGACCTGCACCTGTGAAGCCTTTACCCAGCCGGACTGGATGGGCAACTTCCGTGCCAGCCNTACGCCCAACCCTCGCCGCAGCAGCCCGACCGGTGGAGCAAGTGCCAGCAGAAGGCACACAACCGGTGGACCGACCGGCAACAACAGCAGTGATTCGGGCGCAGCCGGCGGAGCGCCCGTCGACAACCCTGCCAATCGTACCGTACCCTGCCTGAGCTGATAAGGCTTGCGGTCGGCACGACCGATACTCGAGTAGTCTGCGCTACTGTTACGGTCAGGCACCACTAGATCACCGCTACTGCTGGTCTAGGTATGCATAGCCGGTTCCGACTGCAGCTGCAGAGTCGCGACCTTATCGGTCGAACGGTGACTGCTGCTACTACAGCAGAGGCAATGTTACTGACAAGCATAACTTGTTTAATATGTATGGGAGTGGTTCTCCTAGCGAGGTTTCGGGGGGCAGATAAGCAGGACATGCGCGCCTTTGCTAAAGCTCTAGCCTAGGACCTAGGAAACGCGAGCGGTCATGCCCTGCCGCTGCGTGAGCGTAGCCCCCGCCGCCGTTGCGCTTATCGCGCATCCCACAGCTCCACCGCGCGATTGGTGGCCTTTTGCGCTAAATTGTTTGTATGATAGATAGTCAGCCTAAAGCCCAATGTCTTTGTATTCAATGATGCATAATAAGTGAATAACTGGTGGCCAGACCCAACCCCCCTCCTCTCGTACATGTGCTCTCTCCACTTTATTGTCTATATACAGAAGGTAGATGCGCGCGTGACAAGTCTGCCGTCGACTGCTCCTGTCAGCTGAGCGGCAGCCTCCGCCGAATCGGCTATCAGCCTAGGCCCAATCCAAGTAAACCGTCTCTCAGGGGTTCAAGGCTGATGGCGCCATCGCTATCGCCATCGCTATCGTCGTCGTTGTCGTGTGTCACTGCTGCCGCTGGTTGCGCAACCGGTCACCGCCCGTCGCTGGTGGTTGTTGCCACTGTCTGGTCAAGCAGCCCATCAAAAGGGTCAAACTGCTGTCCGTTCAGCAGTTTCGGGTGCCTCTCGAGCATCTGAAAGAGGTGGTCTGGCGAGCGGTAGGCGCTCTCCTGTACCAGCATCTCCCACTCCTCCGCTAGAGCGACGTGTTCATGAGGCGGCCCACCGGAGTCGTCGTCTAGGTTAAACCCCAGCACATTGAGCGGTCTCGCGGCAAAATGGAACAGCACCTTGCCGTAGTGTATAGTATTTGGATGTGGAGCAGCTGCTCGTTGTTCCGCTATAGAGGACTGTACAGTAGAACTCTAGCGCTTGTACTGGCGGACCTCCAATCAGGTGGGTAGCCGCTGCGAGGTCGCGTTAGAGTTCTTGTGCGAGCTCTATAAAGCTGAACGCCGCCTGTCTGCTATCAGAGTCTTGTAGCAGAGCCTTGGCTAGATCTCGCCCTCCATAGATATAGGCTCCTAAGCTTAGGTGTGTTATCGACATATTCCTTAAGGATCTCCTTATGTCTACTTAAGGTTTACTTGTTTATGGTACTCCCCTCGTAGGTAATGGTTTATAGCTGCCTCGCCAGGGTAGGTCCTAGGGTGGTGTACCTTGTAGGCCAATGATCTGAACCTAGGCTCCAGATAGATACCCTATATATCCGGTATACCTACGCCACTACTCAAGCCAGGGCCGGCTCATACTTAGGAGGCTATATCTTGTAGATTATCTGTATATATAGACCCACACTGCCGGCTCCAGGGAATTACTGGATCAGGCCCTAGCTAGGTCCGGCAGGCTCCGGCTGCTTCTTGATGTGCTCCCCTGACTACCTGACCTGTTACAGGTACGATTGTAACAATCTGCCCTTAACATCATTACTAGGAGCTTTCGAATGGCGCTAGATATGAGGAGATGCCGATGAAAATTGTGCGAGTCTGGGTAAGCTAGGATGTGGATATGGTCATGTGTAGTTGATGTTTACAGATATACCTGTAATAGAAGTAGGTGTATATAATATGTAACAACATTCAAAATTCTCGAGCCTATCTTCAGAAATACTATGGCACACTAAATGGCCAGCCTATAATGTTGGCAGTGAGTATGGGACCACCTTGTATGACATCGACCATCGCTTTCATTTCATCAACATCCCAGTTGCACCACACATATTTCCCACGTAGGAAGCGGGCCTCTTTACTGGCAAGCCAAACGGCAAAATTGGCAGGAAGAGATGCTAGACAGTGTTTTAGCATGGCCGATCACAACATTATGTTGGATTTGGTTGTTGTAGGACTTACGATCATCCATAGGAATGCCTTTACCATCCAGGCCACCCTTCTTGAACATGTCGGTCGCCACTACGAAATCGGTAAGTAAAGTTTAGGATCGAGACGAGACAAGCTCGGAGGCTGCTCGTACCAACTCCAGGATGAAAGGTAACCCAATGACAATCCTTCACGGTCCCAGCAAAAAGTTCAAATGATTTACTCAACCCTAGCTTAGACACCACATATGGAATCTGGTTGCCGCTGATTTGTGCATCCATATTGATGACGGCGCTGCTGGTCCCAATTACAGCCGCATCGGAACGACGCTTTGGTAGTAGAGACTGTATAATTTGGAAGTTACCACTAAGGTTAATATCCCAGGCTTTAGCCCAATCATCCAAGTCTGCATCTTCAACCAAACCCACATCAGGCAGGTATCCGGCATTGAGGACAAGGACATCCCAATCGACAATCTGGGAAGCAGCTCGCTTGATCGAAACTCTGTCTGTCATATCTACTGGAAAGAACGACACTTGAATGTCGGGAAATTGATGAAGCAGTTCGCTGGCTGTGGTCTCGAGCAAATCCTGTCGGCGGCCACCAAAAAGCACTATCGACGATGCCCCAGACAAAGCAAAAGCTTCGACAGTCGCGCGACCTATCCCGATACCTGTCTATGTCGTTAGTCATCTACACAATTCTATTATATAGATCGGAAAATGAACGCCCGAACATACCTGCTCCAGTGACAATGATCTTCTTCCCTACTAAAGACAGCTCTGGTCGTGTAGGCTCAATGGATGCATAGGAACTGCTGTGCCACCTCTCGGTTAAGCAGGGGATTGGAAAGGAAGGTTTGTCGGCCATACTTTCGGTTTAGCTTCAAGGTATGAAATGAAATGCAATGCCTCATCTTTACTGTAGGCTAGGGGTCTTTTAAATAGGGAGGAAGAAAATGTGGCTGCCTATTCTCAAGGCGGGTCCATTTATGTCACTACTGCAATACCTGTTACGGCCGTACCTAAAGCAGGGCATGTAGTCCGACCTGACATAGACCAGCCGAGGTACAGTAGCGACCTCCGCATGAATTTCTCCGCACCGGTAATAAGCGGGCTTGGCGCTAACTGTTCGCCAGTCTATTACAAAATGACTATCGTTCAAGAACCGGTACTTGATCTTGGACGTCTCTTACTACAAATATATGTTTGGTTTGATTTCCGCAGTAAAGTACTGGCCTTTAGGATACTAAGGAGAATTCCCTCCTTGAGACAATGCACGCCCCACAACTTTGATTGCCTGCTGTCACGCCAACCCCATATACCCACACTGACTAGCGTCTTTTGAGCTCAAGCTTTCCCTTGTTCGAACAAGAAGACATCATACCTCAGGTAGTAAAAAACCTTGGAAGTTGTCTCAGAGTAAAATTCGAACAACACGAGATCGGCCCTTTCTATCACTTGGCGCTAGCTGGAAGTGCGAAGGATACAAGATCCACCATAAGGCTCCTATATTTTGAAGAAGTTCTGGACTTCTTGTTGAGTTTATTCCACCGCTTCACATCCTATATTCGACCCTAGAGTGCTAAATTTGCAGTCATTATGGGTATCACATCAGCACTCGTCACGTTGGGGTTGCTCTCTTTTTCCAGCATCGGATATGGTCAAGACCGACCAGCTTACCACAATACCCCCGTTGCAAATTGGATGAATGATCCACAGCGCCCAATGTTCATTGGTGGAGAATGGCACTTCTGGTATCTTTACAACTCGAATTTCAATTTTTCAAACCCTGAAGCAGGTGGAGGCACTGAATGGTACCATGTGACAAGTCCGAATATGGTGCACTGGGACTCACATGGAGTAGCCATTCGGAAGTACCAGCCGCTTCCTGATGGATCAGAATTGGGAGATATTGAGACCGGAAGCGCGGTGGTGGACGCCATGGACACCGCCGGCTTTGGAGAAGGCAGCATCATAGCCATTCTAACGCAGATGGGAGATGGCCTTCAGCAAAATTCGCTATTCTACTCGACAGACGGGGGCTATTCATTCAGCCCGAAAGCTAGCAATCCCGTAATGCCTAATCCCGACCCAACTACCAAGCCGGCGTTCCGTGATCCAAAAGTGATTTGGGACGACAACATCGGGAAATGGCTCCTGGTATTGGCACAAGGTGACAAAATTGGCTTTTACACCTCTTCTGACTTAACAGAGTGGTCATACGTATTCGGATTCTTTCCCTCACAAGACCTCGGTGTGTTAGAATGTCCTGACATCTATCAACTCGACCTGGACGGCGATGCTTCTCGGCGGACTTGGATCCTGTCGATGGGAGCAAATGGCTATCTTTCAGGACGGACGACTGGCACGGTTTATTGGACTGGGTACTGGGATGGCTCCACCTTCACAGCTAGCAATGATACACCACAATGGCTGGACGATGGCCCTGATTTCTATGCCACCGTGACTTGGCCAGACAATCAACTAAATTACGACCAGCAATTTGCGAGCCGGTACGCCATAAGCTGGATGAACAATTGGAATTACGCAGCAGACCTTCCTTACTACGGTGGATGGGCCGGCCAGAATAGTTTGGTAAGGAAGATCAGTCTCAAGAGCCACAACGGCAACCCAACCATATTCAGCTCTCCACTTGACACTTACACGGAAGAATTTGATGATGAGCACACGATGTATGGGACGGCCATTACTGTCGACCCAAATACCGCAATGCTTCCTGATATGCCTGGTGGAGCATACAAAATCACCCTTAGCGTCACAAAAGGTGAACTAGATGACGGCGACGAGTTCCGGCTGAGTCTCAAGGGTGATGGGAACTACGGAACTACTGTCGGATATGATTTCGAGAAGTCTCAAACTTTTATCGTCCGTAACCACGACGGTATTGCGACTGACAACTTGCCGCTTTCGGCCCGGAATGCTTACCAGACTACAAGGACCGGAACCATCTCTGGAAATCCTGACACTATCACGCTAACACTTTATGTTGATTACAACTCAGTAGAGGTCTTTGTGAATGACGGGGAGGGATCCCTCTCAGCGCTCATCTATCCGAATGTCGATGCAGAACAGGTATATTTGACGTCGAACAAAGGGAGACTTTCATTGAACTCCTTCGCGTTTGCAAAGTATGCTGGGGTAAGAGACTCTTCTACCGTCAGATCATCGAGCGCAAGGAACACATGGCGTAGCTGGCTGAATAGCCTTGGCATCTATTACTGAACACCGCGCCAACGACAGTCGTCGTAGATGAAAATATACGTAATTTCCTACAGCAAATCTTCGCTTGTCCAAAGATCAATTGTAATAGATGCCTGCTTTTGGAAGTGAGGTTTGGCGTTAAACGGGATTCGGTATAGAGATTATTGACAACGGATGCCCATCTGATCGGTGAAAACTCTGAGCCGTGGCCAAGCTACTGATAGTTGCTCAGGGAGCCAGTATCCAATAAAAGAGGTAACGGTTATATAGTGTTTACTAGTTCCATACTCAGACAGTAATTTGTGAAGCTCTTGGAGAGGAGGACCACGTGCGTCTGGTTCCACCAGTGAAAAGAGTTGTCCCGTGGGTCGGAACTTTGTGCATTTCCGTGCCGAACGATGAGGCAACACAGTGATTGGTAGAGCTTAGGCATGCGGCCGATCTAACGGTGCAACAAACTGTTCGTTTTGATGCTTGGTAACCTAATATCTGCCGCTTATGCAAGCAGCTGTTCCAAAACCTAGCCTTTGCAATACATCTAATGCCCAGCAAGCATTTTCGAATGGTTCAACCTCTCCTTAAGTATGTTCGGCTTGCTAGATATTCAATAGAGTCTGCCTAGTGAGGCTTTTCGACTGCGAGAGTAACAATTGGTGCTGAAAAGTGAAGCCTGTCTGGTCATGGGACCAAGCCAAGTCAAACCGAGACAACAGTGGGACTTTGATAGTTTCGATCCATTACGCGGGCCTATTGATGTTTCTCGTTTACATCGTCGTCGTTTCTATAAGCTACACCAGTCTATATGTACTGCTGATAAAGGTGCACAGTACAAAGGCAAGCTTGGAGATTTGGCCAGATACGGAGGTGGTAGCCATCGGCGTGGACGGTCTCCATCGACGCATTGCTACCATTTGTGCAGGAGATAGCGATGTACTGCTGAGTCTGTGATGGATCAACTTCTTTGAGTTGGAAGCGCAAGTCACCATTGTGGGCTCCTTTGATTACGGCCAGGAAACCAAAGGTCTTATGGCGGAAGCATCAATATGATGAACCTATTGTCATTAGGATGTTAAAAATCAATATGCGCAATAGAATTGGTCTAGGTCGGTGCCACAAATGAGGCTGTAGATCAGAAGACGCTCAACAAGCTGGCGACGATATACTGTAAGGTAGCAATCTCATCTTAACCAATATTATTCATTCTCGGTTTGGCACTCAATTTGCTTCGCCACAATCAAGAGCAGGCCTCTGCTACACGTCGTCCGCGCAGCATCACTACTAATTTGATAGCTTGGCTTGCGTCACACGTGTCTTCCATTGAGCCAAGAGAGGTAGTATTAAAGCTAAGAAAGCCGGCGTTTCCGACGACTGAAGGCGGGATCTCTATGGGTGGCCTAGAAGATGGCGCCTATTACTCAAACGAAATTCAAAGACATTGATAATTATGTTGATATAAGATTGATAAGAGGCGTAATGATTTAGTACAATTATGACTAATTACCTAAGGTAGTGGCTCCTTTAATTTCGGTATCTACTTATAATCGCTACATAACTTATTACGTGCCCCTATACAAATCATTCTCTAACCGCGGGTTACGCCAAACAGTCACTCGTCATACTGTTAACCCTGGATCAACCAATGTGGACAAAAGTACCACCGTAAAAAGCATTAGGGAAGAAGGCGTATAAGTGGTTATAAAGAAGGGGGAACAGGACAAGTAGACAGATGTATAGGCGGACACACAATAGGAAACAGGAGACTAAATAAAACAACGGTAACGAACGAGAGGAAAGACAGGTATAGGTAAGTAAGAGATAGAGTAGGACAACGAAAGGAAGAGTAAGGACATACACTCGATTAGATGATAGACATCGAACAGTAAGGACGTACTGGCGTGCCTCCTAAAGATACAAGTGAAATATTTACGAAGCCATTCGGGTTGCTACCTTCGAAACAGAAATATACTTGCACCCTCCTTCATTTTCTGGTATCTCTTGATCTGGTCCACGAAAGCGGTCAGGCTTTAGTGTTATACTCTATGGAGATAGATTTGACCGCTTTTCACTTTATTTTGCTTCGCTCAAGATCCCGTCTACAGTCCTGTAGGAAAAGACGGTTCATTGACAGTAGTCGAGTCAGTGTATAGCACACTCTTATTTCTTTCCTGAGCGGCCGGCTGCACATCGAGACCTGGATTACTCGTGAAGAAATTCACGGGTTTTAAACTGACAACCATCTTCTCGTTAGGCATGACTGGCCAGTCTTCAATTCTTGGGTTGTGCGTGGAACCAAAAGTGTGCCAGACGACAATATCATTGTCCCTCACAGTTTGAGCCTTGCCATTTGCATTGCGGTCTGCAATTGCTGAGGCGAGGCCATCACCGCCCAAAGATTGCATAGTGTACTTCCCGGCCGGGAAATGGTCGTTGTCTTCGTACGCCGTTACCCACACAGCGTGTTGAGCAAACTCAGAACGCTTGGCATGGTATGATCGAGGATCAGCCAGCAGCATTTGACTATAGGCTGGCAAAAGTTTAAACCCGACCGGTGTCTTAGTAATCGGGTTGATCTTGCTCTCGTTGACGATTTTGAAAACACGATTCTTAGTGATGTCAAGGTCAAACCCGCCTTCCTGCTCGATCACTCTGCTTGAGGTTATGTACCCGATGCTATAAGGATTGTGCACGTCCGCGTCATCGGTGGGAAGGGGCTTGGACTCTTCAACAGCCAGTGAATTGAAGTGTCCGTCAATGGCGGGATCGATACGAAGGCTAAAGAGATGTTGATGGTAGGGCGCAAGAACTCCTGGTGCCACCAACGTTCCATATGGGACCGTCTCATTTGCTGGAAACTCATGTGGGACGGTTGACAAGATGCCAGTGGCACGCACTTCAAAGCTGATTGTCGCATCCTGGCCGAAATGCCAAGCGAAGATGTACTCGTAGTTGCTTACAGTGATCTATGGCTGTGTTAGCGATGGACAAGCAACTGCATCACTGCCTACACTTACAATAGTCTGCAACACGAGGATACGGGACCGTGCGACAACGGCATTTTGCGTGCGGAAGTTGGTGTGTTTCCACAGAATTCCATCGTCTTGTTCATGGCAGCATACCACATTTGGCATGTTGACAGCATTACCCTGAGAATCATTGTGCCATGCGTCGAAGTATTTGATGGTGCCTGTGAGAAAAACAGTCAATCAAATACACATCCACATCTGCTCAGCCCCTAAGAAGCGTCCGATACGCACCTAGACAGTCGCAACCCAATGCAAGATTGTTAGCATTGATACCTGCGCCATCGTTTCCTAGGTCGAATGCGGCTTTGCGAGCATAGGGCGCGCGCGGATCTGCGTATGGTACAAACATCTCTGCGAGCGATAGCCTGTAGAACAAGCTGCGTCCGTCATAGCGGATATCGTGCAGTGTCAACCCTTCACGATAATTGAAACCTACTCTGAAGTTCCACTTCTCCCATGAAACTTTATTCCCTTGAATACTGAAGGACGGACCCTCTGGTTGGACCACATGATAGGGCTTGGTGGTGGTTCTCGGATTTGGTCTGAGGTCAGGGTGATATTCACTCATCGATGTAGGATGAATTTTGCGAGAGTCAAATACCCGCTCCTCGCTATGAATGCGCTCGTTGGGGTTTGAAGGTAGCCGGTAGACCTTAGTAACCTCTAAGGTTTCGGAAACCTCTGCACAGATATCCAAAGGGTAGGCGTAGTAGTTTGTGTCTTCATGTTCAAGGGTGCGGAGGTAGAACCAGCACTGCCAGCAGTTAGTAAGCCCGCGAAAAGAGTACAAGAATCCGAACAGAGGTATACCATCGAAACCCGTCGGCTCATGTCGTTCTCCCCATCCGTGGCGTAAGCCCAAGGTTCCACTACAACGGTCGAGCCCTTGGGAAGCTGTAGAGTAAGAATTTGACGCCGGACCTCCTTGTCGATGAGACAGGCGGCCTCAACTTGCTTCATATAGTTGGAGTCGATGTAAGAGTGTTTGCCACGCTGGTGTTGTTTTGCGATGACCTCATTGTGGTCAAGGTCGACTAGTAACTCGAATAGCGCGCTGTCTTCAACATTTTCCTCACATTTAACCAAGACCTCCACCCGAGCGACACGGGTTGGTAAATCACTGGCAGGCTCTTTACGGTGCTCTGCATGGAGAAATGGAATCATTTGCTTCTTTGGTGGTTCTTGGAGAGTGATCACACGAAAGTTCGGGTCCGAGTCGCCGAAATGTGGCCGCACGATACCGGCTGCACGAGAAATCTCGTGATGAGTGAGAGGGTCAAATGGATGACGCATTGTGGTAAATCGAGCAACGCAAATAGGAGGAACAATCTGAAGCTTGTCGTGTAAATCGTTAGAAGGCGCCGATTGGATAGTGTAAATACAGGTCTACCTTGCAAAATATATACACTGCAAAGTCTTGGAAGGTGTCCATCTGACTCATGCCTATGGGCTGAGTAGGCCCGGTCGATGTTCGCTCACACTTTCCTTTAGCTGCTTAGATACGCGAAAGTATTCTTATCGTAACAGCTTTTTGGAGTTGAAAAGGCGGGGTACACTAGTGAAGTCGGCGAAACGCTGAATGAATCTGCCCGGCCGGCCTGGGGCCACTAGAGGCAATGCAGACAGACATAAGTGCGCGCACATCGCACCCCTAAGGGCAACGTGAGGATCTCTTTCTACCCTCGTCGAGAGTTCACTCTGCACCCTCGGTCAGATATGACGAGTGATAGAGCAGTGGCAAATTGCTGACGCCTTGATAATTACCCTAAGCCTCTCAACGTAAGAGCAGCCGACTTCTTTTAATCAGCGCGGCAGTAGCAACTGTAACATCCGTCCTCAGACACTCGCAATGGGTTGGTCATGATGGTCGACTAGACCTGGATCTTCCAAGTTCGGAACCTGTCAGCATCTCCATCACAGATGTCCGAGGTCTTGGTCTTGGTCTTGGAAGATTAGGGTCGGCCGGTGCCGACGTTGTCATCTCCGTCGATGTCCCTGGCCTCGGTTCGTGACACGTATGGTGGAGGGTTAGTTCGTCCAGCGGTCGGCGCATGGGTTGGTGTGTTATTGGACATGTCGAGACTTCCGAGTTGTTCACTGATTTCATTTACTTGTTCGTTGTCGCTGTCGGTGACCGATTCATCGTCGCTTTCTTCACGGCTAGAAATGTCTAAGACGTCTACTGGCACTTCCTGGGAGCTCGCTTAAGACATGCAGTGTTGACTTGTACCACTATTCAGGTAGGAGTTAAAGGCAGACCTAGTATACTTTGTATAGTAGGCCTAGTGTCATAGTGTTCTACCGAATTGGAGTTGAAGTAGTAATAGGTCGTTACTAATACAGGAGTCTAAAATAGGTAAGTTCTCATATAGGTGGTTAACAAGGTATTGCTAATACTTCTTTAATATAAGTCAAGTACTCGTGCATGTGCTCGTAGTGCCTAAGGGATAGCAGCTGCGAGTTACGCCGAGCTACAGCGATCATCCTGATCACCTGACCTGTTACGGTCCGA
The DNA here is from genome assembly GCA_001660795.1 of Leptoxyphium fumago. Classification (NCBI taxonomy): domain Eukaryota; kingdom Fungi; phylum Ascomycota; class Dothideomycetes; order Capnodiales; family Capnodiaceae; genus Leptoxyphium; species Leptoxyphium fumago. The sequence continues at coordinate 62,636 of LSHF01000012.1, forward strand.
CCGTGACAATAACAATCTGAGCCGTGTCAAAAGCCTACAATGTTTTATCTCTAACCACGACTGATGCCGTACTTATTCGAGCTATTTGGACTATAATGTATTGCCTTACTTTTCGAGAAAAGCAGGAGTCGGAGTATAAATTCTATAGATAACAAACATGCCTTCAGCTTCGCATCAGCCGCTTCTACGTACTCTACAACGGACTACTGCTTTTGTCTGCCTGGATTTATGCGCTAGCATTGATGTTTATAATCCTATTCAGAACTATTGTACAAATCAAAGTCGAACATCGACAATTCAATAGAGCAAGTTAGGAACATGCATTACTCAAGCAATTATTTTCCTTCAGCAATACTATCCTCCGCTTGGAAAATCCAATGTCTCTAGCGTGTGGAAACCTCTCGATCTGTGTCCATGTCTTCACCCGCTATTCTCATCCTAGTAGACACCGACCAAACAAGCCATATCAGAGCCGTACACACGAACGGCTGGTTACAAAAACATTCGACAAAGGCGATCTAGCCAATGGAGAGATGCTAAGTGATGTAGAAATCTTTTGCCAGCCGCCGCTCAGACTTCAATTTCGGGTTAGGTTTGAAGAACCTAGAAGCCAAATATCTATCTCCCGCTCAAATCAAGGCGCCACCAACCAGGACTGCTGCTCCCATTACTCCACCAACTGCTATTTGCGGCGCTCTGATACCACTATTGCCGGCAATCAAAGAAGCAGCGGCGCTGGCACTGGCGGCAAGGCTGGAGTAGGATGAAAATGCTGCACCGGTCGCTGTTGATGCCAAAGATGCATAAGACGAAGCTGCCTCGTTGGCTGAAGCAATGCCTTGGCTTCGAAGACCGGCTATGTTTGTAGCCACCGGTGTAGTCGAAGCAGGCGGGGAAATAGATGTTGCAGTTAGAGTTGTTGTGAACATGTTGCCTTGCGACTGCGTCAAAGACTGTGCAGCGGCGAGTCCAGCCGTTGCGAAAAGGAGAAATTGCGATGACAACATTGTTGTTGCTTTGTAGTGTGATCCGAGGGATTCGATGTGCGTGTAGAAGTATCTGAAGATATGTACGGACGCCCAATATATAATTCTGTTGCGCTCCATCTTCAAAGCAACACTTCTTATATCTTTTCCGAGAAATTTTGGGGCGGCCAGTGAACACGGGTGAAACTCCAGTTCAGCTTACATGTCGTACTCGGATACGATTCTGATGCAACGTACGGAGCGTACCGCTCGTACCCAGGGCCGCTAAGTAAGCGGAGCAGACCCCCAACAGCCGTCCGATTCCCAATTTGTCTTGGCGATATTTACATCCCTGCTCGTATCAGCCTGATCTCTAGTGATGGTGTTAGAGAACGCGTTATGATGAGATACCTACAGCAGTTCTTAGTTATGCAGCCCAACTTATCAGATTATTGGTAATGAGTGTAGCTGATTTTGCATAGAAGACAGCGCAGGCTGTGTAAACGCTATGCTTCGCGGCCGTATAGTCTGATAGGATATTTTTGTGTTGCTACAGGCTGTGCGATAGACCGGCTTTTTACGTTTACTATCCGATGATGATGGTAATCATGGTCAGCTTCTTCTCTTTTCCTATTCAGATGCTACTTAATCTCCTTCTGCAAGCCATGAAGGACTGCTCATCTAATCTCCCAGTTGTTCCTGTTCCTAAGTAGTGGATGTGTTGGTGGAGAAGGGCCATTTCCGCCAGAAGCATGCGTACCGCCACTACCACTCCTAAGTTGATTCTCTAATCTCTGGTAGTATTGACTTAACCCGGTCACGTATAACTTCAAGCATGTACAAAACAGACAAGCACTTCAGGTAGATGCGCTATGTTAGCATTCCGGCAATAGGAAGCTTGGTGGAGGCAGGAGCGTTTCAAAGTCGGGCGCACCCAATAGCGGCATAGGAGAGGGAGCTTTGTTGTAGATGACTTTGATCTAGAGAAGGGTTTTCAGGTGTCCTTCACGATCAAAGGATAGGATAGTAGATCGTGCCATAAACGTGTCAGACGACATACACAGACTTGAGCATCTAAACGTCGACCTTCCGTGCTGATCAGACAACTCTTGATCTATGTTATATTAGTGTTCAGAGGCCAGATTCTCAAAGTTTCCAAGGCTGTGTATTTGATATGATGGAGCTCTTTGTTTAGGTAGACTGTTCTTCGAACTCATGAATGTCCTGTACTTATAGCTATCTACCTACTTTTGTTGACCCTTAGCCTAGTGCTTCAGGTCTGACACAACTCTTCTACCAAACTTCACCACCTCCACCTAGCTAGCTCGATGCATTCGATTTCACAAGAGACCGAAGGCTGCATGCACATCCCTCTGACTTATGGCGACATCTCTCTTGCCCGTGCCAGGCAGGGGGGAAACACCGGTGAATAGAGTACTTGCATTGCTTAGTTTGGCAGCCAGATCGAGAATGTCAGTGAGTGCGACGGCATTCGTCTTCCTTGACCAGCCGAGCTTGACAGGTAGCCGTTCGTTCTCTTCAGTAGTGTTAGCATCGCATCAACATGTTGTTAGCTCAACGGTGGATGTCAAACATACCAAAAAAGTATATGACGAGATTGCGTGCGACAGTAACCATCTCAACATCCCCGAAAGCAATGAACGGAGCGAGAATTTCACCGATGCTGAAAGCTTCGGTCGTATTAGTGAACTTGTATGTAGGGTTTGACGCTTTCGACTGCAGCATGCGAGCAAGCTTGCTATTGGTGATGTGACTCGCATTGATGGTTGGCGAAACCCAGTATTGCTTGGTCTGGTCGAAAACCTGTTGGTTGAATACATGATTATTGCCGAAATAAGCATCTAAACGACTGAGGCTAGCATCATGCTCTAGGAGATTGTGGGTGTTGAGCATGTTGAGGTCGAAGAAACTGGCGTTTGGAAAGTCCGGGTTCGCAGGTAACGCTTGCTTAAACATGACCTGGATCAAAGCGGCATCAAAGTTAAGCGCATCTCCAAGACCTTTGGTAACGACTTCTTGGGTCAAGTTCTTGCCATCATGGGGAAGGAAACCATGATTGGCAAGTGTGTTCATCATAGGGCACGGCCCGCGAACTGCTGACCTTCAGTATTTTGGAAGAAGATGATCGGGAAGATGTCGGCAATAAAGATTGCGAGCCAAATATAGTCGACTTACCATCATTTGGTCCAGCCGGAGCCCATTCAATGAATGATCCAGTGGGGACATGCGCTTTGTGATGACCCGGATGCGCAAACGCTGCGGTCAGCAAGGTTGCGTAGTAGAAGAGTGCGGCTTTCATCTCGAAATCCAAAGTGACTGGTAGTATTAAGATATTTGAGCGATTAGAAGGTTGAAAGAAGTAGACTGTAGTGAGGTTTGTAAATAGCAACTAACAAGCTTCTGGGCATGTCCGTCTTCTTTATACTCACCTTCGACCATTAGATCACTGTCATCATCATCTGCACGGCCCTAGCTTCAGTGTTGTGAATCTCGTGGTCGTTGAAAAGTGATGCGTCATAGTGTGACTTGAGCTCCTGATCATCATATCTGTGGACTCTGCAAAATTCGCGAACAGCCTCACTAGTGGATCAGCCATAATCTAGATCTACGCCAAATCAATCTAAGCGATCAGCTAGAGCCGCAGTGATCAACATTATTGCGAGTGAGAAGATCATGATAGGTCAAACGCTGACCCACAAAGGGTAAAGCAAAATGGGTATCAACCCGTTGAGCCCTGTCACATTGCTCGTGTCAGTCGTGTTGCTCGTGGCAGTCGTGTTGCTCGTGGCAGTCGTATTGCTCGTGTCAGTCGTGTTGCTCGTGGCAGTCGTGTTGCTCGTGGCAGTCGTATTGCTCATGGCAGTCGTGTTGCTCGTGTCAGCTGTTTTGCTTATGTCAGCCGTATCGCTCGTGTCAATTGTATTGCTTATGTCAGTCGTATAGCTCGTGTTAGTTGTACTTGTCTGCTCTGCATATCATGTGCAGCATTACTGTAGCACTCACTATACAAAACGCTTGTAAAAGGATCATTGAATCGTATCTAGGAGTTGTTTGTTTGTTTCTTTGAGTCTATTAAGCTTTCTTGGGAAATCTAAGTGTAGCTAGCCTTACTACCCACTTTCTATATACCTAGTGGAAACCATCAGCACTTTAGAGACGGCCGTGGAGAAGAACTTTGGATAAAATTACCCTAGGCTGGAACCATCCGTGATACGCTCTCGCGTGTAGGCAAAGCTAGGAACATCGACTTGGTCAAGCGAGAGTGTTCCCTAAAAGACTCCTCCACAGAATGTAAGACACCTCTGTCGTACTATCGCCAGCCCAATCTAAATTTAGGTATAAAGTATCTANCTCTATCGAGAGCCTATCCACTTTCGACCGACGAGTAAGATTTGTTCTTGGTGGACGCCCTACCGGACAGCCGCAGCAGCGGGTACGTCGAATTCAATACAGCCTCTACTTCGCATAGGATCCGTCATAGCGATTCATATAGCCACAGAACCCTACATATACCGCTCGGGCTGTCGCCGTCTTCTAAAGATCCTATAACTCTCGTTTCTACCTACTAGTACGGTTGCGATTTTTCCGCGATACTAACTGAATTATTGAAGGATTTTGGCCCCTACTATAAGAACTAACGCTATAAAAGACTAGCACTCTCTTAAATGGTTACTTAAACTCTAGGTCAGTTTCGTTAGAGGGTTTCTCTGCGTACTTTTTATAAAGATATCTAGAAAATATACACCGACTACTAAGCTATGGTATACACAAGTGAAGATCTACTTAGTAAATATTAAGATCTTTTACGCCTTAAAAATTCTATAGGCAACTATTATTAAAGCTTCGGAGATAAACCCTTACTTCTATTCCAACTTAAAATATAGAGAGAGGTAGGATTACAACTCAGTAATACGGCATGTAGTTTAGATTAACATAGAGAAGATAACATTAGCGAGATAGAGCAACTCGCTTAGAGGCTTATAGAGCATCTTCTAAGTTTTCAAGGTTGCTACCAGGACTATCACTATACAGCGGTAGCAGCCTTCTCTATCAACTTAATTGCTATGTGAGCTTGAAATTTTATCTTGACTAGATAGGAGGCTCATGCCCTAATATGCTCGGTTCTTACTATGTAGCTTCTCAAGCAGAAAATTCAGTGCCGAAGTTCAGCGTAAGATATACTCTGGGTTAACCTCTAATAATCATAATAATACACTACCTTATATTTGCCTATATTCAAACGAGAGGAGGGGAGTTTGTACCGATATCATCTTTGATATAGATAGTATTACTAGATTTCCTCGCACTTTGCTATTGGAAAAGAAGGCATCCGTTGGAACCCTACTTAGATGCTAGTCTCTGATCTTTCATCAAGCCTCTATCTAGGTCGAAGGTTAATTCAATTTGTAGATAATAACAGCAATACATATATCGTTGAGCGTCCCCTGTACAAGATTCCTTATTACACCCTTTGTCGGCTCGTCAGCTTCAAAGATATACCTCTTTATCTACTCTTTCCTCGACTTTATCGAGGTAGGCAATAGCTAAGCCGACGAGCCGACGAGCCGACCGAGACTTTTAACTATAGATGGATGAGATCCTATATCCGATCATTTTTAGACAATATAGTAGCGCACATTTATAGCATTACCTATCTAGCTACGACCATAGTCACTTTAACACTATAGCTCGAGGGGCCGAAACCAGCGCGCAAACAGTCGGACTTATTGCGCGAGAGTAACAGTCAAGCTACTATCTTCCCCCTAAATGCCTTAGCGATGTGTAGAAATCTATTATTGTAGCCATTGAGCGGCCGGCATATTATCAATCTCGCGGTGTTACTACCCTCCTTCAAGTAAAAAACCTGAAAGTATTAACAGAATGTGTATCGTGGGATTTAATGCTGGCTCGCTTCTACAGGTACTAGGTGAGACTGATCGATAAAACGCATTCTACTCTTGGTTCATATTTAGGCAATAGGAAGGCAGTGTATCCTTAGTAGGCTTTAGTAGTAGGGACATAGAGCGACGAAGACCTTTTAGAGAGCAATATTTCGGCCGGAATATAGCTATTCAGACGCTGGTATCTAACTAGTATGTAGCATATGTATAGAAGGGTTCCATAGAAGACCTAACGTAATAGAGAGTCTTCTACCCTTTCAGTATACTTCATAGTATAAGAACCCTTACTATTGAATCGAATACTCGATCTCTACTACAGCGCTCTAGCCTTTTCTGTCGTATTGTAAAGGAGATTTTTTTGGTGCCGGTAAAATCTACTCATCTATAAACAGCGCCAATGAGAGCCTAGCGCTCGACAAGCAACCACGGCGAACATAAGAGCTGGTAGGAAGCAGCCTCAGCCACGATCCTATAACGCTAATGATAGCTCTTCCCTATGCTAGATTGCGTTGCCATTCTGGCTTGAAAGACGCTATAGAAAAGTCATACGGTATCATAGAGAAGCAGCGAGTTTCCGCCGCGCTATTTCACGCAATCAACAAGTAGTTCCGCGATCGAAACTTTTTTTGGAATAAGCACATATTTACAAACAGATATGCTCTATACTACAGATTCACTATATCTACTCTGATTCGCTAGTTGTGATAGAACATTAACGAGTTCTGCTTAGGCTTTGAAATGGTTTATAGTTTGCACGACTCTCATTTTGTCGCTTAGGAACACACGAGGATTAGGCTAATGTTTCTTAGACGCCTCTCGTACTTGGGAGGTCTGACCAAAATGGTGGCCGGCTGCTAGCAAGATATAAGACCCTAAGTCNACTCCCGTCAAAACGATGGCCGCCGGCACACAGAAGGGCTTAGATTCAAGCGCACGACGGAAGAGTTTGGCTATACGTGGTCACTAGACAGGGTCAACTGGGAGACGCTTACGTTTTGGCAGCCCTAGGCTCAATACATGCTGTCCAACAGTCCATCTATACAAGCCGCCTACCATACCCCTTACCGTCAGATTCGTGACCTTCTGGTCAATTTTATGTGTGTAGATAAAGCACGACAATGAATGGGAGAACTTAGCATTATGCCAGCCTGTCTAGTTTTAGTTGAGAGCTACCTTTACTAGTCATGCTTATATATGTTTTAGGAGGATTTCTTTGCTTAAGCGAAGTCTGTGCTGCATCCTGATCATATCAAAGCTACTTTAGTAGGCAAGGTTCCGCTCTGCTACGACAGTGTTGGAAAAGCCTTGAAGGAATAGCATCGTCTACCTCGACCCGGCCACAGACATTTATGAGGAAGGACAAGGACACGAAGGAATTTGTTTGGTGGCCAAGTTTCTACAGCAGCCTCCAAGAATATAATTAGCGGATCTATCGCTATAGTGGCGCCAAAACAGCTTTAAATACTTCTGATATTCAACATCACCCTTGCAACGGTTGGCAGCTATTGTTAGGGTCTTTAATGGTCGAATATGAACCCTATGTAATCCAAACGGAGCGACGATTATTATACTTAGCGGAAGATGACCTCTACTTAGACTTCATTCGCCCTTTGGCACCAGCCGTCGTAGGACACCTGTTTTTCTAATATAGTAGCCGCCTAATCTATCTACGAATGTAATCTTCGATCTCGTTTAAGAATAGGTCCATTGTCATAATGGCGCTTGAAGAAACGCTTTTAGTTCCCGATAACACAGTAGAGAACAGTGAAACTACTAGAGAGTGTAGCTGATTCCTTCGTTAAGAACTCGAAAAGTACGAAATCCTACAACACTAAAGTAGAAACCTACGCTAATAGAAAACTCTTCAGCATACATATAATGCTAGGTTTGACTCAGCTTTAGAGACTGATACATCATCTTGCTCTCTTCCTTCGACTGAAGCTACTTCAAATGAAGAGATCATATCAGACAGAAGGCGATACAAAGCGAAAGAAGTTCGGCGAATAACAGCACTGGCAAATTTAGCGTCTTTACAATCTCTTGCTATAGATCGTCCATATTTAGTAGAACACTTTTGGGATTCAAGCCGCTTCTACGACAGATACTATATAGAATGTTGGTCTGCATAATGAACACATGGTCTACTCAAAACAAGATCTATCGCATTAAATGCAAAATACATGCAAAAGCTATTAACCTTCGTGACAGAATGATACAACGACGCGTTCAATATAGCCCTGCTCTCAAAAGCCTCTACACTACTCCAGCAACGGTGGTCCACGTCTTTTTGGACAGTGTCGCACGTCAAACCCTCTCATCAGCTCGGCTGATCACGCCCTCAGCTCCTTTCAATTACACACCTGCGCTTCAAGAAGTGTCGATGTCCAAGGTTTTTCGGCTATCATCATGTTGTCTGCAGCTACTGTTGCGATGCTGGCGGTAGTCGAACCAGCATACTACGGCGAGATACGAGGCGAGCGTGCTATTATGAAAAGTTAGCGGTAGGATTATCTTCTTCGGAAAGCAAACATACCTGATAACAAAAGCTATCGCAACCACTATCCAGCCCAGCTCGCATCCAATGCCTTCGCACCGAGCAATGTTGGATTTAATGACCAAGACAGCAACAGCGGCCCAGAAGACGATTTCTAGGACATTGAGGATGAAGTAAGCTTTAAAGCTTTTCCATTTACTGAAGCGCGACACATGTTCTGTAAGGATTTCGTAGGCGAGGAAAATAAGCGATTTGGCTCCCTTGATTGTATCAGCAGAAGACCCAATTGGACACTGTGATGAAGACGTACCATGCCTATAGCCATCGTGCTCCCCCTTGTCCTCGGCTGATGTTTCATAAAGAGTCTAGGGACTGAAAGACCAATAGCAAGCAAGACAAGGACAACGTAGCCGGCCTGGACCGGTATTTTGAAGTGAGTGTCAAATAAGCCCTTCATTGTGATGTGCACGTCTTGTTGTGTGTAATGTAAAGTGGTCCTGTTTGGGAGTCCTGTCTGACAATTGAACCCTCTTTTTATATCGTTTTCAGAATCTTCACTTTGCTCGAATGATGTGTCTGCGGTAGGAGAGCTGGTCCGGTCCTTTATGACGTTAAGTCTGGTCGAGTCTGCAAGATGCTGGCATATTTCCTGAGGACATGGCCGCCTTTAAAACCACAGATTCAAAGGCCGCAAGAATAGAGAGTTGTGACTTAGCATGGGATACATACGACAGATCGGATCTCGGACTCTATTCCGCAGATCTAGAACATCTTTCTCAAAGGCGCTTCCGGCGCTTTCCAAGCCACGAGAAGTATCGCCAAGCTGGCTTGGCAGTCTCAACACGATAAAAATTTTGGGTTTTAGAATCTGCTTGCGAACAATCTACCTGCTGGCATACAAAATCAACGTGATTTCCAGCTTTCCTAGCAGCGGCAAAACATCCTGGCGTGAAMMACTGCCCTGAGTAGTTTGCTTTCTAATTCCCCACAGGCTAAGTGGCACTCACCCAATGTTCAACGCGCGCTAGTAAATACGGCGAACCCGAAGTAGCCACTCGCTAGTCTCGTCGTGAGGGTCGCTCCGCTTGCGAGGGTCGCTCCGCTCGTAAATTTGCTCCGCGCTTGTTCATCTCATAGCGAACTTGATCAATGCTTCGTACTCCATAAGCATCTAGACGACAGCATCTTGCTATGCGCACACCGTTGTATATTATGGACTTTCTCCCGAAAACCAAATTCTACAGCCATTCCATTTCTTTCAAAACGAACAACACACATACAATACAACGTTGGCTTACCCAAGTTCCGTTTGTAAACCATGTTCGATTTTCAAATAAAACCACTGGCATTTCTGGCAGTAACTGCGCTTTGGCAACTCTCATTTGTGGCGGCGTCAACATGTGATTCCCAACAGGAATTACGCCCGTCATTGAGTGCTTGTAGAGAGCTTTACACGCAGTTTCCGGATGTCACGCATTTCCCAAATACCACCCAATACGTCGCGGACAACACCGACTTTTTGTCCCAAGCCTCAGCTCTCGGACCCGCGTGTATCTTTGCACCTTCTTGCGGAGAACAACTTGGGGAGGCTATCAAGATCCTCAAAGGTTTTGGGTCACCGTTTGCAATGCGAGGTGGAGGACATATGCCAATTGGGGATTCCAATAACATAGGTCCTCAAGGTGTGCTGCTTTCGTCAACTGGTTTTAAGCAATTGAAACTCAATTCGGCGAGAGACAGTGTGCACATTGGACCAAGCAATCACTGGCAAGACGTTTATCGATTCTTGGAGCCTTATGGCAAAGTCGTTGTTGGTGGAAGGCTCGGTATTGTCGGCATCCCGGGTTTTGTGACAGGTGGTGGTGCCAGTTTCTTCTCAGCTCAGTATGGGTGGGCAAGTAACAACGTTGTCAGTTACACGGGAAGAACAAATCTAGATGAGAGTGCAAGGGTTGGGAGCTATCTGACCATGTTTCCAGGCTGTTCTCGCTGATGGCTCAGTCGTGAAAGCGACGGCTGAGAACTCGTATGCAGATCTGTTCTGGGCGCTTCGTGGCGGTGGGAATTCTTTTGCGCTTGTGACCAATCTTGAGTTAAAAACTTACAACGTTCCTGTTGTTACGGTCGGCATCACGGCTCATGGCAACTCGACCAATTTTTCTCAATACTACGGCTCGGTGGTCGATTTTGCATTGCACGGTGCCGCGGCAGACGAGAAGGCATCCGTCATCCCCATTGCAAATACAGGGAATACGCATCCGTACTCTGGGACTGTGTCGTTCACAACATACCGGTTCTGGGGCGGGAATGCTTCTGCAACTTACGGCAGCACCGGACCCCAGTCTTTGTCATACTTCAGTCCTCCAAAACTCGATGTAACGTCGGATACCTTCGCCCCGAAATCTATGAATAAATGGTCTGAGGAGACTTTACCAAGTTTCGCCGCAACCAAGGGTCTGAGAGAGCGGTTCTACACACCGCTCACTTTGCGGGTTGTTGACAAGGCAAAAGCTCTGCAGGCTCTGGAGATCATCCATACCGTGTATTTTGACTCGATATTCTCAGGTCTCTCCGAGCTCGACGTCTGGTTCACAAGGCTCTCGCCTTTCCCTATTTCAAAACGATTCCTTGCGGCATCAGCCCACAGCCATGACTGCGTCAATTGTATCGGGTTACCTGACGGCGACCCGATGGGTGTTGAACCGGAAAACCTCCTTGTTGTGGAGTTGTCTCTGAGCTACAACAATAACGCCACCTACGAACCAATCATTACAGAGTATCTGGAGAANGTTGGTGGCGATATCCGTCAGAAGTTATCTTCTGAGGGATTGGGGGATCTGATTTCGCCCTGGATATACCTCAATGACGCAGACAAGGGTCAGGATGTATTTGGGGGTTATCCGAACCGCAATGTCAAGGCCCTGCAGCGCATCCGTGAGAAATATGATGTTGAGAGAGTATTCACGGACCTGATGCCAGGAGGATGGAAAGTAGCAGATGTGCAGGTATGATGTTGGGCAAGAAGAAGAGGGTGGGAGCGAGTGTTTGGTATCCGTCCTGGCGGTCTGTTGTATACTAACCCTCGTAAATAGTAAACACTACATCTCTTCCTTCGTACCATGGCACACGTCGGTTGGCCATCTAGGCGCCCTCGCAATGATAAAGGCAGCAATTATTACCTAGCTTTTGTTTAGCCATAAGTGGCTAGGCTATGTGTAGGAGCTTCATACAGGAGCGTCGATCGATCTACAGATTATGCATATGATCAGGATGCTTTGGTAAGCTCGATTATATAGCACGTAGATAAGAGGGAAATTGGCTGAGATCAGTATACTTGAGAACTTCGCCTATGTACTGTTCGTTTATAGCGTAGAATTGTACGTAGAAGAGGCTGTTTTTCAAGTGGAAAATACATCTTCCCCCGACTTTGGGCAAGATATCGAGGTGAAACCTAAGAATGACCTAGGAGGGTGCCATATCTTTTCAAGCAGGATTCATTTAGACAGGGTCGACTGCAATGCTCAATGTTCTCGCTCGTCTCAATGCCAAGACGGCTCTACTTCGGGCCGCGATGGAAGCTTGCTTGCTTCAATCGCTATACTATATCGGGGTTAGTTCAGAAAAAGGGTCGAAACCACTCAAACAGCGGTTGCCATTGCTCTCTCAACGCTTGTATCTGTGATGGCGCAAGGTGGCAAAGCAGCTGTCATGAGGCTGAGCTTCAACCCGTTTCGAGGCTCCACCTTCCGTTGAGGGGTTTACAAAGTCTGGCTCGCTGTGTTAAGTATACATTTGGTACCTCATAGCTTGACGGGCACTATATAATCCAGGCCTCTTTGGCATCTTTCTCCGCCACTGCGACCCGCGTGGAATAGACGCTGACAGCACGTCATTTCATACCTACACCCCTACCTGATAACAGCATACAGAAAAGACGTTGCTATGCCTAGACACTCGCACAAGAAATCGAGGAGAGGGTGCCTCGAGTGCAAGAAGAGACATGTGAAGGTGAGTTGCCTTGTATTCCTTCCTAGCATCGTCTTCCCACGCAGTTCTGATGTGCCGCTGCAGTGTAACGAAGTGCGACCAATATGCTCTGCGTGCGAGCGATTAGAGCGGAGCTGCAGTTACTCGTCTCAGATTTCGAACACATCTAGTCCAGCCACGCCAAGTGAAGCCATATGCTTGCGCTGCCAGCAACGTAACTGGGACATGCAAGATCTGGAGCTTCTGCATCACTATGCTACCTGCTGCTGCGTAAACGTCCCTGGCGAGCACCGACGACAACTGTGGACGCGCAAAATTGTCGACCTTGCCTTCGCCCATCACTATCTCCTACTCCAGCTGCTGGCCGTAAGCGCTCTGCACCGCTATTCAGAAGAACCTTTACGAACGGAGTTCACGGCCAAGGCCGTTATTTACCGTGGCCAGGCTCTCGCCGAAATTCAGCCGGTACTTGCTGCCGTACCTTCTGACTCCTCTATACCACTGTTTGCCTTTGCCAGTCTTAGCATGATCTATGCCTTTGCCGAGCTCACTATCCGGCTCGAGACCGAGGGCCATGAATATGATCCGATATCCCATTTCGTTGAATGCCTACAGCAGAATCTCGGCATCAACACCATTGTGAAGTCGTACCGCAGAGACATCTCTCAGTCATGGGCTGGTGAGCTTATAAACTTCGAAAGCCAATCAGAGTTCCAGCGCCTAGCAGCCTCGAATCAGGTTTTAGCTCAGGCCGAGATGCTTCACACTTGCATAGATGCGCATGAGCCGCGGCCCAATTTCAGCAGTGCTTGCCATAACGCCCTCGATCTGCTACTTCAGACTATTCAGATCCTGCTGTGGAAGGATGAAGATCACTTCATGACCCACCTTATCAACGCTTGGCCGAACAATCTCGAACCGGAGTTCTGGCAGCTACTGAACGAAAAGGCTCCTATTGCTCTACTTGTGCTGGCATATTTTGCTGTCTCTGTCAGCCTCCGGCCGAAGCTTTGGTGGTTTCGTAAATGGCCTAAACTATTGCTAGAGAAGATTAGTGAAACACTTGGGGAAGAGTGGAAAGAGATACTGGAATGGCCGACGTCGATGATATCCCGCCAGGGTCAGACGTAGAGCAATAAGTCCCTGCACGGCTTGGTGATCTGACGGATCCGTTCCCTTTCCCCCAAACGTGCTAGCATGGGCTGCAGCACGGAAGCATCCTATTCCGTGAACAGTGGCCTCCGCTCCTTCCTCATATTACTCCTCATCCACAGTCATCAACCGCACAACGTTGATCTAACGCGCACTCTTTTCCGCCAATGTGAGTTATTTCTGTACATTAGAGGTGTGGTACCTTTTACTTCGGCTGAGACCTTCCATCCACAGCTTCGCCTCTTTTCGGACTTGGATGCTCCTGTGGCTATATCGTGCTCGGGCGAATCGTCTCGCTTCAATAGAGCTAACTTCGCGGGTCTTACGAGAGCTTATATGGAAGCACGGCCGCATTGGGGCGAAAGAGGCTGCTACAAAATGTCTAATTCGAAATGAGACGGACATGTCCAATATGGCGATTAGCACTTTAATTGCCCATCAATGTGGGAAGTGACTTCCAGTAGCACATAACATCAGAAAAGCGTCACTGGCAGACCGATCTACGAGCTACGTGATGAGGCACGCATTGCAACAGACGCTTAGTTGCAATATTGAAGTACACGGGGAAGAAAGACCACGCCTGACTATCTTGATGGTCATAAGAACTTTCGGCATGTCTCAACCCCAGCATCACAAGCCGATAGAGTCAAATGTCATAAGCCCATGGGTTGTATAAGTTTGCAATCCGCTACAGCAAGGTCCGCGAAGATGGACGAGGGTTTGTGATAACCACTAAAATGACCAGAAGAAAGTCGTCCAGCCTAGCATCTACTAATTAGCTCATCAATATGGCTTCCTCAAGCCACCACCTCCGAGCTTGACGCTAAGCTATGGACCTTTTTAAGACAACATCGAACACTTCACCATTAATCGAAAGAAAAGCAAAACAGGTTCGGATATGCTGGCATCGAAAGGAACACCAAAAGGGGTGTTAGATCGAGCTCTGAAACGTTCATTTAGGTCCCATAGCTAGTTTCACTGAAAGTCTGCCTAACCTACAATCATCCCCTTTGATCTGTTGCCGGTGGCGACATTCAAATAGCCTTTGCCTTTGGCCAGATACACTCTCTTCGGGTTCTAGATCCGCCCAAATGCTACCTACTGCTCCTCGGGCGCCGAACTATTGTCAAATTCCGGGATGACCATCATTGTAGGTTATACTCGGGCAACTTGTATCAATTTGCGCATCACATACTCGTGAACCTTTTTATGCTTGCATGCATTTTTACACTTGGTTCATCCTCTGGACCCCATAGATAAGTAGCTCCGGCACAGGTCAAGCTTAGGGGTTGTATAATATAGCTATTAGTGGTAGAGATACTGTTTCTGCGCTATCTAGCATTATTGTAATATATTCTGACAGAACCAGTCTCGATTGAGACTACAATAGCATTTCATGGCAAGTCTGGAGAGGAGCTTTACTTAGCCAGTTTGAATTGAAGTAGATGATATGAATTTGTCAGAATTTTGTTAGACGGCTTGCGCTTTTGTTTCCCTAAGCGCTAGTTGAAGTCCAACTCGCATCGTGTGAGAACTCCTATTGCCTACAGTGACCCACTTCCTATACCGGACTTTGCGGAAATAACATATCGGAGTTACTGTATGCCTTTGCCCATTTCCCCCGGCCCGAGCTTATAATATATATATACCTAGGTATCATGATATGGTCCCTACATGTTGGCATTTCTATGTCCTAGAAGCGTCATGATGACCCAATCAATGGAGACTTTGATGGAAAAAACCTCTAGAGAATTCATTAGCGCTTGGAATGGCGACTGGGAAAAACAAAAGATCACGCGGTTCTTCGGCAGCGATTATCACCATACCATCCTTCCGAAGTCCCTAGGACTACCGCAACGGTCTGGTGAAGAGTTTGGCGCATGGCTAGGCGAGGTTGAGGGCTTGTTCAAAGACTCAATTGTATGTTGAACTGCTAGGGACATGCCTCGCATTGCTCACACTAACCAGATGACTTGCGATTACTACATTGCCGATGTTCAATCAAGAAGAGCTGTCTGTCGGTCTTCACTTGAAGTGTCAACTCCAGTCGGGCCCTATATCAACGAATTTATATGGTTCTTGAATTTCGATGAGACCGGAGAAAAGTTCACAAGCATTGTTGAGTTTAGTAAGTGTGGTAGATTTCTGATGACCTTCTATTGACTGAAGGCTGATCCCTGAGTTTTGCGGCGTAGTGGACAGCGCTGCCGGTCAACAAATACTAACGAAGCTGCATGATGGCGGCTACCTGAAGGCGTGACGGATGCCCGTCCTGCCACTGGTGGGGGGGCGACTGAGTAGGAGATACGATCGCCAAAACCCTGAAAGTAGCACAGTGGTGTTCTATCAGTCTAGTCTGAGCCATATAAACGGCCTGAAGACTGACTATAGTGCCTGATAGGCTTGAAGAGAGTCGTTGAATACAAATGTTGATCCAGCAAGATTGCTCATGTTCTTGCACGCAATAGCATCATCCTACTCGTGGTTACTATGTATTATAAGAAGTTAGTATACATGAAGAGCAAATATAGAACGCTAAGTAGATGGTAAGCTTTACCTAGTTATGGTTTTATCAGGCTTTCTATATCATAAACATGCAACTTCGTCAACTTCCCTAAAATTGTGCTGACAGCTCTTTTCACACATGATCGCGTTGGACTTTCCATGAATAATCTCGTCCGAATAAATGCTCATCACTTTCCCAAGCATCCATCCGAGCATTTATGTAGAAGTTCATTTCATCTGCGCGCATTTTTAACCAGCCCTCGATCACTAAATTTGGGAGACCAACTCCATACTCTTTGCGAAATTGTTGTTCTACATGAGCAGACAGTGGCTCGTCTGGATGAATAGAGCAAGTGACTTTTTCATGGATCCCATAGCACCAATTCGTGTTCAGGTTCTTGTAAGTGCCACCGTTGTTGTCGTAGCAGACAGTAACGACCCCAGTGTTCAGGTCGGTCTGGAGTGTATTGTTGTTTGTGGCCTCCCGTAGCACTTTGATCGGTAGAGGTGGTGCATTCACTGGTGGTTCAAATGGCTTCAAATCCGCGTCGTGCGGTGAGGTGGGTCGTTTCGGGAAGTCGATGGAGCTCTTTGCGCAATCAATTGTCAGGGTTGCTGCTTCAGGCGCAGGCCAGATGATGGGGAAATAAGATGTCGATAGTGCTATGCGTAGTCGACTACCTCGCGAAACTCGTTGGCCGCATTCGTTCATGTTGATCCTTACATCAAAGAATTCTCCAGATACGAGATCTTTAGGCTCAACATCGCTTTCCCGGTGGGTGAGATTGAAGACTGCGTATGATAACCGTGTCGCTGAACCGTTCGAGAGGACCTCAGACAACGTGACCGCGATTGAAGCTTTTGGCTTGTCGCTCGCTACACGGAGACGTACGACCGGCGCTCCAAGCAAGCTGAGCGGCTCTTCTAAGATAGCTGAGTCAAACAATAGAGAGCCCTCACCATCAAGTCGCTGATCTCCTGGCCCTTCAGGATATGGTCCAAATATTAACCATTTCCCGGCAGCAAAACCAACGGTTTGAGGGGAGCATATGGTCAACTTTTCGATGCTGGTTGGGGGCCCAGCTATCAGCTTCTCTGGTGAAAAAGCCATTCTGAGACGTTCCACATTGGAACTTGGCCAGCTAGTTTCCGCGGCCCATTTTCCAGGCCGGAAGCTGTAGTGCCTTGACGGCGCTACAGTGTCTTGCATATAGCACCGAAGTATTGGCTCATCCATCACACCCGTCTCCTCACCCTTCAGCCATTTGTCCCACCAACGGAGCGACTCTTGAAGAAACCCGATCTGTGGTCCAGGTTGAGCGAAGTTGGGGTATAAGTGACCCCAAGGCCCAACAATAGCCTTCTTTGGGCACTGCAAATTCTTCAACATACGGAAAATGGACGCATGATACGGGTCCGACCAACCACCAACAAGATAGGTGGGGGTTTCAACTGCACTATAGTCCTCGTTGATGGAAGCATGCCGCCAGAAATCATCTTTTCGTTGTCTCTGGTGCCATTCTGCAATATACGTCGCACCAGTCTCCAGACGACGTAACCACATATCACGCCACCTCTCACCGACTACAGTGGGATCTGGAGGGGTGGGGGTGATAGCAAACATTGATGAACCCCAAGTGAAGTTGTCAACAAGCATACAGCCGCCCATGTAATGGATGTCGCCTCCATAACGATCGTCCGTCGAGCAGATTGAAATTACAGCCTTCAGCTGCGGCGGTCGCAGCGCAGCCACTTGTAGACCATTGAACCCACCCCATGAGATGCCAATCATGCCGACCGACCCAGTGCACCACTTTTGGGCAACAATCCATTCCAAGACTTCCAGAGCGTCGTCTTGTTCCTGCTGAAGATACTCCCCCAAGAGTAGGCCTTCGGAATCTCCAGTACCACGCATGTCGACTCGGACGCAAGCATAGCCATGGCTCGCAAAGTACGGATGATTAAGCGCGTCTCGCTGTGCTGTCTGATCCTTTTTTCGATAGGGCAAATATTCCAGAATTGCAGGGACCGGCCTGCTCTCGGCATCTCTCGGCATCCATGTCGTTGCTGAGAGTATAGTACCGTCGCTGAGCACTATTGCATTATGGTCTCTGAAATGCACCTCTGATAGTGACGAAGATTCTATAAATTCTTTATGAGTAGCCATCTCTCTCTTTTGAGAATAGCTTAAACTTGATTTGCAGTTGCTGTATTTTCAGGAAGAGGTGTGATGTCCGCTCAAAGTCTTCCGCGCATGGTCTATTGTTTTGAGGAGACACATCGTGCTACCGGGGTTGGTACCTCCTACGCGGGGCTGCTGTTGGCGTAGATTCCTGCAGGATGCTTCCACGTTTGTGATAGGCATCATTACCCTATCATAGGCCGGCCCGGATCAGTATTACCTTTTCAGACTTTGGCTTCGTAAAGTCGCTCCATACATCGCTGCCGAAATACGTCTCTTACACATATATCTCTCATGCTTAGCTTGTTCTCACCAGCGAGCTGGTTTCTTGGCCTGAGTTTGTATAGTATGATTTCCCAATACCTGAAGTAGCGATAAGCTATCAACGCAAACAAGTGCCTATCAGTACTTATCGAAGCTTATCAGTGCCTATCAATCTCCGGGCCGGTCTGGCTTTGGAGACGGATGAAGCTGGCGGTATTCAAGTTGTGATACACTGCCTAAGTAATAAGCTTTTTACGGCCAAGGAATAGACGGATGCAAGCTTTACATATGTCCTTGGCCATAACATGTTTCATTTAGCCAGCTCGGTGTACTCTGAAGCAGACAGTGACAGCGCCATCTCAAGCTATCGGCACTATGACTTCGTACGCAGATGCTGAGAAGACAAGGCCGAAGGCAGAATTCGAGGACGCAGCTATTCTTGCTGCCTTAGGAAGGAAAGATGTTCTCGAGGTATGTTTGAAATTCCGATCTATTGAGCATCAACGAGACCAGCAACTAATTACTCGATTTCAAATAGCGCAACTGGGGCTTTTGGTCGATTCTAGGATTCGCTGTCACCAACCTTTGCTCGTGGGAATTCGCAACACCGTAAATCTAACTCCAAGCCCAGTGGGTCATCTACTGCAACATATGCTGAGAGTGTGTTACTAGTCTTATTGGGTCAGCCTTCATCAACGGCGGCCCTGTTGCAATCGTGTATGGCTTTCTGACAACTTTTTTCGGAATCCTCGCCATCAATGCGTCGCTGGCTGAAATGGCGTCGATGTATGTACTGCAAACATTGATTGAGTCTGCAGAAGAACAGAGAACAGAACTGATTATATCCGCAGGTATCCTGTAGCTGGTGGCCAGTACTACTGGACATACCACTTCGCGCCTCCAAAGATTCGAGTGTTCTTGAGCTACCTCCAAGGTCAGTCAGCTTCACGAGCACATGATATTCGCAGCTACTGACATCTCGGCTACAGGGTGGTTCACGTCCATTGCGTGGCAGGTCGGTTTCGTTAGCACGACGCTGTTTATTGCTGGACAAATTGAAGCTCTCGTAATCCTGAACTACGAGTCATATACAACAAAGCCTTGGCACACCTTTCTGCTGATGATCGCTTTCACCCTTCTCAATCTCGTGGTTCACACCTTTGGAAAGAGGATTTTGCCCGTGCTTCAGACTGCAGCAGGCATCTGCCACGTAGTCTTCTTTTTCGTTATTATCATCGTTCTCCTGGCAATGAGCGAAAAGGCAAGCAGCAAGTTTGTGTGGACAGATTTCCAGAACAATGGTGGCTGGAGCAACGATGGTATCAGCTTCTGCCTCGGACTTCTACTACCGGCCTTCTCCATCTCCGGTGCAGACGGCTGCGTGCACATGGCTGAGGAGGTTCGTAACGCAAGCTGGAACATCCCAAGGGCATTCATCTGGACACTGGTCGTAAATGGTACTATGGCCTTCGTCACAGTTGTTGTGTGTTTATACAGCATCACCGACCTTGAATCAGTACTGGACACTCCGACAGGATACCCTATTATTGAGATCTTCCACCAAGCAACGAAATCGACGGCCGCTACTACTGTTCTGGATCTGATGATGGTTTTAATTATGATCCCTTGCTCGTTCTGTTTAGGAGCAGCCGCAAGCCGTTTAGCATGGTCATTCTCAAGGGAGGGTGGATTCCCAGGATCGAAGTTCTTGAGTCAGGTTTGTTGTCCACCCACCTCCCTTCTCTACCGCTGGTCGGATGCTAAATGCCTTCTAGGTCAGCCCAAGATTCAAGATTCCGCTCAATGCGGTCTATGTATCGGTGAGTTTCGCCATTGTGCTGTCCTGCATCGTCCTTGGCAGTGCTGTCGCGCTTGACGCCATAGTCTCTCTGTGTACCATTGCCGCATTTGCGTCATACACCTTGCCCATCGGCAGCTTCTTATGGTATCGATTGACTCACGACGACATTAAGTATGGGCCCTGGCGGATGGGTAAATTAGGTGTTCCGGTGAATATCTTTGCGCTGTGTTGGTGCATTTTCTTCGTCGTCATTTTGCCTTTTCCGTCAGAAATGCCTGTTACTGCAGCAAATATGAACTGGTCCGGCCCAATATTTCTCGGCGTCACGCTTTTGCTGACTGTGGATTGGTTCCTGAGAGCTGACAGGCGCTATCACGGACCGGTGGTGGAAATTGATGGCGTGGCGGCGCCGGGCCTCGGGGAGGTTGTGGAGGATGTTAACATCGTACATGTTAAGACTTAGCATCCTACAAGAAAGTTTCCAGACTTGGTAGAGTAGTCTGGGTGTTATTTCACACCGCGACCATCACGTAGGGGGTTTAGGATGCTGCTATCTTACTGACCATATGATATTGCTAAGAATTGAATTACTTATGAGTCAGTATCTTCCCTAAATCAAGACAAGACTTGATTATTTAATTCTATTCTAAGCGTTAGGGTTGGAACCAGATTTTATGAAAAATAACGGATTCTATAGGTTACTTACACGACTTCCCTTAATACCTACAAAAGATTGTTGCGGGTCTGACTGCCTGCTACCTACAGCCTAGTTTCTCGGTAGACGCACAGACTTCGATAGCAGCAATTGGCGGGCCTAGTCCTCGGTATAATCATACAAATCGCTAAACTAGACAATCACTCCACTGAGAAGATTGATACTTTGAAATCCTAAGACAGCTGGTCGAATGAGTACCAAAGACTTAGCAGCGGTCACTGATCAGACATGGGCTGGTCCATTACAGCTTCTGTCGCTAAATGTATGCACTGATGAGAAACGGCGGTCCAAGAGATACCGGTATGAACGAAATGGTAATATGCTCCTGTTAGGGCTGGGTACATGCAGGTTTCCCTTGACAGTTTGATAGACTCAATATATCAATATAGCGAGAGTGTCATTGATGTGGTTTATCGACAGCTATTAAGAGGAAGGCTGGTCGGTGAACTTCCATGGACCATTCAGGGTGCATTTCCAAATCTTCTTTTGACGGAGTCCACTCAACGAGATCTCGAAGAATGAACCCAACCCTCAGCATGGATGAGATGTAAGTGTCGAGCTTTCGATGATACTTCACTACTTGGGAACCAAGCCAGAGTTTATTTTTTCGACCTTCGTCTGCATACGAATTCAGTGGCCATATTGGCAATTCATTATCCTTAGTGATGAACCATCCATCAATAGCTGTCCATACAGGATGTTCAACCGAGTAGACGAAACGTCCCCCTGGCTTCAGCCCACGAAAAACATTTCCAAAAAGCGTATCAACTTCTCTCAGATAATGCAGTGTAAGTGAACTGTAGACCAGATCATAGGTGGACTCATGGAATTCCATGGCTGTGATGTCGCCCTGCTGATATGTGTTACTCTCACCAGACTCCATATTCCTTGCGCGGGATAGCATCTTTTCAGAGATGTCGACGCCGAGGACAGAAGACGAGCCTGACTGATATGCCCATCTAGAAAACCAGCCATAACCACAGCCGAGGTCTAATATCGCCTTGTCTTTCACATCGCCGACCATTTGCTTGAGTTTCAACCATTCGGGTGCTGCAGCTAGGCCGTTCTGAGACCGGGGAAGCTGGGCATAAGAGTTGAAGAAAGTTTCATCGTCGTAGATGATTTGCGCCATTGTTAAAGCTTGTCTTCGTTGTATCGGTAATTCACATATGGGTCGTTAGTAATACATTAGAAAGATCATGAGCATTTGTATAATGGATGTTGTGTTCATATACTTCTGAGTATAAGCTACTCTTTGGCTGATCACTGCCATGAGTCACTAAAGATTTTGCATTCGTCATAAGTGGATCCGATGGCCCAATACCTAGGCGAGACGCTCAATTTGGACTAGTGAACATCCAGCTTATGGATGTATTTCAATATTTATAGTATGGTTACAAAAGTTTGACAACGGCCGCTCATTCCTTTCCCCTCAGCTCCCCCAACCCCATATTTACCCGATCGGGTGCGGGGTCAGGTTGAGCCTAGGAGCACTCATTAGTTAGGAGAAAGGGATACTAGTCTCATCTCCGTGCAGATCTTTTTCAGAGCGTGGATATATATTCACTCTCCCAGTATGCATTAGAAGGGACACTGATGTCGAAAAGGTTGCCAGGCCATTCCATGTCAAAATCGTTCATGAGATCTGAAAACGCTTGNCATTGCAGATGTATCCAATACTTGCCCATCTTCGGTAGCGGCCGGGTCGTTTGGTATGATGAGTGAGGTTGCATTAAAAATCACAACTCGAAAGTCGTTCGCGGGATGTACCGTAGTCGACATGCAAACTCGTTCAAATATGTTGTTTCCTAAACGGACGAGGCGCATGACTAATGAATCGGACCGAGGTGGAGTTGGCGCCTTGTTCTGTGATTGTGTAGATTGACTAATCATACAAATCCTCAAATTGTCTGATTTAAAGTCAGCGATGAACGCAAAGCTGTGGGAGAATACTTACCATCGATGGTCCCCCTGATGTAGCACAATATCAAGAATGCTATCGCAAATGTATGTGATATCCATGTGGAGTCTACAGCATATTGTAGGCGTCTACAAGCTGACATGTCCACGACAAAAGGGCCGCTTGGAAATGAAGACGTGTTCTGCGAATCGATGGTCCAGACATGCTTTTGGCCCCATAGAGAAAGAGACAAGAGCATTTGAGACGCCGCGGTCAAGCTAGTCTCCAGCGCCTGCAGAAGCCAAATTTGAAGGCGTTGTTTCTCTATCGACTCTGATGGAGAAAGGATCGATCCAAGCGATGCACTGTTGAGAGCCAAACGATACCATCTAGCAGACGTGAAAGGAAGCTGGTTGTGCTGTGACTCTGTATGGCAAAGGCGTTTGACCCAATGCTTTTCCCAATCATCGAATTCCGCATTGGCTTTGCGCAAAGAGACTGCATCTAAACGGCGACCGGACGAATCACCACAGGTAAGATTCGCACGATGCGCAATGCTTACGAGCTGCACCAGCGCAGCCACACGGAGGTCACCTGGCTGCTGTGCTGCATGGTGATTTCCAAAAGCTTCTGCAATATTTGCTGCAGGCGCAGGGTCGATAGAGGCCGCAAGACCAGAGCTCAGCATAAGATTGTAGTCACATGTGAGCAGGTTGTTCAGCGCCCGGACCATAGCCATGTCTTCAGCTGTTGGTGAGCGATCGGAATCACGAAACACAGTAACGGCATGCTGATCTAGATTCAACAACCTTGCATACCTTGCAGCAACCCCTAAGACCGCCCAAGCACTGGTGTCATTGTACCGGTTTTTGTAAGGGTACTGGGTGAGTGGTCTTTCTGTGGGCCCCATTTCGAGTGTCTTTTTGTCGTGGGGCATCCATTGCGCGTAGAGTAAGAGTATCTGGACGGATTCTAGGTTGACGTCATTTGTACTTGGTCGTAGTATAAGCCGAGATACTGCTTTGTCTAGCAGAACAATCAGATCAGAATAGCTCGCATGAATGCCGTGTATAGAGTCCGTCTCGCTGTCGCACAATCATCAGTAGCTGGCTATTAGTAAAGGGTACTTCAAAACTCACTGCTGGTTCCCGCCAATCCAGAATCGTGCAGCTATCGAGCAAATGGCTAGAAGTAGTCGTGGGCTCGATTGTTGAAGCTCATGCGCGGAGCAAGCTCCCTCCATGCTAAGTAGAGGGGCCAATGGATGACAATGTCTGAAGAATCTGTTTGTCCAGTGAGCAAGCATGTTCACTACCTGATCCGTACAGACTTACATTGAGACTGCTCTCTCAGCATCACCAGCAGAAATCACCTTCTGTAATATTGGATCAAACTGTTTTCCATGACCAATAGGAGGGTTGCGCACTTGAGAACCCGAAGGAATATCGTTGACTCTTCGTTCTGCTTTGCTCAAAGCATCAAGAGATCTCAAGGTTGCGATGGGTGGTCCAAGATTGAGCTGGTCAAAAGAGAAAGCTGAAGGCGCCACGGTTCCTGAAATAGCGGTACTGGCATCCGCATGGATATTCTGGGGCGTGCTCGTGGTGGTCTGGCTTGCACTCTGGNTTCTGGGCTCTGATGGTAGCATACGCCCAGGCAACGAGATATTGCGACTCTTCTCCTCAAGGATTGCTAGGCGTTGCTCATGAACTTGGAAACTACGCATTACCTTAGTACGGAACACCTCATTCCTGACTGCGAAAATTACCCATGTTTGAGCTCAACAATGATCTCAGCAACCCGTGACGGAGTAGGAGTTACTTTCCCGTCTTCAATAGGCTCTGTCAAGAACGAGCACGTGATGTCGAGCTGTTGGCAACGACGGCAGGAGGGCGGATGTGCCTCGGCGTCCAATAATGGGAGACATTTCTGCTTTCGTGCGCGGCACTACAAGAGTATCAACAGATTAGCAGTTAGACCAGACCAGCTGCCCTTATGACTATCTTACCTGCAAGCATGCTCGAGTGGAGCGACGTATCTTTGAAGGCGGACCTTCATCAGTGGGACTGTCTCGGAAGTTACTCAGCGCGCGCCTCATATTGACAGCCAGATTGGCATCCATTTCATACCTTGCAGAGTGTCCTCGTTTCTCCATGAAAACTAGCTTGACGATGATAGTACGCAGAACATTTAAATTAGGTGTGGTTTAAAATCCAGTATCTGACGAATAGCAGACCGCTCTACGGACGGTAAATAATCAGATGGTGCCAGGAAAGCAGATCGGATGTATAGTATGTATGCATGCAAGTTGGAAATGTCGGCAATTGATAAGAAAGTCGGCTAGTCGGCAGGCTAGCAAGCTAGGTCAGGAAGAGCATGGCTTATCTACCTCCACTCCCTAAGCGGCTATGCCAGGGCCGCTGCAAGGGACTATACCTTGGAACAACCAGTTACGTAATTGGCACACGGCCACAGAGGTAGTTGGATGTCACAGTGAAATACGTATATAAGTAGAAGTACTCGAATATTAGTCTTAGCAAAGTTGCTTCACGACCGTACAAAGCTGTTAGACGGTGGTTTAGATTATTGAAGACCTTCCAGGTTGTCTCATAAATTCGTCGACGGAACACCGCTTTCTTCTTGAAGGCACATGTGCTAGCACAGATATAATAAATCTATACATAAAAAAGAGCAATTCTAAGAACTAGTGATCGAACAACAAGCTGAAAGTGACGAGCCTGAGGGCGCGAACAAATCGAGCGAAACCTGATCGCATCCAACAATTTCAAGCAGCAAGTTCAGACGTTGTCAGCGAATTTTTGCCATCGACTGCCCGACTTTGGAGATGTGTCCTCCTCATCGAAGACTTGCCCGGTGACAAAATCCATTTCTTCATATGGAATAATCTTGCTGCGCTTGTAAAACTTGTAGCCCAGCAGCAGAACGGCGAAAAACGGTATGGGAAAGTAGGTGGTAATGAATGAAGAGGCATCGAAGTGGTGAACTAGGAAACAGGCTTCGTTAGCGCGATAAATATGTGTTGCTAGGGAATGGCACATACTGAAAGTTGTGAAGCCACCAAATATTATAACCATAGAAGTGATACAGAGCCCATCTGCGACCTGGTCAGTAAATCCACAATTAATTCCACTTCAAAGAGGCTTACAGTAAGACAAGTATGGCTGGAAAGGTGCTCGATATGGCAATGTCTTGCGATCAATGCCTTGCACCTTCAGTCCTTCGTGCCAGCGGAGACTAGTGTACAAGATGCATGTCCAAGAGATCATGCCGCACATCGCGGTCATGTTTGCAACTAGAGATAATATGTCAGTGAGCTAAATCGAGCAATAGTTTCAAGAATGGACACTAACAGTAGCCGAAAGCCTTCCCGGCTCCACCACCAGCAGCAGCCATAAAGGAGAGCAAGGAGAAAAAGCCGCAGATGACGACGCACACCCAAGGAAGACCGTCCGAGCGAGTCTTAAGCAAGAATGATGGGCCATGGCCGCGGCTGCACAACCCATAGAGCGTGCGGGAAGAGATGAACAAATCAGCACATCCTGCGGACCACGCACTTGTGAGAAGCGCTGCATTGATCACCGAAGGCAGACCATTGATACCAGCGTTCTTGATCGCAATGACGAAGGGGCTCTTGGCAGCAGTGGAGGCCAAATTGAGATCCGGGTCTGTGGGAGAGACAAGCAACCCAATGATGAAGGCGCTGCAAACATAAAAAAGGACAAGTCGTATCCAGACCGATTTGATGGCGCGTGGGACTGCCTTGCGCGGTGATGAAGTTTCCGCTGCGCCTATCGCGGTGATTTCAGTGCCGATGAACGCAAACGCAGCGCTAATGAGCACACTGTAGAATCCAAGGAAGCGACCTTTGGCTCCACCTATGCCAGCGTATTGAACGAAACCACCGGTTTCATTCCAAAAGCGGAATCCTATGGCGTCTCCGTTCGGTCCTCCGCCTGCGGTGATGACAATACCCGTGATAATGAGACCAATAACAGTCAGAACTTTGATGGAGCAGAACCAGAACTCAACCTCACCAAATACCCTGGTGCTAGCGAAGTTGACGGCTAGCACGAAGATGAGGAACAAGCCCACCCACATGGCGTTATTGCAAATTCCGGTTGTGCATGTGGATCCAGCATCACCTTTTGGCGTCCAGTAGGAAACAAGAAGGGATGCTGCCGAGATCTCGGCAGGCAGCACGATGATGTAGTTGTACCAGAAAAGCCAGCCCATCGCAAAGCCCAGCTCCTTACTGACAAAGCGACCAGCCAGGGCAAATTGGCCACCCGTTAATGGGAGGCAGGCGACCATCTCTCCTAAAGCAACCATGACGGAGAAGAGAAGAGATGCCATGATGCAATAACCGAGGAGCAAACCAGCAGGCCCGCCATGCTCCAAGTCACCGCCTGTTCCGAGGAAAAGACCTGTACCCTGCAATCATATCAGCAACTATAAGTCTCCCACGGTTCTTCGAAAATCGGGTATATGACTTACTATCACACCACCGATAGCAACCATTTGGCTGAACAATCAGTATCCTTTCAACCTAATTTGAAAGCGTTGGAAACTTACAGGTGGCGAGGCTATATCACAGGTCAGTGTCATATTCTGTATCCACGAATTATTGAGGGCTTACTTTGAGAGTGCGCTTCAAGTTCCCATTGTCATCTGTACCATGCAGGACATTCGAGCTTTCAGTGACTGAGACCTGTCCTTCTTGAATATCTGGCGTAGGTACTTTCTCATCACTGCCGTTAAATTGCTACAGTCGACTCGTCAGCGGCAGGCTAACAATGTTGATTGGAACGTCTCACACCTTCAGAAAAGCCATGATCTAAAGAGCAGAGGCTTTCTATAGTGAGTGCTCTTTCCGTGTTGGTCGGATACAAGTAAAGAGGACCTGTATAAAAAATCGAGGATCCGCCGTAACATTTATCTCGCGACAAGAATCATTGTTCGCACTTGGAAAGACCCTTGATAGTGCACGGCTGTACACTCACATATCACCGTACGTAAGTATTGCGCATGATAGCAGGTACCGCTCTAAGCGGTGCCTAGAGTGTGGCGTTGCGGAATGGCCCTATCTCTGCCGCACAATCGGCCGGCGAGCCGATCTTTTCGGCAGCGCGGCTATCCTGCCGCGCCATCTACAAATTACATCTGTCTTGCGTAGATAAGCGTCTGATAAGACGCATTCGTACGTGCTGAAGCATTTTCAATAATCATCACAATGCAGAGACCATTTGCAGGCAAATCCTTTGATAGGAGGGAACTACATCCTGGAATTTATGCGCCGCTGCCAACATTCTTCGACGAAAACCAAGAGCTTGACCTGACCAGCTATAAGGCGCACTTGCTCAGTAAGTTATCAACGGCAGGACAGTAAAAGGAGCTCACTAACCAATCGGATATAGACCTTTCCTCGAATGGAATCAGTAAGTATCGTTGCTTCAATATAGACCATCAGTTCTGACCGTATGCAGTACCGGTATGTGCAGGCTCACTCGGCGAGGCCGCACATCTTGTAAGATCAAGCTTCCGGTTCTACAAATCGAAAAGCTCCTGACGCACGAACACAGGACCGCGCCGAGCGCACCACTTTGATCAAATTTATCAGAGCAACTCTCGATGAGGCTGGCTTGATTGGTACCCCAATTGTTGCGGGAGTTGGCGGTTCCAGTACAAGGGAAACAATCAATCTAGCACGCGATGCAGCCACAGCTGGCGCGTAAGTTCTGACTCACTTTTATTGATGAGCTGTGACCTAACAAACGATGCTACTAAAGCGACGCTGGAATGGTGATTCTGCCAGCATACTACGCTGCTTCCTTGAAGACGGACGAAAACCAAATCATCCAATATTATGTGGACATATGCGAAGGCTCACCAGTATGTTGCGCCTTCCTCTAAAGTCTGATCACTGCTAATTTGGGCAGATTCCATTACTGCTGTACAACTTCCCTTCTAATGCCGCAGGACTGGACATGTCCTCCGCTGTTATAGAGGCCATAATGCGAAGGGCCCCCAACCTCGCTGGCGTGAAATTGACGTGAGTCCCACTATTCCTCTTCGCCCTCTGATCTCATGGCTTTGCTGACCTTCTCAAGATGCGGCGGAAATATATCTAAGCTCATGCGAATTAAAGCAGCGATTGACCAAGAACCTGCACTGAATGATATTCGGCCATACCCGTTTCTTCTGCTCGATGGCTTGATCAGCGACCTCAAGCCATGGGCGTCTTGTGGAGGCCATGGCACAGTCAGTGGCATGAGTAACTTCGCACCTTTGACCTGCTTGAGACTATGGACATTGTGTAACAAGACCTGCCCAAGCACTGAAGAAGTCCAAGAGTTNGTCTCNNTTCCTCCGTCCGACCTCCACGAATCTTTATCCTTGCCTATTCTTCCTCCCCAATCCCAACTACATCTCCAACATCACACAATGGGTTCCACCGACCGCGCACAGCCCCTCAGACTGGGCAGCATCGCCCCCAACTTCGATGCCGAGACCACCAATGGCAAGATCAACTTCCACGACTTCATCGGCGACAGCTGGGTGGTCCTCTTCTCCCACCCAGAGGACTACACTCCCGTCTGCACCACCGAGCTGGGTGCCTTCGCCAAGCTTGAGCCAGAGTTCGCCAAGAGGGGCGTCAAGCTGATCGGTTTGAGCGCCAACACCATCGAGAGCCACGGTGGCTGGATCAAGGACATCGATGAGATCTCCGGCGCCAAGCTGAAGTTCCCCATCATTGGTGACAAGGAGCGCAAGGTCGCCCTCGCCTACGACATGTAAGTTCTTCCTTCTTGCCCTGCCAGAGCCACAGCGCATGCATGGCATTGTGCGAGCGGATTGCTGATTCTCCCTGCTGCAGGATCGACCACCAGGATGCCACCAACGTCGACTCCAAGGGCGTTGCCTTCACCATCCGCAGCGTTTTCGTCATCGACCCCAAGAAGACCATCCGCACCATCCTCTCCTACCCAGCCTCGACCGGCCGCAACACCGCCGAGGTGCTGCGCATCGTCGACTCCCTCCAGACTGGCGACAAGCACCGCATCACCACCCCAATCAACTGGGTTCCAGGTGACGATGTCATCGTCCACCCCAGCGTCCAGGGCGAGGAGGCAACCAAGCTTTTCCCCAAGCTGACTGTCGTCAGGCCATACCTCAGGTTCACTCCCCTGCCAAAGGAGGAGACCAGCGCTTCCTCCTGACTTGGAGATGTGCTATTCCAAGAGGTTTGGTCTAACGAATGGGGCAGAAGGATACCGTGATATAAATCAATGATTACGACACGACTGCATGAAATACCCTTTCCTTTCCGCCCACTTTCTCTCGTCAAACCGTGAACCAATCAAGTCTGGATGCGCACTGTAGTAAAGATACGAATCTAAGAACTGGAAGGGGGTGTCGGTTTCTAGTGTCGCACAGCTGGCGACAAGGGGTCTGCCTGTATGAAAGGCCAAACGGTTCTGCGTGACACTGCGCCAGCCACCCCAAGCAATCGCGCTCGATATAGGTCAATAGACAAGGGCATCAATGCAAAGTAGGAACGCGACATAGGGCAAACGCATTGTTCGCACATACAATCGTCGAGCCAACGTGAGCGGGTAGGCGTTTGTTGTGATGTTTCCGATGTCCAATCAGCGACACGGCCAGCCGCCAAAGGATTGCTACATCATAAGATCACATCACAGTGCGTATCTCGTCTCTCCCCTTTCCGTGTGGTGTGGCTGGGCGAGACCCAGGTACTGTATGGGAGAGGAGGACAAGGGAGGCATCGCATAGTTCAGTTAGCCCATATTACAAAGCCGACAGCCCTAGAGCTTCCAGCCAGCATGGAGCGTTTAGGACCTGCTGTAGTGGGAAGTCACCACATGAGGCTAGCGCCCGCACGTTGCCCGTCCCTTGCATTATCCTCGTTCTTGGCACTGCCCAGGGTCATCGATCCATTGTCGCGGGCACGGAGACGGAGACTCTGCCTGTCCATCTACTTACTGTGACACTTGCCTAGC
Source organism: Leptoxyphium fumago (assembly GCA_001660795.1). Lineage (NCBI taxonomy): Eukaryota > Fungi > Ascomycota > Dothideomycetes > Capnodiales > Capnodiaceae > Leptoxyphium > Leptoxyphium fumago. The sequence continues at coordinate 93,562 of LSHF01000012.1, forward strand.
CTTGCTGAGTACCTAGTCCCTTTCGTCTCGTCTGGTCTGGGATGAAGCGATTGAACGATTTGAACGGATGATCGGATGAACGAACGATTGGCGGATTGTCTGTGGAAAGTCGCCCTCTGGATCACCCTGTCCACATAGAGAAATTGAAAGCCTTCGAAGAGGATCGTCGACATCTTCAGGAGGTACCAGCAACGCTCGACCCAGCCCCCTTCTACCTGGACCACAATCTGTCGCAAGAGGTAGGTTATGTCACTTGTTGTTCTGTTGCGTCCTACCTCGCCCAACCCTGCCCTGCCCTGCCCTGCCCTGCCTTGCCCTGCCTTGCCCTGCCTTGCATTTGTCTGTGTGCGTGTGCGTGCGTGCATGCGTTCAGTCGTTGGTTCGTTCGTGTTGCGACAAACCACACTATATGGCCCCCAAAAGGAGCAAGAACCACTATCTATGGGACACGCCAGGTTTGATTCCCTGAGCCCCCGATGGTGACATGGCACAACAGCATGTCTTGCGTCGGTACCAGATCCCGGACCGCCCAAATGTTGATGTCTAACCCCCTCCCCTAATAGCGACGACATCTCGTCTTCCATGGAAAGTTTGAAAGCATGTAGTGTCTCCTTCGTTGCGCAGATGAGCGCATCAATTCAGCGTAATTGCTGTCTGATGGGGGTTTTTCTCTTGTCGAATGCCGCCGCCCTTCTCTAGACTTCGTCGTTTCGCTCGCACGAATAGCGCTACGTTACTGACACCAGATGGCTCCATCATTAGGTGCGATCTCGCCCGCCTTTAAGACTGGATCGCCCAAAGAGACTGCAGGGCAGCCTTTGTGGACACGCGCCGACAGTCCACCTCTCGAGGAAAGCAGAACTCGAGCCTTGAAGATCGGCTATTCTCGAAAACGCCTCAAGGTCCTACAGAAAAGACCTTCGAGGCTACGCCGGAAGGGAGTCCGCACAGCACCTTCTTCACCTACCGAGTCTACTGGACCAGAGCCACGATTCGACTACTTCACGCTCCCCAAACGACACGACGTCCCACCCGTCCCAGATCTTCTCCAAGTCAGTCTAGCGGAATTCTTGAAAAGTGCTGGGCCAAAGGATCTGTCAACACCACCTCCACAACGGCATGCTTCCATAAAGAAACGCCGATCCTTGACATCCATCTTCAATGACAGCGACTTCGTCGACGACATAGTAGAAAAGTCGAATTCTCTAATCCCATCGCCACAGAAATCTCAAAGGAAACCTGGACGCGAACCGCCGCCTATCACTGGTGGCATTAGAATTTCATGGGTTGGTGAGAAACCGAGACATGTTGAGATAAAAATCCCTCCATGGGCTCAGCCAGCTATCAACGAAGACGCTGCACCTCCACGGATCAGTCTACGTAAATCGACTTTCGAGGACGCCTTTTCCAGTATTTTAACCCTCTCCACAGCCAATATGTCACAGCATACTCCGGAATCGAGTCGCACCAGCACAATGGACTCAAATACCTCAGCCCCATCACCTAATCAATTCTATGCCAACCGATCCAATAATGGTTCAAACGCACAATTATCTAGCGTCCACAGCAGTCAATCCAGTCTGGTAGGTTTGCGCCGGGAATACGAATCTGCTTCAGAATCCGAGTCGGTACGAAATGGTAGACCTAGAACCACCTCTCAGGCGCCTTCACACTCTGTACATACTTCGTTAGATGGAGGTCGAGCGACGACCACTACACATGCCTCCACCCAACAGTTGTCTGGGCTCGTTTGTAACGTACATCGAACGACAGGGCGTGAACCGCGCGCTCTTGTAGGTGCAACGACAACTATTCTGGGCGACAAGCTTTATGTTTTCGGTGGGCGAAAATTGTCTCGCTCGAAGCCTCAACTCACCGCAAATCTCTACGAACTTGACTTACTTCGCAGACATTGGACCAAACTTGATGTTCAAGGAGACATTCCTCCACCACGATACTTCCACAGTGTCTGCGCATTGGGTGATACGAAGTTGGTCTGCTATGGTGGCATGTCGCCACCTACAGTGCAAGAACCTGGGAATGACCCCCAATCGGATGTTGTCGTTATGTCTGATATTCACATCTACGATGTCAAAACGAGAACATGGACGAAGATTTCAACCTCGGACGCGCCACAGGGAAGATATGCCCACTGCGCCGCCATTCTGCCTTCAAGTGCAGTCTTCACTTCTGCAACCGCGCCAACTTCAGCTCTTCACCATAACCCAGGGGGCGACAACGCTAATCAGGGCTCACTCGGGATCGAGATAGATGGGACAGGAGGGGCCGAAATGGTAGTCGTAGGGGGTCAAGACGGTGCAAATCACTATATCGAGCAAATGAGTGTCTTCAACCTACGTTCTTTGAAGTGGACAAGCACAGCATCTTTGGAGAGGAGCTGTGGTGCCTACCGTAGCGTCGTAGCGCCTCTGACTACCATGGAAAGTTCTGAGATAGGAGCTGGATCACATGCAAGGAGCGAAGCCGACGATGATGAAGACCAGGAAGAACAGTCAGCAACAGGCTCAGGCGCACCACTCCTCGTCTATTCAAATTACAACTTCCTGGATGTGAAGCTCGAGTTACAAGTCCGGAACAAAGATGGCACCTTTACCGAGAAACCGATGCAGGGTAGCGTCTCTCCACCAGGGCTTAGATTCCCGAACGGCGCCGTGATCGATAACCACTTCGTCGTCTCTGGTACCTTCTTGACATCTTCAAAGCAAGAGTACGCGCTATGGGCCCTGGATCTGAGAACATTGGCTTGGAGCCGGATCGATGCCGGGACGAGCATTTTCAGTCAAGGGAGTTGGAATCGAGGAATTCTGTGGCCAAGACGAAACGCTTTCGTTGTCTTAGGAAACAGGAAGAGAAGTCTTGTCGACGATTATAACAACAGGCGAATCAACTTCACGAACATCTGCCTTGTTGAGCTCGAAGCGTTTGGACTGTATAACAATCCACGTCGAACCACCCCATCGTCCAGATTCCTATCGGCAAGCTCTCCAACACCAGGTAGCGATATATTTGCATCAGGACGTGATCTTGGACCGAGCGCAGAGTTGCTCGGTGCTCAGTCACTGCACGCGCGTGAATTGGCTGACATGGACTTGTTGACTGTTGACGGTAGCAGGATACCAGTTAGTTCCCGCGTCGTTGCTCGCAGGTGGGGCCCGCACTTCTTGAAGCTCCTGCGAGAATCACTATCATTGGGTCCTGAGACGGACAACATGACTCTAAGACCGGGTGCAGCTGGCCACCCTTACAGGAATTCAAGCCTCACTATCACACAGGCAACGGAAGGCGATGGCGAGCCCATGCGCAATAACACCATATCAGATCTTGTTGACATAAGGTCGTCCGCACCTCATTCGAGGCCTAGATTGCTCTATCTCCCACATACACCACCCACTGTCCACGCCCTGGTCCATTACCTCTACACTTCCTCATTGCCGGCAGGTCAACACCCGCTCGCGACGACCCAGATATTCTGCTCCCTGTTGCAGCTCGCGCGGCCTTACAAGGTTGATGGGCTGTTAGAGGCCGTCATGGAACGACTGCACCAGTCACTAGACGGCCGTACAGCAGCCGCAATCTTCAACGCGGCGGCCATGTCCGCTGGCGGTGGTAGCGGTGTGCAGTTCGCTAACGGCGAAGCTGGGTCCAGGGAAAGCGTAATTCCACTGCGCGCCGCGAGCTTGGCGCACACGGGCGCCATTGGGTCGAATGGTTCCACGCGAGCAAGCGGCAATGGCGGCAACAACGGCCTGCTGCGCATCGACACTGAAATGGCGAACGGCCGGCCGACGACGCGCAACACGCTACGGCCTGGCCAGTCGCTCGCCGCCAGCGGTGATGGGGAAGAAGACACCGGCGGCGAGACCACGGACGAGGAAACTCCCCAGAGTGCCACCACGGACGCCAGCATGAGCGAGAGTGACGCCAGCTTCAGCTCCGTCATGGGCGCCGACCGGCTTGAGCGCGAAATCTGGTCCGGCGCCACCAGTGTCGTCGTCGGCCTGCAAAAACGTGGCCTGCGCGGCCTTATGGAGGGCCACCGTATGCGCAACCGGACCAGGACGGCTGGCGAGCATCTCTCTGGCAGCCAAGTAGGGCTAGGGATTGTATAGAATATGGAGATTCTGGTTGTGTAACGCTGTACTGTTTGGAAGAAGCAGAGCGGGTGAAACGGCTACAGCCACGGGACGGAGGTAAGAACCACGAGACGAGTGAGTGAATGTCCCAACGATGCGATGTGCTAGGATTTCTTACGATTGATTGCCATGTACGCGAGATGAAAGCATACCCTTTTTTTTTCTTTTTCAGAGGCACCTCACATTCAATGCGACATTTCACGAGACATTTTCGGCGATGGAAGCTGGCCTTTGTGTGAGAAGTTCTGTCGCTATGTAGAACACCAATTACTGTATACTGGTTATCCGATAATCCACCAGCCTGGGCCACTTTCATCCCAAATGCTCCGTTTCCCTGTCGATGCTGGTGAGCATTGACACTGATCTGCCGTACCATGCCGTTCCACGCTATGCAATTCCATGCTATGGAGAAAATAATAAACAGACTCGATGTGGAGGTACAATAAAGGAGTAAATGTGATTATAGGTAGGACGAAGAACCTACCCATTCGCTGCAAGAGACAAAAGACACCCTCGAAATACAGCATGGTATTAGGCCTGGAGATGAGCAGGCGAAGAGCCTCAAAAGGCAACCTTGATTATATGACTTCCGTGATACGCTTCACCACTGTGGCCCCAGATCCATATTGGGTTTTGGATTCGGGTTGGGATCTGGGTCCGAGTCGGCCTCAGCATCGGCGTCAGGATCATCCCAGAGGTCAGCCAGGCCGGGCGAGAACGCCTCATGCACGAAGGTGCGCAGGTCGTCATGCAGGCTGACCTGCTCGAGCTTGGAGGGGCGTAGGTCGGCATGGAGGGCGGCGGACGGCGAGGTGGAGGTGGCCGCCACTTGCGTCGAGCCATGCGGGCCGCCGGCCGGCTGTAGGGCGTTGTGGCGGGTACTGATGCAGACGAAGCGTGGCTCGTCGCAGCGCCTGTGTCACTGTCGGTCGGCGTTTCTGCTCGCGGACGGAGAGAGGTGAGTGCGTGTCGATTTGAGAGGGAGAGTGGGACGATGCGCTGTGGCTCCTTACCGGTATGTCTGCCGCTGCCACCGCCACCGCCGCCGCCGCCGTCGCCGTCGCCAAATGTCTGGATCATAAGCGACCGCAGCAGCTCTGAGCGGAACTCGTCTGCCTGATCGACGCTGCTGGCATGCAGGCTGTCGACTGCGAGAGACACGGTGTAGTGATCGTGCCGTATTTCGGCGGCCGGGTCGAAGCGTGGGCGAGAAGTCTTGTCGGTCAGATAAGCCCGGTAGAGGGCCGTCAGGGCGCAGGTCAAGATCGTGGCCGGGTGAGCTGCAGGGTTGGCTGTGGCGCTGGAGTTGGTGACACTAGAGAACCTGTGCAGCGTGCGTACGAGCGATCCCGCTGCCTCCGTGCACATCTGCAAGCTGGTGATGAAGAACGGGTCGGTGTGGTCGATGGCGAGGCCAGGTCGGTAGATCAGCCAGCGGATATAGTAGAACAACAACTGTTCGTTCGCGTGGGAGGCGAATGTGGCGAGTTGCTCTGGCTCGGCTGCCTCCTGGTGGGGGAGGTCGGGTGGAATATCCATGAACCTGACCTCTAGCTGGTCGAGAAGATGGTCGCAGCACAATCGAGCCATATGATCAACCTTGACTGAGGGCTGCTGCTTTCTCTTGTCGGCTGTGTACAACACATCCAGACAGCGAGACAATATGCGTGCAAGACGACATATTGAGATGAAGCGGTGGATCTTCGTCTCTCCTGATGATGTATCCGAGAATTGACTCCTTATGAGCTGCTCGTCGTCGATATCATCAGGAATTGGGGTTGTGATATCAGTCTCATGCAGCTGACATGAGAGGCCAGCCAATGAGCTAAGATGGAGATGCAGCACAAACACAGACCAGAACGCTCTACGCCGCATTTGCTGCTCGAGCGTATTGGTACCACCATGACCACCGTCGCGGTGCAGACCACATTCAAGAGCATGAGCACTTGCTAACGAGCTGATCCGAAGCGCCTCGCTTTGCTGGCGTAGCAATACAAGTGCATACGAATGGAGCGCTAAGGTCTGGAGTCTAGCCAGATCATCTCGGTAGGTATGGAAAATACTGAAATGGCAACGAAGCCCCATTCTAGTATATGTTAGTTGTACCTAAATCAAACTCGGATCGAAGGTTTTAGCCCGTAATGGGTGTGCTTACTCAATGGCTCTAGTCTGTCGGTCCAATCGTTCCTCGGCGCTGTATGCCTGTATGTAAGAATGCCCAATTGACAAAGCGAAATAAAGCTGTGCCAACAACTCGAACGCAGCACTTCCTATATCCAATCAGCGAAACGCCATGCCTGGTTGGTATGAGGGTTATACCTGCCTAAAGAGTTCGTAGAGTATAGCGCATCAACACCTTTCATGAAACTAGGTTGATGGAGTACAGGGAATAGACGCTGGGTAAAGCAAAAGAAATGAGCTAGGACATGTTCTGTCTCTGTGCGAGCGGGTAGGTTTGTTGGGGCAGCAGACCATGTCAGTGCATCGATTCGTTCCAGCATATGAGAACGGTTGGGCCCGTCCAAGATGAGTATCATGTTCAATCGAGAATCATATTGTTGCTCATCCGTTAAGAACATGTTGAGAACGTGTGTTGCGAAGCCGATACCGGATGATGGACCCATGTAGTGAATATGGCCCTCCTCGTCTACTACGTGGGATGCAAATTGCCTGGATACAGATCTGTCCCTGACAGGGTTAATGGAAGAACTGCCACTGCCACTGCCGGTCCCTGACGATGGTGCAGCATATGGCGTCCGGCTTCCATACGCACCTCGCTGGGCGGACAGAGTGCCTGGTGAGCTGCGGTCCGCTTTCTGCTCGCTCTCCAGCTGCCTTATTCTTGCCTCCAGGTACTGCACATACGAACGAGGTGTCGCATGGCGTGCCAGTCTGGCTCTGGTCTCGCAAGGAAAGTTGCTTTGTCTACAGCTGGAGCACTGGATAATGGTGGCAAATCAGTGGTTGGGCTCAGTCTGAAGCATCACCGAGCACGAAACACTCACCGGGCGTCTCCCATCGCACTTGATCTTCTTGCTATATCTCGGTCAGCAACGGACGGGAGGCTGGAGCTTGGACTTGAAGCTTGACTGGCTTACAACCTGCACCGGTCACATACTTGGATCTGTGCCGAGGGTGAGTTGTCCGGTAGGCGCAGGTGTGGCGTGATGGATTCCATGGATAAGAACAGGAAAACACAATTGCAGCTAAGTCATCTCCTGAACCCGCCATGTGGCAGACTGCCGTGCCACTCGCGCAAGCACGCGGCCTTTATGGAAGACATGAACCATCAGAACCCACCTTTCATCGCCACACCTAAAAGTTCGAGAGGTTCTAAACATCGACGGCCCCTGCATTGGTGTTGCCGGTAACCCCGTAGATGGTCAGCGATGTTAGGAGGCTAGAATGGTCAAGAAACGAATTGCAACCTGTCTAGACATCAACCTTTTCAGGATCTAAAGGTCGGTTAGGGTATCAGACTTGGTAGATCGCTATTGAGCCTCCGACGTGGGTCGGCCGTTGTCGCGCATGACGGTGCTAAATGCATGGGACTTCCTCATTTAGCCTGGATGACAGGGCAAACTGACAGGTACTGGCGAGCGAGTAGCGGTACTTAACAGTTTGTAAGGCGCGGTTTCGCAGTCGCAAGAAACAACACAAAAAGGTCCGAGGCAGAGGATTGCAGACACATTGCCATGTGGGGGTATCGCGGCAGCGACAGAACGTGGTGGACATGGACGTCTCCTTAGACGAGCCGAGCTTCCGAGGCTGTCATTACGTCGATCGTCCAGAAATTGTGAATCTATTTGTGAAATCTGATTGGCTCTTTCTCCCGCCTTATGCTGCCATGCCTCAGGCCCTGAACTGAATCCCGACCTCATATCGTCCACCATACCAAGGGCGAATTTGTAATATGTCGAGCCTTATCGCACATCCAGACTACTACGCAGCAATGCTACAGCGTCCGAGTCTAGATGCTGTAGGTGTTTCATGGCCAAGACCAATGCGAAGTGTCTGCTTTCGTATCTTCCGGAAGTAACTGTAGGCGCTCGCTCCGATCGTTCTTTTTGGGGGACAGGAACAGGCGGGAGTACTGCGGATTCTCGTCGGAAATCCCGTCAAGTTTCGTAGACGTCATTCCAAGCTTACTTCAAAAACAATCATGATTTTTAAAAGCAGCGCCTTGTTCCTGGGGGTTTCCAAGTGCTGTCCATTGCGCCTGGATTGTACTAATCAAGCTGCCTCGGTACGGTTTTATGGAAGCAGGCCCGTCTATGTACTCTATGCAGCGCGATCCAGGGTCTGGTGGATCTTGGCCGGATAAGTGGGCCACGTTCACATCTTCCTTGTGCTGTCATGCGGCTGTACATACAGACCAGCCTTCATGTCATCTAGNCCAGTTGACTTGCCGCGAAAGACCCGAGAAAACCTCCTGGCATTGCATAGGATTCAACGCGATGAGAGTTCAGAAAAGTCATTAGTATAAGCTATGCTCTGGTCGAATCCTCATCGACTTGCCCGCAATAACTACGTAAACGATATAGCTACTCCATGACGCCGTATCTGCGCATCTCGAGGTCTTAATCAAAGAAGCACCAACCCTATGACTGAACAGATGGTGGGCAAAGAGTAACACTCCTTTCACACTACTCTTGACCCATATCGCAACTCATACACTCAGATGCTGGAGTCTCACTCAGCAATTGCACGCGCCGGACTGGTTAGCATCCACGCCTTCCCTTCGCCCAAGCTCGACGCCCCCAGCTCTCCCACCGAGTCCACCACGACCAGCACCCAGACCCCTCTGGCTTGCTTGCTCGATGGGAAGCTTCTTAGCGATGGCAGTGAAGAGTTCCTTAACATTTTCGGCCGTCTTCGCACTGGTTTCGAAGAAGAGAAGGCCGGCCTCTCTCGAGTAAGCCTCTGCATCCTCCTTCGATACAGCCCTCTTGTCGGGCTGCTCTGCTACCAAATCTGCTTTGTTACCCGCCAGTGCAATGACAATGTTCTCACTGGCTTGTCTCTGGAGCTCCTTGACCCATGACTTTGCCTTATCGAGACTGCTGGCTTGTGTGATGTCATAGACGACAACGGCGCAATTCGCGTTACGATAGTACATAGGCGCAAGGGACTTGTAGCGCTCCTGACCCGCAGTGTCCCATATCTCGAACTTTACAGTGGTCGGTGGTTGTTGCGGTTGGTCGGCGGGTGGGTCGAGGGCGATGGTCTGGGTGAGAAAAGCGGCTCCGATCGTAGACTCACGATAGTCGTCAAACTGGTCCTTGACAAACCGTAGGACCAGAGAGGACTTTCCGACTGCCGACTCGCCTGAAGATTACAGTTAGCAATGCCAGCTTTCCCAAGACGTTCCACAGAAAGCCGTTGGGCATGATCGTACCAAGGAGGACCAGCTTGAATTGCGCAAACCTTGCGCCACCAGGACGGCCACCTGGTTGTAGTCTGCCAGCCGACATTATCGCGTGTTGATGGCTGTCCTTGAATGTAGCTAATCCAAGTTCAGAGCAGCTGCTCGCGTTGTATTTGGATCGGGCCCAGCCGGAGGAATAGAGGGAGCAGTGTAGAGATCGGCCCCAGGCGAACACCAAATGCTATGTTGAGGCTGGTGGTGGTGAATAGGTGGACAAATAGAGTCGACAGGGTGTAGTGAGTATGGGTAGGCAGGTAGGTAGGTAGCAGGTAAGGTAAGTCGCAAGCCGCGGCGGGAGGTGAGTCTATCAGCAGCAGTAGAGCAGGTACTGTATCTATGTACGGACTGTATGCTGAGCCTTGGCGTCCGTCTTCTGCGTCGTCACTGACTAAGTCGCAGGCACCCGCTTTACCGCTGAATGCCACCGGCAGATAACCACGATAACTTTCATTACAGGTGTTTTTCCGTTATTAGCACAGAACGGGCAACGTCATCACCGGACATTTCCCAGCACGCGCCGCCATCACGACACAGCCTCGATACCTAAGTAGATCACCAGGTGGAGGAGGTATACAAGGACAGCATCATCCTTCGACACTGCTGATTACCAGCCCTGCTCGGTGTCTGCTTCCGGAGACGACGACAACAATTTATCGTCAAGGAGCCCCTAGGAAACGGCCTGTCAACATGCCCACACAACTCCCCTTTCGCGATATCAACATTCATGCCTCGCCGACGTACTATGCCTTCTCGTCACCTTCCACCCCAAATGCGCCGACGCTTGTAGTGGATAGACCGTCTGGAGACATACGTCTGCACGATGGCAAACTCACAGGGGGTAACCGGGTGTCTTCTATATCTGGCATCTTGGGCATCATCAAGCTGCGTCTGGGTAAGGCGATCCTCAACCCTCAATTCCTAGAGCGCTGGAATGGCACAGCTAACGTTCTTCTTCACCAGACACCTACATAATCACGGTTGCCAAAGCCGCTCCTGTTGGACGAATCAAGGGCCATCAAGTATACAAAGTCCTTGCCACTGAATTCTTGCCACTACGCGAGCGTCAGATTCATGATGCCGATGAGGACACCTACACTTCCGTTCTCAAAGATCTTCTGAGAACAGGGCCCATGTACTTCTCATATTCCTTGGATCTCACCAACAGTTTCCAGCGTCAAGCAGCTGCTAATCTAGATGAGCCGTTGTGGAAGAGAGCTGATGATCGATTCTTCTGGAATAAACACCTAAGCAGCACCCTGACTAACTTCAGAGAAGGACAATCGGGTGCTATGGCAAGGCCCGACGTTGATCCATACATACTACCTGTTGTTCAGGGAATGCTCAGCATCAACAACACCTCGATAAAGGGAACTGCTTTGACCTTTATCCTCATCACCAGGAGGTCGCGCCACCGTGCCGGTACACGCTACTTTTCCAGAGGTTTGGATGAGCAAGGGCATGTGTCTAATTTCAACGAGACTGAACAAGCTGTCATTCTCAATGATGAGGCATCTGTCACCACATCGAATCTCGGCGGCTATGGCATCTCGAACGGACAGCCTGCTGGCAACGGAAAGGAAACACAGGTGTTGTCTTATGTGCAGACCCGTGGAAGCGTTCCGGCCTACTGGGCTGAGATCAACACTCTAAAGTACACGCCGAAGCTCTCGATTAGAGGAGTGGACAGTGCACAGCAGGCTGCCGCACTGCATTTCGATGAGCAGATCCGTCTATATGGCGAAAACTATCTGGTCAATTTGGTGAAGCAGAAGGGAAGGGAGCAGAGGGTGAAGGAAGCATACGAGCAAGTTGTCAAGTTCTTACAGTCGAGCCCCTCACAGGAGCAGGAGGCGGGAATGAAGACCAATGAGCGTTTCAATATCATTGAGTCGCCCGACAAGCGCGGCCGGTTCGACCACTTACACTACATATACTTCGATTTCCACCACGAGACCAAGGGTCTCCAATGGCATCGTACCCAGCTATTGATCGACCAATTGGAGGAGGGGTTGAGGGCAGGCGGCTATTTCCACGGCATTGACACCCCCAAGGGTACCGTCGACGTGCGCAAGCGGCAGACGGCTGTGGTCAGGACGAACTGCATGGACTGCCTGGACCGCACCAATGTCATTCAGAGCATGTTGGGCCGCTGGGCACTGGGCTCCATTCTCACAGACACTGGAGTGCTCAGGGTTGGCGAGTCCGCGAAGGACGACGCCAAATTCGAAGTCCTGTTCCGCAACGTGTGGGCTGACAATGCCGACGTCGTCAGCAAGTCCTACTCGGGCTCAGGCGCGCTCAAGACCGACTTTACTCGGACGGGCAACCGTACCAAGGCGGGTGCGTTGGACGATCTGAACCGGTCGATAACGCGTTACGTGCGCAACAACTTCCTCGACGGCCCAAGACAAGACGGCTTCGACCTGTTCCTCGGCAACTGGAACATGGACAGTGCCGGTGGGATCGGAAGTGGAGGACACTTCCTCGACCGCAGGCCTCTCACCATCCAGGCTGTGCCCTACATGTTCGGCCTGTGCCTGTTCTTCGTCCTCTTGAGCCTGAGCACCAACAGGCTGCCCAACAGCACTGTCTGGCCGTCGCGTCTGTTCACGCTGGCGTGTTTTGGCATTGCTGCATACTCGGCAACGTTCGTTCTCAAACACGGCCAGTTATACGTGAGTACATCCTATCGACCGAGAATTTTTGCATCGCATACTGACCATCTGTTTAGGTCAATTGGCCCAGGCTGAACACGCCAAACTGGGCTGTGGAGGCTTACGAGGAGACGTTGGCAAGAGCGAAGAAGGATCCAATCATCGGCCTGCTCTTGGGCACCACAAAGGGAACACGCGAGTTGGAGGATGGCTGGGGCAAGAAGAGGAAGGAATAGACCGGGAAAATATAAAATGGATGCTGTGGTTCGCATACCTCCCTCATCCTACAGACTCGTGCTGCGTTACACAATTCAAGAACTAGAGGTTAATGTAGAGTGAATGAGCATAGTTGTTCTAGAATGCATCTGGCAATGATTGGCAATTATATAAGACTACATATGGTTTCAAGCAAAAGGATCTTGAGGCAATTAAGCTACGATGATAGTGCCAGTGAGTCTAGAACCCAAGTCTTCGTCTTCTGTGGTGCCCGTTTGTGGCAGACGTCGATGATATTCTCACTGTTGCTAAAGAAAAGTTTTCATCTTTTAAAACTAGCGAGGGCGTTAGCTTCTCGTCTCGACCTCAATAATGTAATCAAATGAGTTTGAAGGGAAATGTGTCAGGTTTTCCGCATAAAACATTCCGCAAGATTTTCTCGGAACAGGTCTGTAAGGTTTCTTTTGGCTCATCTTTCAATAATAGGGAAGGAGAAGGGGTACCACACACCTTTTACTTGTCAGATATGACGTTCCGAGCGTCATGAAACTCTGGGCCAGGCAAAGTCTTGAAGACGCACCATCTTTCGGCCACGGTCCTGAGCTTGACAGTTCTGCCTACCCAACCACGTTCGCCAGCGCCAAAGCTTCTGGTGGTAATGTTGAGGATACCGACGCGCCGGTCCCAGGGGTTGGTAGTGGGCCCGAATGGAGAAGTAGACTCATCGAGAGCTTCTACATGCCGCAGACGCTCATCTAAATCAGAAGAACCGTGGTCAGTATGGCACTCACCTATGGTTAGCTTAGCACCCATCTGGTACGCCGCATCTACAGCAATCGCCATGGTCCGGTTCAGGCCCTGGGCCGAGAACGCAGATGAGGTCTCATGTAGAGCGAGAGGGTCCAGTACGGCAAGCATTCTGCTGGCTTTGCGAGCCTCGACGTGGGACTCTATGAAAGAGACAACAGCAAGCTTTGACAGATATGCCCGTAATGTGACCACATCGGGGCAGAAAGCAAGACAGACCGTACGGCTGCTGGCAAGGAAACGTAGAGTTGGGGCTGCTAACAGCCCAGATGTAGGGTTGCGTAGCCGGCTCTCATCGTCCTGGTTTTCCGCTGGCACATTCGAGACTTCGTCGACTACCGCAGTCTGGTCCTCGACGACTGGCTCGGTAAGTGCTAGTTGTAACCTCCGGATGAACGACTCCTTGTCGCTGCAAACGACTAAGATCGACTGTGCGGTATGGTTGTAGAGAACGTGTTCGATGAAAGCCGGCAACGAGATGGGATCCAAGACAAGCGGTTGCAGCTTCTCCTGTGCCATCGTCGTGTCACATCGCACCCAGTTTTCCTTGCTTTTGACTGCTTGTCTTCATCTGGAGCCCAGATCAGGATCAACACCATCGATCGAAGGTGCTGAGGGAGATGTTGTGTGAACTTGCAAGTGAAGTAAGCCGCAGGTTATCGGACGATATTAATAGTGGAAAATTTCTGGACATGCAGGCCGCGGGGATGTACTGCACGGGCCTCTACTATGGTCAATGCTTAACGATTGCGGACAGTCTTGTACGAAGTCCCGCATGGCGTTGCGGTCAACTTTGAGGGTGCCCAGTAACTACAGTATTACTGTGATTCAGTGTCAAGCTTCTACCAATATCTGTCTATTCACAAATACCGTTACTTAAAATTAAAATTACTTAGCACTAAATTATTCCCAACTATCTTCATTTACAAAACGCGTAATTGGCTTGGCTTATGGTCCAAGCACTGAAAAGGTCGATATCGCAAACTCAGCTGAGGCATACCTATGTTGTCGTGATTTGATAAAAGACTGGATCCATTGGACGAATGTTAACGGTTGGTTGACTGCGGATACGATTCGCAGACAATATGGCTAGTTTGATAAATATCATTGGGATGGTTCTTGCGTTGCATGTCGTTCTCGCCTCTGTTCCCGGTTCAAAGGGCAATGCCCTCAAATGGTAATGTTTGTGTAAGCAGATTGTACACCCTTGATGGTAAAATGATTGCAGTACAAGTGAGCCTATCATGTCGCCGGAAGGTGAATGTCGAGAATCTTTGCTTTCGTAATGGTGAAGCACAATACCTTCGCGACCACTTGATTGGTTTCTACCAGGATTCAAGCAATTTTATGCTCTTTCTACAACCATTGATCGTTTCAGGCCCTTCAATATCAGCATATTCGACAGCTAATATCACCGAGCCGTTTGCGATCTGATTGGCAAGAGTGGCATCTTTGGAATGCATGTAAAGAAACAGATCCCAGACCTGATGAAAGGATTGCATGAGAATAAGCATCAAATATGTCTCACCCAACCGGTTCTTGAGACAGTATCAGCAATTGGGACTGAGGATATGATGAATTGAGATACTGACCGAAGGTCATCAATCAATGATTCCATATAGATCATAAATCTTGGGCACGTAGGGATTTACGCAGCCATGAAGTTGCGATTTGACTTCGCTAGATTGTGTATAGCCTGAAGCCGGCCCTCATATCAGGCGTAATAATCCACGTCTGTAATTGATATGTCCATGTCCACCCCAGCATGTTGTGTAGGTGAAGACTCATTCTTTGGGTGAATCTGTCAAGTTGGTCACCAGATTTCCAGAACCTAGTATCTGTATCTAGTGGAGTAGTCTTTCGGCGACACTACCAGACCACGGCCCTTTTTGGCACCCTTGTAGATAGTCTCGATGATATCAATCAGCTCCTGTTTATCCTCCAACACCCAATTGAGTTTGTTGTTGTTTCCGGTTCCAAAATCGCACATCATGTGCTTGTTGCGGAAGAAGAACATCAGCGTGACCGGGTCATAGAGTTCGTACATCTGCTTAAAATCAGGCACCTGGTCGAGGTCGCAGACATAGATGACGGCGAAGTTCTTGACGCGCTCGGCGATCTTGTAAAGCATCTCATCCTGGCGCATGCAATCTGGGTCCCAGTCGCGACCGAAGCGGATGACTACAAGACGCTCCTCTTCTGACATGATGGCTTGGTCGACGTGCCAGCCAGTCACTAAGTGGGGAAGGACCACGGAACCCATCCTGATGAGCAGTAAGCAGAATTATTGTAGCGTGAGTGCAGAAAGCGACCCTATGTCTTTGAAATTACTTTGGTGCTGCAGTAGGAAAAGGATGTGAGTGTGAAGGGTATGGACAACTTATCGGGAGCCGTACTGACACGCGAGTCATGCGGCTTGGGGCTCACCTCATCCTCAAACATTACTGTACCTTATTGGCTGTTGATAATCGGAAGCTAGCGGGTGGCGCCTCGATCTGACGGACCGTCGAAGATACGCGATCGAGACTACCACTTCTTTGGCTTGCAAGGCGACTTTTNCGTGACATCAAGCCGTTCGAGCGGCCAGACCGAGACCAAGAGCAACACCAAAATCAGAAATCCGAGATGCGGCTCACAGCGACGCTGATCAATGGCTCGCTCTCATACCTCAACCCTCTCAGAGAGCGTGAGCTCGACCTACGAGGTATGGTTCTCTCCCAGACGATGCCCTGGAAAGAGCAGGTGCTACGCAGAAGAGCTAGTTGATACATAGGCTTCATGCGCCTCTTTGAATATAGGCCACAAGATCCCCAACATCGAAAACCTGGGCGCGGCGCCTAAGGACCAGGAATGCTTCGACTTCACCGACAACGATATCACGGCCCTTGCCAACTTCCCTCTCATGCCCAGGATGCAGACGTTGCTCTGCGCGCGCAACAGGATCTCTTCCATTCAGGCCAGCTTGAGCAAGAGTCTACCGAACCTCACATCCCTGGTGCTGACCCAGAACAATGTGTCGAATCTTACCGATTTGGACCCGCTGCAAGGCTTCGCAAATCTCACACATCTCAGCCTGGTGGAGAATCCAGTTACTAGCAAGGAGGTGCGTCAAACATACAGTATGTGATGCCGAGCTTGCTGAGCAAACGCTTATTGATTGTGTAGAACTACCGATACTATATCTTGTGGCGCGCACCTCAAATCCGCTTCCTGGACTTCGTGAAGGTAAAGGATGTTGAAAGAGAGAGAGCCAAGGAACTCTTTGGAACCTTGGATGCACCGAGTGATCTTGCCAAGGATATCATTAAGTCGAAAAAGTCCGGTGGCTACGTCGCTACCACAGCCAACGGCACGAGCAAGGCAAACCGACTACAGTTGACGGACACAGAGAAGTCCAAGCTGGAATCGCTTATACGTAATGCGAAGACCCTCTCAGAAGTTCAAAGGCTAGAGAAATACCTGGCTGAAGGTCGAGTACCTCCGGGTGTGATGGCTGATGAGGACGTTATGGACGAGACATGAGACAACGTTATGAACAAGGGGTTCATCCTCTCCCTAGACACGAAGGACTGCAAAATCCGTTCCTCAGCCATATGTGATCACAGTGCGAGTCAACATACTGGCGACGAACGCTCAATCAGACATGAATCCGCCAGTCTGCGGCTGCTTCCACGCGCTGGTGTTGTCTGGCACGTGACCTATTCGTGCATCTTTACGTGGCACAACAAGACAGGTAAAGACCCACATATATAGAGCAACTTCTTCAGGAAATGAAATGCAAGTAGCACGGCCACTGATTGGTATGGGACAGACTATGGCCTGCCAGGCTCGTCACATACTGAATTAAGCTATCGAGTCCTCCACCGCTGAGTAAAGTTACACATTCGTTACAGTCTCTATTCATACACCTCTCATTGATGGGGAGGGTTTCAATCAATCGATTGTCTCCATTCAACCCATCATCCGAACGAAGTCGAGCCAACCAAAGCCTGCAAAGTGGCTAATGTCACAGCTCTACTTTGGTTCAATCCCAGCCAGAGCACTATCACGGTCTCCTTCGCTCCTGGTTGTGGATGTGCTACTACTCTCATGGCTCTTCTTCCCTAGAGGGACTTGTTGCCCATCACCAGCATTCTTCTCGTTGTAAGTTCTGTATCTGGATCCAGCATTTTCATTGGTGGAGATCGAAAATGAACTCGCCAAGCCATCGCTTATCCTCCTGGAGTGCCTCTTTATCCTATCCAACGGCCCTTGTCGGTGCATCGAATTTGGCAGTTGGGAGTCAGAGGCTGCCCGTTGAGCCTGGTTGCCTAAGGGTGAGATTCCTCTGTGGGTTGCTGAGGAGGGTGATTGACGTCTTTGTGGCCCGCTGTATGCGAACAGGTTGTTGGCGCTGTTGGGGTTTGAACGGAGCGGGTGCAATGTGGTCTCGGAAGTATCGTACATCCTTCCAGCATCTGTAACGGGTTTTTCACGCAGACTCGAGGGTCTTTGATTAACAAAGTCAGCTAATTGACGAACCTTTTCGAGAATGAGAGCATGTTACACTTACTGCTGCAGAGTCAGACCAGGAAGGCTGACGTCTTCTCGACGGAAGTTGCTTGGCTCGCTCTAATTTGTTCTGGTTAGTCCTGAAATAACGCTCCTGGATGTTTGAATCTTAAGACTTACTATTACCAGCCTTGGGGAACACTCGTCGTCGTCATTGTTTTTGCTACCTCCACAGGATAGGATATTGCGGAAGAANGTTGCAACTTTGGTGCGGATACCGGATTGTGAAGCCATTGGCACAATAGAGAGGTGATTCGCTGGTATGGTGGCAGTCCAATAATTCAGGATGGCAGGATATAACGGTCAACAGCGAAACATGCAACAAGTGAAAATGCAACGCAGTGGCGCAAGGGTATATAGAATCAAAGTATTAGACGAGTATACAAAAACCGAAACAAAGACCTCAACGCATGGAAGAACGAGGTCAGCAAGTGAAGCCGTTCCTGGTGGGGGAAAAAGGCAGTATAGTGAGGTAAAAGGAAAATGAATGAGTCTGTCTTGTCTACCTCGCTGAGCAGGTGGGAAAGGACAATGCTTTGAAGTAAAGCAACAACGACTTGAGCGAACTGGTCTGGACGTTTTGGGCCAGAGTGGTGCAAAGACAGGCGAGAGGACCAGGTTGAGACAAATGACAAAAGATGAAGGAAAGGATAGTCAATTTCCTGTCAAGTCTTTTGATACCACACATACGCATCAAGACCACGCACGATCTACCAAACAGGCTATTGGCCGGGTTTCCGGCACCACCTCCAGGTAAATCAAAGGCAAGGGAAAGAGTCAGTATTAGCCTCGACAAGACGCCTTCGCGTGAGCTGACACGGGAGCAGGTTATGGCGGGGTGGCATAGAAGGGCCAGAGACCGCATGCCTGAGCAATGTAGACGCGCAGAGGGTGGGCAGGAAAGGACAATAAGTCGAGAACATGCCTTGCACACCGCATGAACAGGGCTGAGGAGAGATAGAAAGGCATCCAAGTCCTTGCTTCAGCGACCAGGCTTGCTTCACACCTGCCATTCTTACGCAATGGCGACGCAGTTGATCGCCTGGCCGGTTTGCGAGCGCATATACTCTCTGCGTGCTAGACTGCATTCCTGCTTGGGCGGTGGCAATGAGCACCAGCCCTGGCTGGAATGTTAGTTGGTGATGTGAACCGAATCGGAGGGGCATTGCGAGACCAAGCCAACTCAAGTACACACAGACGTGGGCATGTTTGGTGGGCGCCGTGAAGAGGCTCACAGGAAGGCCACGAGTGTATTGTGAATTCACTCGCAGCATATGTAGAAACTCAGGGCGTGCTGGCAGACAGCATGTACTGTATACCTAAAGTGAGGGATGAAGCGAAGTCAGCTCTACGGGCGTGCATGAACGCAAGCGCACTGCAAACGCGAACGCGAACGCGAACTCGGAGTCACAGCTTTACACCTGCGTCGTTTGCTTCCAAACCCCTCCCTCTCCCTCGCCCTCTCCCTCTCCTGTGCCTGACCGGGATGGCGGTAGAGGGACAGCCAGGTGGAGGGTGTTACACGCGGTGCATAGCAGCAGCGATGACGACGGGCCAACCTCATCATCCTGTGTAGCCCCTGGGCGTTGTGCATGCACCAAGTCTCCGCCGACAGGCAGTCTTTGGCCGCCCAATACAACAACATTCCTTGCTCCCTGGAGACAGGTGGCCATGTGCACACATTCATTGTGTTCACTTTCTATATCTCTCAAATTTAAGCCTTTCCACTGTATGTACCATGTTACCGGTTACTTACCATAGCCAACGCAACAGCCCCAGCACACTGGGAAGATAGGTCCCTGCCTTCTAGAAATGATGGCAATTCGATATTATCACACTGTTCCCTACGCACATTTGGGCATATAGAAGTGACTCACGCATGCTTGGCTCTCTTCCTCTACCCACTGTTTGGCCCCCTGCAGCAAGATTGTTGCTTAAAGGGATGGCACTCAGCCCTGCGTGACTGAGTGACGCTACTCAGTTGACCGCAGAAAACTACATTAAATGGATACAGTAGCCAAAGGTAATGAATCGACAACTGCTCGCGCTTTATCCCATGAAATACAGTGACTTTGAAGATTTCGGGTAAGGCTGCAAGGTGGCATGCACTTCATAATGGGCATAATGCATACGAATCTATCCTCATCAGTAGGTACAAAAGCAATCCAGTCGGCCCAGCCACCCAACGCTTGGACACATCAAGCAACCTCATTAGACTACGTTCCAACGCTGCGTGGGCACAACTCATGCCTTGTGAGACCCCTACGCCTTGGGATAGTTCTTGATGTGGTAGCTCTTGAGCTTACTGAACTGGTCGAAACCGAAGATTGACAAGGTCTGGCCCTTCCCACTCTCCTTCCACCCGACCCACGCAAGATCTGGGGCTGGGAAGTCGGCTCTGTTCACGAAGACCGTGCCGGCTTCGACATCTTCCGCCAATTCGTACCCCTTGGGGACGTCCTTGGTCCAGATGGAGGCCGTCAAGCCAAACTGGCTATCGTTCATCAGCTCTATTGCCTCGTCATCATCCTTGACGCTCATGATGGGAACGACTGGGCCAAATGTTTCCTCCTTCATGATCTCCATGTCGTGGGTGACGCCGGTGAGGACGGTCGGCCGCACAAAGTTCCCATCGACGGGTGGGTTTGCGAAAGTGGCGTTTTCTGGGGTAGCGTCCTGAGCGCCGCTCTTGATGGCATCTTGGATCTGGCTGTTGATGCGCTGTGCGGCCGCTTTGCTGATCACTGGGCCGACGTGGGTGCTCTTATCCGAAGGGTCACCCAGCTTGTAGCCCGAAAGGACCTTCTGGACGGCCTTGACGAAGTCGTCGTGTATGCTCTCGTGCACGTAGACACGCTCGATACTGCAGCATGACTGCCCTGAGTTGAAGACTGCACCATCGACGATCTCGTCTGCCGCCCAGTCCAAGTCAACTCCAGGACGGACATAAGCAGGGTCCTTGCCGCCAAGCTCCAGACCAACTCTGCAATCAACACGACCTGCGACCGCTTTCTGGATTGCGATACCGCCGGCTACCGAACCAGTGAAGCAGACGAGTTGGATCTCTGGTGCCTGGGCAAGCTTTTCGATCTGTTGCATGTTGCCGCAGTGCAGCACCTGGATGACATCTTTGTCAAAGCCGGCTTCGATGAATGCTTTTTGGTACTGTTCGGCGACAGTCGGTGTTTGAGGCGACGGCTTCAATATCACGCTGTTACCAGAGAGCAGCGCTGGCACGAGCGAATTCACAAGTGTGAGATGTGGGTAGTTCCATGGGAAGAGGGTGAGGACTACACCCAGTGGCACCTTTTTAATATATCGGTGGAAGCCTTCTTGAGGCTCGCCGGGAGTGTCCTTGAGAGCATCGTTGCTGATCTTCAGAAGATACTCTCCACGGCTGACAGCTGTAGCGACCTCCTTGCCAGTGAAGTTGATAGGCCTTCCCATCTGATCGGTAATCTCCTTGGCCAATTCATCCTGTCGCTCTGATAGGATCGAGAGAGCTTTCCTGACCAGCTCCTGTCGCTTCAACAGCGGTATCTTACGGTACTTCAAGAACGCCGCATGGGCTGTCTTGGGAAGTTGTGCAAGCTGTTCATCCGTGAGGCCATTTCTCTCCACAACGGGCTTGTTGGTGCTTGGCGAGATGGTGGTGATTTTCTCGACCATTTTTGTTCACAATAAGTCGTCGTGATGTTGCAATGTTAAGATCCCAGAGTAAATTGCAGGTGGACTTGAAAATCAGAGACCGTTTGTTTGTGAATCACAGATAGTCGCAGTGCCGGAGCGTGATTAAGACCGATATCATTGCCACCATGCAAGTACCTACCTTATTAGCTCAGGTACTCGGTGGGAGGAACCCACGCTGTTTGCAGTGACGTAGTAGAACAAGGTCCAAGCTCCAGGAAAGTGTCGGCGATTGGGATTTTGGCTTTGGCTGGGAGAATTACCTAGGGAATCGGCGGGCCGCGAGATGCCGTGTCGTCACTATCATCCTTATCCTGCACTTTCGTTCTTCTTGTTGTGTGTTTCCACCAAGTCGGTAGCGATTGCAGGCATCTCGGATTGACTACATCGCGTTGCTGCGCCCTTCAATTCTTCAGTACGCGTATGGTCACAGTCGTACTTCCGAGGCCTACAGATACGCTCGTCCGCCATCAGCAATGATTCCTCGAATGGCCGAAAGGGCGGCGCTTGGTTCCACGCGATTGCTCCTGCATCGGTCGACCAATGCCAATGCCGCCGCCAGATGGAGCGGCGCTCTAGCAAGTCGCACGTACATCTCAACGCCTGTGGCTCGCTCCCTCCCCAGCTTACAACGAGACCTGAGACGGCAAGCTGGACTTCAGCAGCAAATACGGTCGGCCTCAATAAGCACAATCAAGGGCAAGGCCAAGATTGTCCCCAAACCGCGATCGGCATTTGTTCACTACACATACAAGGCGTTCGCAACTCTGGGAGTGTTCGTTGCCATCAGCGGCACACTCGTCGTGGCCTTCTTCGTCTACGATGCTATGACCTACGAAAGCAATCCCGAGTCCTTCGATATCCCAGTTTCTGAATACGCTCTCAATCCCCGTCGTGGAGGCCCGAAAAACCTCCCTATTGCTGAATACTTCGTCGACGATGATGATACACCGGAAATGAGGGCACAGAAGCACAAGCCGAAGCTTGTGATCCTAGGGACAGGATGGGGGAGTGTTGCCATGCTGAAGAACTTGAACGTTGGCGAATACCACGTAACTGTCGTCAGTCCAACCAACCACTTCCTCTTCACACCGATGCTGCCATCAGCAACCGTGGGTACTTTGGAACTTCGATCACTCGTGGAGCCAGTGCGCAGGATCGTTGCAAGGGTCAGAGGTCATTTCTTGAAGGCACAAGCTGTCGACGTCGACTTCAATGAGAGGCTTGTAGAAATCCAAGGTCGAGGACCAACTGGCGAGCTCGAGAATTTCTATCTGCCCTATGACAAGCTGGTGGTCGGTGTTGGCGCAACTACGAATCCACACGGCGTGAAAGGATTGGAAAACTGCAACTTCTTGAAGGACATCACTGATGCCCGCGAAATCCGTAACAAGGTCATCAGGAACCTGGAGGTTGCATGCTTGCCCACTACTTCTGACGTTGAGAGAAGGCGACTCTTATCTTTTGTCGTATCTGGCGGTGGTCCCACCGGCGTTGAATTTGCTGCTGAGCTTTACGACATGCTGAATGAGGATCTCTGCAAATACTATCCGCGCCTACTTCGAAACGAAATCTCGGTCCATGTCATTCAGTCTAGAGGTCATATTCTGAATACCTACGATGAGGCGCTTAGCAAGTATGCTGAAGCACGTTTTGCGCACGACATGGTCGACATCCAGACAAACTCGCGGGTTAAGGAAGTAAGACCTGACAGCATCGTGTTCACGCAAAAGGATGAGCAAGGCAACCTCATCACGAAGGAGCTTCCAATGGGATTCTGTTTATGGTCGACAGGCGTGTCGCAGACCGAATTCTGTCAGAACATTGCGAAAAAGTTGGGCGACTTCCAGACCAACCGCCACGCGCTTGAGACTGACACCCACCTTCGATTGACTGGAGCACCACTCGGCACCGTTTATGCCGTTGGTGACTGTGCAACCGTACAAAACAACGTTTCAGACCATGTCGTATCCTTTCTCCGCACTCTAGCTTGGGAGAAGGGCATCGACGAGAAAAAGCTACAGATCACTTACAGCGACTGGCGAAAGGTGGCTGGCCGTGTGAAGCAGCGATTCCCACAATCTGCAGACCACCTCCGTAGATTAGACAAGTTGTTCGAAGCTTACGACAAGGACGAATCAGGAACGCTTGATTTCGGAGAGCTTAGCGAGTTGCTCAAACAGATCGACAACAAGCTGACTTCGCTGCCTGCCACCGCTCAGCGAGCCAACCAACAGGGCGAGTACTTGGGTCGCAAGTTCAACAAGCTTGCTTTGGCAGAGCCGGGCATGAGAGTGAACCAGATCACAGATGGAGACATCGACGAGGCGGTCTACAAGGCGTTCGAATACCGTCATATGGGCTCGCTCGCCTACATTGGAAACGCTGCCATCTTTGACATCAACGGCTTGAGTTTCGGTGGTGGACTCTTGGCTGTGTACCTCTGGCGAAGCATTTACTTTGCGCAGAGTGTCAGCATAAGAACGAGAATCTTGCTCGCCATGGATTGGGGTAAGAGAACACTCTTCGGAAGAGGTAAGTCTTGCCAAGTGATTCCATCGAGGGGGGGTTTGCCAGCTAACTCGCATGACAGATATGATGAACTATTAAACCTTGCAACGTGTATCAGACGCGGTATTCTGTATGCCACTGAGACGTATGCTTAGTCAGTGGCGCATGGGGTAATAATTGCTGTATATAAAACCATTGGTATTGTAGCGTGGCGTAGATAGATGGTCCAGAATTACAACTGGCAACTTATGCCAGTATATTTTTGATAGATTGATTGAACGGTGTCGTTTATTATAGTGTCTCTAATTTAAACAAGACATTTCTTTCTGTAGGTACCGATGGTCGTCAAGGTATCAAACCACAGAAACCCTTAGGGTTAGAGGCATGCCAAAACGGACCTCGCGATTTACGTGCCGATGGCACATTCAAATATATAAATATAAAAAGAAGCATGGCACTGCAGGGTTGTAGTTGCTTTGGTTATTAGTAGCGATAGAATCGTGAGGCGGAAGCTGCATCATGTTGTTGATCAAAATCCTTAATCCGTCTCTCATATCGAAGCAGTATGATTAATATAGCCAATATATATATCAAACCATGACTACACCTCCCTTCAATATCCTAGAAACTGCTGCTTACCTGCTCATTACCTGCACTACGGGAGAAATATGGAGTCTGCTAGTCTTCCTCATCCGTGTCTTCCTCCGGCTGAAGATCAACGGGCCTTTTGGATGGGATGATGCTGCCTGCGCTGGAGCCACTGTGAGATTATCATCCAGAGAACAGCAACACCCAAGCACCACGCGAAGGGATGGAATTGGCTGATGAGTGCTCGCAATGCACTACAGATCACCGCTACGATACAAACCTCGCTGGTCATCGCGCAAGTCTTCTTCGGCCTGGGAAGACATGCAGCACAGCTTTCATCCGGCCGAGTCGAGTTGATAGCCATGTTCATCTACCTCGCACGCTTTTTCTACGAGCTTACCCTGTGTCTGTCGCAACTCTCAATCTGTTGTCTGATTGCGAGAATCACCAGGATGCGCAAACATCTCGTGGCTACGTATGGCGTCGCGGGATTGTCGATCGTCGTCGCCACAGCTGCAATCTTCACAAATGCCTTCCAATGTCGACTCCCCAAACCTTGGGATGCCGAACAAGGCCAATGTCTTGACAGGGTGAGCCAATGCTCCTACACCGACACGTGGGAAATGAAAAGTGAAAAAGAAATGGAAAACAAAGGATAATTAGTGAGCGATGTTACTGAACAATCTATGTGCACAGTGGTACACGACCCTGACATTTGGCATCTGCGACATGGCAGTCGAGCTGTTGATATTCAGCACGGCGATTTTCCTGCTTTGGGGCGTGCAGATGCGCAAACGTGACAAAGCAGTGGTGATGATTGCCTTTAGCCTGCGTCTACTGTGTGATAATACCACTCCACAAAACCAACCCCTTCCCCCTCGTCTTGCCCCTCACATATTTTCATTAACGAGATTCACAAGCGATGCTAAGACCACGCAACGTGACGGTTTCCTCAGGCTGGTCCCACGCAAACACAGCCTGCGCTGCATAGTCCTTTGGAGATGCTGACATGAGGGGGCGGACGTTGCGTCGCTGCTTTCTAGGATAATCCCGCCTGCGAGCTGCAGATTGTATGCAGCACACCAGCTGATGCTGCTGTCGCGTTCGAGCGGCGACGAGATCGCGCTGCGGATCAACGTGTCGATCCTGTCCCAGCTGGTAATGCACCTGGCCGTCATGACAGGCACCATACCTTGCGCCAAGCCCTTCCTCGCTTGCTTCGACACCGCCCAGCTGACCGCCGTGCTGCGAGTCGGTGGTGGTGGTGGCATCGACACTTCTACGACCTCGTCGACAAAACGGGCGTCGTGGGGCGAGACACAGCGGAAGGTTCCGTCCAATGCCCCCAACTGTCAGTACTCGCGTTCGCGCTCGCGACCACGCTCAAGTCTACGGTCAAGTCCATGTCGAGCGCGGTGCCTACACCAACGTGGCTCCACGGATTATTTCCTCACGTCTGTGTCTGGGACTAACAACATTGACACCAACCGCGCCGGCCACCCGCAGGGCTGGACCAGTGCAGGAAGCCATAGTCCGATGACGCCTCGGAGCGGCAACTACCGGACAAGCGTGCGGCGCGTGCCGTCGGATGAGCTACGGGCGATGCGGATGAGAAACAGTTCTCTCGATGGGGTAAAGGCTTCCTTCGACAAGGGTATCGTCATCACGCAGAGCTTCAGAGTGCATCATGAAGATCAGGATGTATGAGACTTGATACTACGAAGAATGTGGCATCTCGGGAGATGGAGTGTTCTTTTACAGCGTTCAAAAGACCTATCCTGGTATTTTAGACCGACTTGGAAATATTTACGAATCCTTGTCGCTACCATCAGAGTCGTCTTCGCCTTCGACTTGTATCCGGTGGCCCTTGACTCCACGCTCGACCTCAGCGACCAGGCTCTCCATGTACTCTTTTTCTCTCCCTACCAGTGTAACTGTGTTTCTCGATTTCCCCCATCTCGGATAGCTGCCCACCTTGATGTTCCGGTCGCCAACCTTCTGCGACAATTCCGTCAGATATGCCGCCACCTCACTCTCAGGGAGTGGCGTGCTGAACAACATCCTGTAAACACCTTTTCCCTCAGGATCGATCAGGCGTGGCAGAAGCTTAGGCTTCAGCCTGTCAGCATCTTCTCGAATAGTCTTGGGATGCCGGGTAGGATGTGCACATTCCCATTCACAACGTTGATTGGCACCCATAAATCGTCCGCGACAAAGACCACCTGGTCCTCGTCAGGCAATTTCTTGTCGTATGGCAGTTCGATCATTCGCAGCTTGGCCTTCCGCGCTGGCGAATCTACATCCCAGGAAAAGCTCTCCTGGCCGGGCCTGTTCTTTGAGAGGCTCTTCATACGTTCGTAGGCGGGTTCGTGGAGGACGAGAGGCAGATCGAAAGCACGCGCAATTGACTGATATGTTATATCGTCGTGGGTTGGACCGATACCGCCTGATGTCACGACGAAATCGTAGTTATTGCTCATGCGGCGCACCGCCTCAATGATGTCGTCCTCTTCGTCTGGAATTACTTCCACTCGCCTGACGTTGATCCCCAGCGAGAAACAGTACTTGGCGAACCATGCCGAATTGGTGTCGACTGTCTAGTTGCAAAATCTCAGCCCTCAATGTTTTTGCACATATTAAGTTGTGCCGGTTTGAATGCGCGATACTGCATACCTTGCCACCTAGTACTTCGTCACCGATTATCAAACAGCCCGCCGTCTGGATTGTCCTCCTGCTGCGCTCTTGCGCCATAGTCGAGGCAGTTGTTCCGAAGCTCGACGTTCTCGCCGCCGCCGCCGAATTGTGCAGGTAGTTAGGCAGCGGCCGAGAGAAGTGTCGAGCAAGCTGATTCAATCGCGCGAACATGGGGTTTCTGCCGGTGTGTGAGACTTCTCTGGCCGTAATCCAGCCGACAAAGCTGTATGCAAGATGGCCGAATCCACCGCGTTGACGCCATGAAGCGGTGTTCCAGAATGACGTCACCTGCGCGTTTCGGCGCGATTTTGAACCCAATGCGAGACGGCCAGCTCTGTCCAGCTATTCCCCCTTTGGAACTGGCTCTACTGCTGGCTGCCCCCAAAATCCAGGCGCCTGATCAGAGCATTTTGTGACCTCGAGACCCCGTCCAGGACTCTTTTCCGATAGCGGTGCCGTCGATCAATCCAGTCTCGGTGTTTGAGGTTGCGGTTGCCAGTATGTCATCCTTTGCGTTCTTTGGAACGACGAGCGGCATTGGGCTCCCATCCTTTCCCTTGGGACGGGTGCGGTTCAACTTCGTCTTGAGCAACTGGATAATGAAAAAGCCGCAAAGCACAGACAAGGTAAAGATATGAGGAGACAGCGACAAACCAGATCATATGTTGCTTACCGACCCTGGCGTCGTAGGCGTCAAATTAACTTGACCGCCGTACCTCCAGGATCACGACCCTGGAATCAGGATGTTCCTGAGCTGACAAGCCGTCCCATCACTAAGGTACTGTAGCTAACGTCGAAGTTCGCCCGAATCCTTCGTCGGCCAAAACGGTTTGTTGGGCAAGGTCGTGGAGAAATCGACGTCAGCTATGGATCTGCCGTGACGGGCCTACTACTGTAATGTATCAATGCCAGAGCAAACTGTCGTTTGCGTACATTGATAACATCAGCAGACTGGCGCATCACAGACCAACTCCACGCACCCGATCGTTGATCTTAGTCAACGTATACTCCCAGCGTTATCTTTCTTCACCAACGACAAGGCGCGGATTGGTCTGTAGGATTTGGTTGTCCTGGGCGTCAGCCTGGTGACTCGAATCACTTTGTGTGAAAAGAATACCAGAACTTGACATACTTGTGGCGTTGAGCGGTAAAGGTCGTCGCTTAGCCGTCCTGTCTGCTGGCAGATGATTGTCTCGTCGACACAAGGAAGCACATTACATCGAAAGGCCCGGTATTGGCACCGGGCTGGGATTGACGGGACTGAGCAGCCCAAAGACGTTTGAAGGATGACAAAGTGGTGCGCACGCCATTCCGTCTATTAGCACACAGCACACGGCAGACAGCCAACGCGAGGGGTGACGGAATTGTTGCAGTGGAAATAATTCATGCGTTGTGGCGGGTTGTAATGCGCTGGTCCCTGTCAGATTTCCCTGCCTTGGCCAGACCTGAACTCGACGGAGCTGCATTGACGTAGGACGACATCGCTCGCGTATGGATTGGACAACGTGCACAGCACTATGCACCATTGTTATGCGCCAGCCCTGAATCCAGATGCGTGGGCAATAAGTGGCGCCGCTGCAGAGACAAGGGCCAACGCTAACTAAGCCTGATGGAGGGTGAGATTCCAAACCCCACCCCTTGGGCGATTCCCCTTTTCATTTCCCCCCTCGCAATCGCCTTAGACCAAGTCTCATTTGCGATTGAGATCATCTACACGCAGGCCGCATGCAGCACAATACCGGACCGGGATGCAGTAAACCGTGGAGGTAGAGCGGAATTATGCGTGCAGTGGAAATAGCTGCCTTCGCTATGTAGGGATGCGCCTATCTATACCACATACAGTACAGCAGGCTTCCAAAATACAATTATACCACGCGAGGATGGGTCAAGGCTTACGATCAACGACAGACGGCAATTGATCCTCGATCGTTCGTTATCAGTTCGCCATTGACGACTGTCGAATCAAGCACGACAAAACCAAAGAGAGTACCACCGACGTCAACACACGCATCCGGTGCCGGCGCCGGTGCAGGACGAACACACGGCAGGAAGACGGGATGGATTGGCATACAGTACGTACAGTACAGTATTGTACAAAAGCAAGACTGAGCGAGTGCCTGCCGCAATGCTGACTACGTCTTTCCCGGTCTGTGTTCTTTGATTACAACGCTAGTCCAGCGTGGAGCGATTACCAATTCGCAGAGTCCACCGTAAGCAGCACCGGACTGGCCTCCCTGGTCACCAACTCGTCCGGTTGCGAGTTCCCCCTGACTACGGCAATGCATATGCTGCATGAACCAGCACCACACGTGGGTCTTCTGTCTCTCTCCTTACGGCTTAGCCATGAGATACAGACTCGTTCGCTTGGGCTTTGCGAGATCCTTCTAATGTACGATGCTATTCCGTATGAGGGCACCTGTATACATCACTGTACCCTACCCTCCTACTGCCCTGGTCAACCTACCGCACAACCTCCCTGATAGATAGCTCACTGCAGGATTCCACCGACAGTAGCTTGGTAAATCTTGCCGGAAGGGGAATTGATTCAGGAACATCACCCACCCCCGGACCGCAATATCATCGGGCCCACTCGGCCATCCTCCTGCTCAATGTGCCACCCAGAAGGCGCAGGGAAATCCACTCAAGGGTCAATGGTGATTCCATGTCAGCCTTACACGAACGCTCCCCTTCCGTACAGTATGAACGATCGCCGCTTTACCATAGCTTTTGTGGATCTTCACCCGTGCCGCATGAGGAATTCGGTTTACGCCAAACGCGCTCAGTTGGTGAGCTAAGGGTGTTGCTTTCGAGGCTAGATGATGATGATGCATTGCTAAGGATGCATCGGAAACGTTGCGCCCTCTGGACGACTATAAACCTGTCCATCTGCCTCCTCCAAACTCGGATTCTATTCTCATCAGCAACAGTGTCAACAACAGCAAAGAGTACTACACTACAGTCTCTTTCAAGTGCCTAATAATATCAACTATCAACCAACATTAATCTTGTTGCCTTCAAAATGCACTTCCTCACTACCGCTGCTTTCGCTACTGCGGCTGTTGCCACTCCCTGGGGCCCACCAGGTGGCTTCGGCTTCGGTCGTCCTCGCCCTCACGGTCCTCCCGGCTTCCCAGGTCCTTTCGGTGGCCCAGTGAACAAGCCAACCGCCTACTTCCTCGATGACTCTGCCGATGGTGCTTCCGTCGTCGCCATGAGCATTGACGCCGATGGCAAGCTTTGCGAGCCTGTCAAGACTTCCACCGGCGGCAAGGGTGCCTACGCTGTCAGCGCCGCTGGTGTTGCCAACAAGGTTGACCCTCTCGCCTCCCAGGGATCTGTTGTTGTTGGCGATGGTGTAAGTTGACGACTCCGATCGCGTTTGACATGATCTGACCGTACTAACACGCTCTTCAGCTTGTCTTCACCATCAACGCTGGTGACAACACCGCTGTTGTCTTCCGCATCAACCCAGAAGACCCTACCCGCCTGTACCAGCTCGGCTCTCCAGTCAGCACTGAGGGTGAATTCCCAGTCAGCATCACCTACTCCAGCGCCCTCAAGACCGCCTGTGTCCTGAACGGTGGTAAGGTCGCCGGTGTTACCTGCTACGAGGTCGACGAGTGGGAGGGCCTCAAGCCAGCTGGTGGTCTCCGCCCTCTCGGCAAGGCTCTTAACCAGACCACCCCACCAACCACCCCACCACTCTCCGCCTCTGAGATCCTGTTCACTCCAGACTCTGGTGCTGTCCTCGCCCTGACCAAGGGTTCTCCAAAGAACCCCAGCTGGGTCGTTGCCTACAGGGTCGAGCCAGATGGCTCCATCTCCACCACCCCAGTCTACAGCGCTCTTGAAACCGTCCCAGTTCTCTTCGGCTCCCAGTTCCTCCCTGACGGCCAGACCATCTTCTCCTCTGACGCCGCTCTTGGTGCTGCTTTCCTCAAGCTCCAGAAGAACTTGACTGTCACCGTTGAGGCAAATGTTGCCGTCGAGGGCCAGGTCGCCATCTGCTGGACTGCCTTTGATGAGGAGCTTGACACTGGCTTCCTTCCCGATGCCGGCAGGAACGTTATCACCAAGATCAACCCCACTACCTTCTCTGTGGAGGGTACCATCAACGTCACCACCTCCAACGCCACTGCTGCCGGCCCTGGTCTCCTCGACTCCATTGTCTACAACAACAAGATGTACTCCCTTGGTGTTGAGCCTGGTTTCGTTGTTGTTGACCTCGAGAGCGAGAAGCAGATCCAGTTCCTCGACCTGAGCTCTTACGGCAGCAGGCAGGGCTGGACCGGTCTGGCTCTCTACGCCTAGATCGTTTCTCCCTCAGATATCGGCGGTGATTGAGAAGAAAGAATAGAACACTACACTGTACATATTTTTCACCCATACATTAGTACCTTAGCGTCATGCATAAATCTTAGACTATTAGCATTCAATACTTGCTTTAATTGGTCCAATTTGTCTTTTCACTTCCTTCCTGGCTTGGTTTTCAATAACATAGGCGTTGGGCTAGGACCGTGCTTCGGAATAACGTAACGATAGCCGTGCGTGGTGATCCTGCTGTTTGACTTATATATGTGGCACGAAGCTCCCAACCTTTCCTTCTACATCATATGCACCTACAGGCTTAGACATATGGTTGGTGTGAGCAGCAAGGGATATGAACAAGTAGATATTGTATGTAACGTTGCAAATCTTTGAAAGTGTTGTCTATTATTCAATTGTGTCCGCAGGCTCGCCATATTGACCATACGACTGATCCGGCTTCGTCGGCTTGATTGTGTTGGTGAATGCAGTTCATTCCTCTCTAAAGGCTGGATTTCGCTGCGAAATTGGGATACCATACATGCTGTGCCCGGTAGACTCGGGCACGCAACAGCAAGCTAACACAGGAAAGAATCTGCCATCCCATATCGATTGCCTAGCAGAGGACTGTATACGAGGTCCTCGTCAACTAAGTCAGTTCGTTTGGTTGTACATACAGCCCCTATCAGGTGACGTGAAAGGTGGATACGTTTATTGGCCTTTGTACGCCGTGCGTTCTTCGTGGTTGGACTTACATACCGTTCCATACCAACTGGGATGAAAAACAGAGATTCATACATTGGTGAGCGCCTACACACTGTATACTGCTGTACCTTAATACTCTGTATTGCGTGTTTATAGCATTAACATTTGATCCGAATACTGTACAAGGCAAGGTTCAGTGATATCTTATTTATACAGTCTTCATCCCAGGAAGTAGGCATGTTCACATTAGGTGAAGTTGCGAATCCTTGTTAGGTCATGTCCTGCCGGGTGGTACTGCTTCTCATGTGAGGTTTTTGCCTTCAGGGTTGTCTATGATCTACTGTGGACGTATGTAAAGTCTGTTACCTCCTAGGTAGCCATATCCGACGGAGGTAGGGTTATGACGCAGCCGTTCTATTGTGGCCGGATCGGACGTTCCGGTCTATACTTTTGTCATAGCTACAGTCTCTCCTATCGCCCAAGCTGCGTTGACTTGGGAGCTCTACATAAACCCTAGCCAGCGTCAGGGTAGAGTTTCACACCGGTGGGCAATGGCATATGGATTCAAGTCAAGGAGACGAAGTGGGCAATGCAATGCAATGCAATGCGATGGAATGCAACGCAAATGCATGTCGGGACGAAGCGAGTCGATGACTAAGACAACGTTACCGTGACAAAGGCCCTCAGGTCTTGGTCTTGGTCTTGGTCTTGGTGCTGTATGGTCTCTGTGTTTGTGTCGGCGTCTGTGCCTGGCGGGTTGATGGCCTCGATCATAATTCCACCTGACAAGCCGAGAAGGGGATCCGATCAAAGACTGATTGTGGAATCTGTAGCGAAGATCTGTCGAGCTGAGCTGAGCTGTGCTGTTGATGGAGATGGAGAGTCTGGTGTTTCCATCCATCTACCGATTGAAGTTCTCGAGCGCTGCGAGAACACACACAGCGTTTCCTCATCCTGCAGCATGCCCCAATCCCTACTGTAGACGTGGGAAGCCGTGGATGGAAAAGTGACGGTTATCGGGACTGGAGGCGATGAAATCAGAGGCCATGACCGAAACAGGGCTGATAGCGTAGGTAGGGATATTCCATCAGGTTGGACTAGCGAATGAGTGCCCTATTTAAATTAGCCCACCCGCGCTGACAAAACAGATCCGCCGAAGGTGTGGAATCCTTAGTCGTCGTCTAGTCTGTCTTGACGCCTCGTCGACAATGCAAACGGGCAGCGGACGATGATGGCCAGTGTTCGCTCTACGCTGCAATGCGTTGCGTTGCGCGTGGTTTGCGCGCTGTGTGCTCTACAGTAGTCTATTCTTTCTGGCTGGTACTGTACGGTACAGTACTCTACCGTACCGTCAGACTCAGTCGGGCCTCTCACGCTGCATTGGCATCCATCCGATTCATCTCCATCTGAACAACTCATTACTTGTCCTCTCTCTCCCTCTCTTCCCCTCCCCTCCCCTCCCCACCATGTTCACTACCATCTCGTCTTGCTCAAGACGTACCCTTCCTCTCGCATCCGACTCCCGCCTTCTCCTCCTCAATCATTCCCATCTCTGCCCGAAGTGATGAGTACTGCTACCCTCAGCCCAAGCTCTTCGCGAGCCCGCGCTACATCTTCCGCCTCAGAGGGCTCCAGTGGCTTCCGATCCTTCTGGAAGCGTTCAGATAGAAGCTCGGTTTCCTCTGTCGTCACCTTCGTACAGCAGGATCCCTCCTCCGGCAAGAGTATGTGTCTCTGACTTCCTCCCCGCACGGCTCCACACCAAACACCTCCCGTGCAAGTGTTGGCTGCCCAGGTGTGCTTGCTGTGCTGCCGTCCGATATGCTGCTGACATCATGCCCCAAGAGCAAAGTAGGATTGGCCGCCTGCTGCGCGGCTCAAGCGCCAGCACGTCTCCCTCACCAGAAGAAACCGGCGACCTTTCGGTAGAGCCGGCCAAGAGTGCGGCTCAGAAGCGACGACAACAGGTCTACCAGGCGCAGAAGTACGTCCCGCCCGATCTTTATCCTTGCAATCCTCCACTGTCGAACCCTTACTTACCTGTGACACCCTCAGGCGCCATCGCAACCGAAAGGCCGACTATGTACGAACTCTGGAAGTCGAAGTGACCCGACTCCAGCAGATGGGTGCGGTGGTGAACAATGAGAAACACGAGATCGCTGCCGAGAACCAGGCCATCCGTGAGTTGCTCAAGACACAGGCTCTGGATGTCCAGCTGGATGCTATGGACTTCGCCTCCGCTCCCGCCCTCAGCTTCCCCCCTAGCTCGATGGGCAGCTGTGCGCTGGAAGTGCGTCACGATCCACAGCTGGGCCATGACCGAACCTTCATTGACTTCCTCGAGGAGGAGATCGCCAACCTAGGCTCGCCGTCGAACGAGACTCCTGCCTCTCTTCGCTTCGCACCCAAGCGCGAAAACCCCGGTGACAGCTGGGCCGCTCTCGACTTCATCCTCGCCCTCGAATGGCCTTGCCAGGATCACGTACCACACGTCCACATCAACCCCAATGTGCCGCCTCACGGGAGCCCAGAGACTGCCGAGGCCGATGGCCACGCTCTCACAGCCATGACTGCTGTCTACGCTAGTGCCCACCCCCCAGCTGGCCACTTTGGGCCTCAGCGCGCTGGCCCAGGCATTCCAGCCAGCGAGCAGGNCAAGTGGGAATTACCACACACTGAGATCGATAAGTACGTTAAGCTTGCGCTCGCAAATGGGTGGAGACATCCTTCGATGAAATGTGATGCTAACCAATCGTGTTTTGCAGACTGATCGCCCTAAGTGAATCTCTGGAAATTGATGATGAGCAGATGACACCGGCACAAGCTTACGCCGCTATCAAGGGACGCGTTCCGAACAACTCCTACCTGCGTCCGACACTGGATGCATTGAAGGAGCCTCTGGGCAGCTTGGTGCATTGTTACGGCTTCGGTGCCGTGCTATCTACAGATCTGTTCTGGCAGCACTTTGACGGTGTCATGCAGGCCCTAGACTTCACCCAACCAGGCTTGGCCTCCCCACCGGCACCTGTCCATCCCGAGGCTCTGATGTCTTCTTAGGACCGTCACCACTGTTTTGATCATGTACATCTGGCTCGCTAATGTACATACGTCGCAGAGTATATCTCTGACGATGTCGATGCATCGGCATCGGCATTAGCGCCCAGCTGTTGTTATCATTATAACCACGCGGACGGTTCTACGCACAGCCTCACGATCGGGCCGGTTGGTACAGTGCTGATCGCTTATTGGTGCTGGCCATATTTCTAAAATTTCACGAAGTAACGCGCGACGCATCGGCAAATCCTTGCCAACAAGTGCATTTCCTCTGGTTTAAATTTGTACCCGAAGCCGCAAAGGATATTCAGTCTTTACTTTCGTTAGATGGATTACACTGCAAAGGGTCAGCCGCAGGAACATAGAGAGAGGGGACTTGTGGACTAGGCTCTTGACCACACCACAATGAACAAACATACCTTGGAGATAATCGGCTGCGCTCAGAATCTCCAGGCACAATTCGGTTGGGAGATCCATATCTGGAACGTCCTTGGCGTTTTTGTTCTTCTCATTATAGTATAGATACTCGCATATTTTCTCAAGGACCAGGCCACTGCATCGAAACAAAAAAAGTGTGTTAGTTCTTATTGCAGATCACGCCACGGTACTGTCGAGGAGAGCGTAATAAATTCATTCTGGTTTCAAACGAACAGCGTCCCCCAACTTTACCACCCAATGCTCGATCTGTATTAAGAGTGGGTGCAATACGTACTTGATGTTCTCGAAATGACACACTCCAGTCCGTGCTTCCATAAACGCACCTGTAGAGACGAGACGGTCAGTTCCTATTCAGATCAAGCGGCCCTGGGTCCGGGTATGAGAACCGTGTATGCAAGAACGATGGGCGACTTCTACCGCCATCTGCTTGCTATTCCCAGGTACCTACTTTCAGGGTTCAGCATGCGCCTGATTGCGCCGCTCACGCACGCCGCCGACCGCTGCACCACGAACGAGTAGTTGTCGTTCGACACCAGCGTCACGTACTCGGATGGCGACGACATGCCGTACTGTGCCGCGCTGTGCTGCACTCGTGAGGAATCGTCGTCTAGGGATGCACTGCACTGCACTGCACTGCGTTATGCTGCGATGCAATGTGACGTGATGGCGCTCGCTTGTTCGTTCGTTCTTGTGTCCTGTCCTGTGCGAGAGCGGGCAGTAGGATCTGATCGGTTTGGAATTGCGCTGGCTGGTTCGCCCTCACTTCAGAGCAAGTACGATTGCTTGGCCGATGGGTCACGTCCTGTAATAATCACGGCCCGCTCGCGCACGTCTTCTTTTCGGGATCAGAGCTGTGAAGGATCGCAGGTGGTTGTGTGAATGATGCCACTTTATTTTGCGTGATAGCGGCGAGTTTGGAATAATCCATCGGTGAGTCTATCACTCTAAACGTTAGTTACCTACAGTATGTACCTAGGTACCTACACTATCTGATCCACTCGCTTTCCCCTGGTAGCTATGCGCGGGATGGGCCGATGCGTCTATCAGCCCCTGGTACGGTCAGCCTGGTCTGGAACTCGACTATGCGGCAGCACTTAAGGATTTCTGGCACAGAATGCTTTGCGGTACGATAGAGACAGGGCTTGCCTTAGCTGATTCCATCCCTGGTGTTGACACGGCTGGTGATACGGCAAGTATCTTTTGGTCCATGGATTGTGTGTGAGAGACGGCATCCAGGGGACAACAGTATTGTACGTATGTACGTAGTTCACGAGCATTGACGGCTACGTAGGTAGCAACACTGAACGGCAACGGCAGTAGGGAACAGTTACGACCGCAATATGTATGGTGATCTGAGATCTCCAGTCTTACTTCCAGCTCGCTCGGCTCACTCACTTGGCCACCACCCATCCCTGATAGTCGTTCTCGAGGCTCTTGTGTAAGGAATTGACATACTCCACCATCCCGCCGGCCCAGTTCAGAGGCTCGACACGCTTGCCTGGGATGTTCGCGCCGGAATACCATGACTGCACCAGTTCATCTGTTGTCAGTCTCGCGGACTCGATTGGCATAGTGGAAGGTGGGGAGAACATAGCAGATACTTCATGGTGGATGTGGTTACGGTTCTGGTTGGAGGTGCTTACCTTGGCCAATGGGAAGAGGGTTTCGTCCCACTTCTCGTGCATTCGCTTGGTCCATTCGTCTTCCGACTGCTTCGTCGCCTCGACCCTTGTAATGCCATCTGCCAGCGTCGTCTCGATCAACTTCTCCACGAACTCGGCCTGGAACTGGGTGCAGCTGGGCCCGTTGGAGAAGGCGGTCGGTGCCTGCGGTCCATAGACTATAGCAAGACAAACGGGTCAGCAAATCAGCCCTCTGACCTTCTCACTTCACAACTCGCGACGCATCTAGACATGGATCTACTCACGGAAGAACATGTTGGGGTAGCCTGGAATTGCGATGCCCAAGGTTGTCTTCAGACCACCCTTCCAATGCTGGGCGATGTTCTGCCCCTTGGTGTCCTTGATATCCAGCTGGGCCAGGGAGCCAGTGACGGAATCGAAGCCAGTCGCGAGGACGATCGCATCGACCTCGACCTCGCCCTTCTTCGTCCGCAGTCCGGTCGCGGTCACTTCCTCGATCGGATTCTCGTTGACGTCAATGATCTGAACGTGATCCTTGTCGACGGTCTCATAGAAGTGCTGTTCCAGGGACGGCCGCTTCGTGCCCCATGGGTGCGGCGGCTTCTCAGGCGCCAGCAGCTTCTGCTTCTCCGGGTCCTTTACCCTGGTCAGCACGTACTTACGCCAGTACTTGTAAGCCTCATCGTTGGCCTCCTGGACGTAGAGCATGTCCTTGTACGTGTTGAGCCAGAACCGGAACCCTCCCTGCTCGACCAACAGCTTGTGGAAGAACTTGTCACGGTCCTCGGCCGAGTCGTCGAACGTGTTCCTCTGCACGAAGTCGTACGTGAACCCGGCAAACGTCTTGCGTGTGTCATTCATCAGCTTCTCGTAAGTCCCATCCTTTTTCTTCCTCTCCTCCTCTTGTGGGTCCAGCCTGCACTGGTTCATAGGCAGGCAATAGTTCGGTGTGCGCATGTAGATAGTCAGTTCCTTCGCGATTTCGCCGATCTCTTGTGCACACTGGATCCCAGAAGCACCAGTGCCAATTTGGGCCACACGTTTACCGCGGAAGTTCACTCCGTGCTGTGGCCACACGGCGGTATGGTAGACATCACCTCGAAAGTTGCCCAGACCAGGCACCGGAGGCGTGTACCGCTTGGATGCGAACCCGATACAAGGGATGAACCAGCGAGCATAGATCTGCGTTCCGTCAGAGCACTCGACCAGCCATTGATGCCTGTTTTCGTCGAACGAAGCAGTGTCTACATGCTTGTTGAACTCGATGTGCTTTCGCACATCCCACTTTTTCTCCACGAATTGGAAATAACGACGCAGTTCTTGCCAACCAGCATATCGCTCCTTAAAGGTGAAGTCCTCCCACAACTCCTTGTCAAAGAGTTGGTAGATGGGGGTATCAGAGTCTACTCTGGCTCCTGGGTAGCAGTTCCAGTACCTGTGCATCTTCGGTCAGCGATTCCAATTGCTCTCGAGCTGCGGGATATAGTAACAGACATACCAGATACCGCCACTGTCGGGCCCCTTCTCCCAGATCTTCACCTGAAGACCGAGGTTTCTGAGCTTGTTCAGCACAGTGAATGAACCAAAGCCGGCGCCAACAAGTAACACATCGGTCTCTAGGATTGGCTCTTGCTCAACTGAACCCATTGTGGAGTGCTAATTAGGATGCTCAGAACGGATGAGCGATGCGAGCGTATGGAATTGTCTTAGTGTTGCAAGGTTGGAAGAAAGATAGGCCTAGGTGCATGCCATCAACTCAAACCGGAACTCCAAATCAACCACTTGTTATACCCTCAGAGGTTTGGTCAATCGCATGACTCTCGAGAGGGGTTACATACCGGAGCAATGGGCCGACAGATCTCTCGGCGTAATGGGAGGACTCATTAGGCATTGCCAACGACCCTTGCAAGCGATCAATTAGCTGTGGCAAGGATCACTGCAGCCAGTTGTGATGCACCATCATCACCCCACGTAGGGTTCTCTCTGCACGTAATACCTTTGGGAGTCTATTCCCGTAGGTGTCATTGAATTGCCACGAAGCCTCGCCTGTAGACGCCCTTTCATGTGCTACCGATGTAACGCCTGAGCACTTTCTCATATCTTGCAGCTCTGGGCGTGGGTTTATCAATTCCGACTTACACCTAGCTCAGCAGTCCAGAAGAATCGACAGCCCGTCGCCCAAAAGGACAAGACGCAGCCGGAAAAAAAGGCAGCAACACCACGTTCTCGAATGTGGATGTGCCTTGTTAGTCGGGAGTTACGTGTGAGCCAACGATACAGTACAGTATACATGTTGTTGTACATATCAAAAAAATGAGGGGTTTGGTCTCACAATTGCCCTGGCAGAGCTATGTCATCCGTACTTCACCACTCCCGGCTTTACTTCATGGACTATTCCCGTCCAACATGGACTTACCCAAAACTGCCATCCCGAGACGTTGGAACGTGAGGGGATGTAGGTTTTCATCTGAGAGGATGAAAGGCAAAGGACCCGAATCCTCCTCGGCCTGCTTCCAAGTGAGGTAGCCCAACGCCACCCGGGGAATGTGGTTTGGTAGCTGCAGGACGGTGGACAACTTCCAATCGGTGTGTCCAGAGCAGAGCAAACCAGTGCAGTGCAGACAGCCTGCGGGAGGAGAACCAATCGCTTTCACGCGGCGATTCATGCATATAATACTGCATGATTATATTGCTTTGTTGAGCTTTGCAAAAGCAGACGTGCCTCAACTGCGTTGATCGAATATAATATTTGACCCGGCCGAGAGGGGGACGGTGGCAACCACGAACACACTACTGTATAATGCTTGTCAGCCATATACATTTGCCTGAAAAAGGCAATTGAGCTAATCAGGAGAAGACGGAAAGGAAGTGTCAGTCTGTCTTGAATATTCGACAAAGCGTTTCCCAAAGTCCTTGGGAGCTGCAGGAAGCGTTCTTGCGCGACTACCTGTAGGCCTCATCAAATCCAGACATAAGTTTATTACACACCAGCGGAAGGTGGTAGAGCGCCAAAAACAAAACAAAAAGAACAGGAGGAAATCCAAAAGAACATGCCCCCTGACAGAATTGAACTGGCGACCTCGTCATATCCTAGAGGATACTAGTGACGCGCTCTACCACTGAGCTAAGAGGGCTGGTTGTTGTATCGCAGATGTGCTGCTATTGGATGGTAGCGCTAGCTGCGCAAATATATATATTACTAAGACAAAATAACATCTTGCTCTCTCTTCTTTCGAACGCGGTATTCTCAGCCACTGATATTTCTTCCGACATAATATGTCTGGCCCATATTACACATACGAATGTCTCTGTTGGCTCTACATGAAACCGGTGAGGCGGATCACGACAATGTCATTCGTGAGACGGCACGAAATCATCCCATGAGCGTCGGGGGATGTAGATAGCAACAAGCAAGAGGAGCCACAACACCTAAGTAGAACGTCTGGCAGCTCATCCCCGGTGATTCTGCTGGACCTTTTCCGCACCTAGCTAATGCAGCCATGCACACCGACCTGATAGGCGTTCCAACTGGGAGTTTGAAATTGCGCTGTCGATGCAGGGGTTCGTGGCCTCACAAGTGGAGTAGGTAAATAGGTGCTTAAGTACCTAAGGCATGATGTGTTCAGTGATGTGGTCATCGGGATGCAACGTATGGAAGCCTTTGCAACTGGAGATGGCCGCCTCGTCTAGCACTACAGTGCTTTGGCTCATGAAGTGTTTGGCTCTGTTGTATTACTGAGTTTGGATTACCCATTGCAGTACGTTGGTGTAAGTGGTCCAATGCATACGAGAAAATCATTTGCCAAAGATCGACGTGTTTCTGATAGAGAAAAGTCAGTGGATATCTGCCTTCTTGAACTACCTCGGTACTGTCGTAGCCTACCTAATTGCAGCGTCCGGTATAAAGAACCGTAAACTCCGAATACGATGCTGCAGACCTGAATCCGGTAGGTAGACGGCTTTATATTGTTTGGCAAAGAGCATCCACTCGAAATGCTGTGACGAAGTGTGCATTCGAAGCGTTGCTATGGTGCCACCTTCGCTATGTTCGATACGAAGGCATGCACGTTGCACCCAGATGATCTGCACCCAGCACACCCCTTCGAAGGCTAGGTCTTGCATTTGCTCGGGCCTGAAAAGGGCCTTGCAACGTTCAGCGTACTCCTCCTGTCGCCACTTGTTGTGGTCTGAAGGCTTTATGTCCTTTGACGGCGTCACTCCTAGTCTAGCCGCCTCGTGTCGATCGGCCTCAAGATGCACGCACTCTCGCCTATTGAGCGGTGGTAGGACCATCACGCTGGAACTCGGCATATTCGGCTACAATCCTGGCTGTGAGAATGTCCAGACTGCCCATCGATGGGAACACATAAATAGACTGCATTCGCCTTCCTGGCGATTCAGCCGTATCACTCAATCTACAATTCTTATTGACTAGAAAACACGGAGTCATTCAATAAATACAATAATGTACGTCAAGAGCTTCGTCCTCGCCGCCATTGCAGGCTCGGTCAGCGCAATGCCAGCTCCCCAACCCGGCTCTGCTCTTCTTGCTTCGCCTCCAAAGGATCAGGAGTTCACACTGGCTATGACCGTTGAAGGCACATATGTCTCTCTGAATGCCGTGAACAACGGTACCCTGGGTGAGCTCGTTCTTCAGGCCGAGAGATTGAGTGCTTACCCAGGCACTTCTGGTATGTTTCAGCCATGCTAATTCCGACACCACCCGAAAACAAGCATGCTGAAGGAGGTCTTTTGTTGTAGCGTACTTCAACGGTAGTGCTGCAGATGGTACTGCTGCCCTCAACTTCGACTTGACCTCCACCGATGGTACTCTAGAGGGAGTGTACGGACTGAGTGTCCCTGAGGTTGGCGACAACTACGGCTATTCCGCTCCAGGTAAGTGAACTGCCCACTGGAATGGGACACAACCAGCATCTTTCAAGGTTCCAACTTGTTGGAAGTTGCTCACACTGATGACGTATAGTGACTGCCGCATTCGGCTTCCAGGACTTCCACTGGGGCATCTACAACGGCACCATTTATCACAAGCTTGACGCTGCGCTTGAATCCTTCTTTGGTGAGTGATCCTTCCTGCTGCCACATGAGATTTCATTGGAGTCAAAGCCCACTGACCAACCCACAGCCTGCAACGGTACGATAAATGGTGAGGAGGCTTTCTATCTAGCCTGGGGCGTTTTCGCATCTGATGGTTCCGCACCGGAGGGATGTTCCACCACACGTGTGTTTCAAGACAACAACTTGTAAACCAAACGTCCCAACTGAGTTCTCGCTCGACTCGGCATCGTCACTCCTCAATGACCGCAATCCATCAACTGAGCCGTGGTTGTAGTGCAAACATCCAAATGTACATATATTCCTAGCGCCT
Organism: Leptoxyphium fumago; assembly: GCA_001660795.1. Lineage (NCBI taxonomy): Eukaryota > Fungi > Ascomycota > Dothideomycetes > Capnodiales > Capnodiaceae > Leptoxyphium > Leptoxyphium fumago. Next base: position 136,383 of record LSHF01000012.1, read on the forward strand.
GCGCGTGTTCTGTCACTAGATATTGTAGATTTTCCCCAATCGACCTGAAATGATGTCTTTGAAGCCCGTTTTGGTAGCCGCAAGTGCTCGGCACGTAGATATTTAGAGTCACTCCGTGTTGCATGCCAGTCGCGCTTTGCAAGGAGCATCTGACATTGTTGGACCAAGTCGATCAGATTACCATTAACAGGGCCAACGGGCACATTTTTCAAGTTGATCTCGTACATGAATCTGGGCGGAATCAGTTAGATGGCAAGCACTAGCAGGCGGAAGCCACCTGTGCTCGAAATCCCGTGTCGCTCACAACACCCTTCGAACGGACGAGACAAATAGGAAGGCGCCACCTGACGTTTTTCTTATGCGAATATTCTCATGTTCATTTGGAACTTCTGGTCGTTATGGTACAGCCATGCTCCGGTGTAGCTTCTACCGTGCCTCTACGCAGTGCCCTCATCATAGCCTTAAGAAGCGGTAGATGCTTCATGCATGTCAAAAAAGCAAAAGAACCTCCCCCTCTACCAGTTCATACCAAGCTTCTTCTCCATGTCCGAGTGGAAGTCCGGCGCGGGCCTCATGACATCGCCCTGGAAGACGTCCTCCCAGCCGATCTCAGCATCGCGGCCGGCCAGAATGTCAGAGTGGACGGTGGCACCATTGCCAATACCGAACTGAGCGGGTTGCCATTCTCCCTGCCTGACGATCGCCAGCTCCATCTGTCGCTTGACCGGCTCGGCGATACCGTAGTTCCGCCTCAGCATCTCCATCTTGAGCGACTCTTGCTGCTGGCGCCACTTGCTCAGCCGCGATTCGAGTGGGTGTGTGGATTGGAGGTCGCTGTCGCTGCCAGGTGCAGCCGGTCCCGCCTTTGGCGCGGGTGTTGTAAGGTTCAGGTTCGATCGCAGAGTGTCGTGAATTCCTGGCGCTGACGGCGCACCAATTGCGGCCTGTGTCGATTTGGAGTTTGAAGCGGTTGGGATGATTCTTAGAGACTGTCCAGGTGTTAGCATGAGGGTAATCGGTTCGATGCTCTACTGGCTCACCATGTTGACGATGGATTGTTATCAAGGAAGTCTAGGATGAGATTATAGGGACGGTTTGAGACTTGGTTGATCTCTTGCAAGTCCAGGTTCTTGCTGTGATCAGGGCGAAATATGTGGGATGAAGCTCTGGTATTCGATGTTGCAGCAGCAGTCTACGATAGCTTACCGCAGCGCGTACCCCCAGGCACCAGAGAGTGACGAGCGATCGTGGAGACTACCACGACTTTTGTCATACGCTTGCTGGTGGACTATGAACCATCAGTGGAAATATTCACAGAGTAATACTGGCGATACATATTCCTTTGTCTGAAACGTCAACCAATCTTTTCATTGCTACCCTAGCAGGTCATGACTCTGAGGTGGACTGAATCATATATACGCTCGTCAAACTCGTTTTCTCGTATTGCAATGTCGTAAGCTCTCGTAAAGATATCAGAACAATCAGGCTAAACACGCAAACGCTACACCAAATCACATCACAAATTCGACAATCGTACATTGATATAGATCCGATGATTTATGCAGCATTTATTCCCTCAACAGCATACAACTGAGTTCATCGGACTGTTCGCGGGAGTCATCATTGGTGTGTATAGGTTGTGAGTCTGCAAGTGGGACGGCGCACGGTATTTAGATCGTCGCTCAGCCGTGGTGGAATTGAAAGAGGCGGGTTTGGCTGACGCATTATGCACCGCCTGAAGCATTAGCACTCCTATTCCGTCGTCGAGGATACTGGATTCCGTCATAAGCTCAGAGTCACTGCTAGAAGGTCGCTCCTCGTCATTTGCAGTCGTCCTATCCTCCCACGGTGGAGTGACTTTGGCATCGTCGGCAGGCGTTGATTTCATGTCCCACGTAATTGGTGAAAATGCGAGGGGAACGGATCTTGATCGAGATAGACCAGTCTCGGTGAGATCCGGTCTATGAAGTCTATATAGGACTTGGAGATCGATTTCGTCTTGGCCATCATCCCAATCGACAGAGCCGAAGACATGTGAGATCAGTCCGTCCAGATTTGATGCGGTAGGCGCTGAAGCCAGGCGTTTGGTGTTGCGCTCGTAGTGGTATGGAATGTTTTCCTCTGGTATGACTGAGAGTTTGCGGTTCGACAGAGGAGCTTGTTTCCTGGGCCTTGCGCCATGTAATGTGTCCACGATAGGCATGGGAAGGACTTGGGCCATGAGGTTCATTATTGGAGACGCTGTTGATATGTAACCTGCTCACAAAGTGCTAAATTGAAAGTCCTGCGATCATAAATGAGCAAAGCAGCAGCATGGAATGATAGTAGACGATGTACTATATATCTGTCATGATTACGGGCAAGACAATCATATTATATTTGTGATGATGATACAGCATCTTCAGCCCCAAGGACCCGATGGTCGGAAGTATATGTGACGTGACACCGCTCGCTCCATTTCGGGACCACATTGCTTATGAAGGTAGACAATGGAAGGGTGAATACGTCTCTCACAATAAGTGTGAAGAGCTCAAATGCGGCATGTAGGATGGTAGGGTGTCAAGCGCATAATGTGAGCTTCCCTTCACAAAACAGGCGGATAAAGGCGACTGGTACCAATTTTGATAGTCAATAAGATATAGCAGTCCTCACAAAGGGGACATGAGGATTGCCTTTCTGTGCATAAATTGTCAGCCTCAGCTCTCACATGCTCCTGCACGATGAGTGCGGCGCAAGAGCTGAGCCGTGGTTGGACGGTTCAGGAACAGCCACGGGATGATACAGCATTCGTCATCAAGTCTTTCATCTGTCGCCTTGTAGACTGGGCGCTGAATGGGCTGACCACGGTCGCAGCCGTGTTTGGCGTCTCCTGAAGTGGTATTGTAGGTCTGTAGTATCCATGTCTTCTTGTACATTGTGTAGGGAAAAATGTGAAGCTCATGGTTGCGTGATGCAAACTTGCAGCGCACCGTGGCTGTTCCTGTGGGGTTGCATTGCAGATCACCCTGCACGCTCGATGTCCCTGGAACATCACGTCTACTCGCACAGCCATGGCCAGGGTCATAATGCAACCCAGCAGGTCCATGTTGAACCAAAATCCACACTACGTGGACCACGCCTGTTTTGTGAGTGGGTGGGACGAGTCGCTGCTCTGCCAACCGTCCATGAAGCGGTTGAACCTCCGACAGAGTCCAAGACTGAATGTTGGCTGAAAGAGCAGACTTCTTGATTTGAGCTACCTTTTCATTCGTGTCTGCAATAGCCATGGGTGCACAGCATACCTGATCCGCTTACCTCCCTTGACTCCGCCACGCGTTGCTGTCACCAAAGCACCAGGATGTCGGTGAATATCCCGACCAAGTCAGTCTCAGTCTGCATGATACCTCCTATGGCTTCCAGAAGGCTTGTGGAAAGAGTTTGAGCTTGCTCTAGACCACTCTAGACCGCCCCAAAAGACCTTAACGGTCAGCCTCATCGACGACAATTCTGATACAACGAAGGGCGACGCACCACCTTGAGGTTGCTTTTGCTCTGCTTTTTGCACCCGTGCCGTGACACGGTTGCGTGCGATTACTTGGGAACCCTTCAAGGTACCTCAAAAGCAAGTATTTGATGATCATGTGATGACAATCAGCCATTGACGCCTTCCCTCAAGCGAACTCTCTTTTCAGTTTGAACTATCCAAACTATGGACCAAAGAATACATTAGTGTATAGCAAAGCAGAGACTATTAACCTCCATCTGGTTTAGAACCGAAGTGTCTTCTTCTTTGGAGGGAGAAGGACATCAAGGACCCGTCTTGGTATGGCCTTGAATCTTACGGCCTCCCACACTGCGACCACACGCTCTTCGCCGCGTTGACCATCACTAGACCGTCTGGACTCGAGAACGTAAACATCTCCCTGCAGGACCCCATTTGGTTTCTCTTGCATGAGAACGTAGTTACGAAGCTTTCTGCCAGCGACAGTCTGCTTCAGGGATTGCTTGGCGTCGAGTATAGTGTCAGGATCTGTGAGGATATTAGATTTGTTTGTTGACATTGACAGGGAAAACTCACCTAATATTCTCAACGCACCCCATCCGTGGGAGATGTGCACTTCGTTGTCCTTCAATATGTCAGAGCCATTGCATACAAACCCAGATATATGGCCAATGTTGTCTAGATGAAACGGAGGAGCATAGTCTTCTTGCGAGGTCTGGAATTCGATTGTTGACGAAGCTTCGAGGCCATCCAAGACGACTTCTCTCATGCCCTGATATAACGAACCATAATCGACGAAAGACTTGAAGATTGTGTAAATCAGCCCTTTTTGCATCCTGTTTGCACTACCACCGACAAGCGCTCTTCTCTGAAGATTGTCGATGGCGGTAACGATGAAATGGGCTTGTCTTGACCAATCTTCCTCCCACGCCTTCTTGTCTTCGAATCGTATCAAGCATTGGGCATGATCTTGGAGCTTTGTACCATCCGATTTTACGCTTCGCCACTGACAATGCACAACGTCCTTCTCCTTGGCGAAGTCAGCATTCGCTTCAAGCTCAATATGCTGGCCTGGGGCTGTCTGAGGCGTGTCGACAATCAGGTTCTTCGTAACCTCATTTTCACAGACGCTGATACCTGCGACTTCGGTGTCTCGTGGATGTAGTTGCTGCCAAATGAATTTGCCAACAACAAGTGCCATGTCTGCATATAGGCCGGAGGGCAAAAGCGCGGTGTTGTTACATTCATGTGCACTCAGGGACGGGTAGAGTTCCGTGTCTGCCAGACAGGTCCTGATGACTAGGTGGACTGACGTGGACGTAAAGTCCGATGTGATGATCTGTTGGCATGTTGGCGAAAGTCGTGTGTGGTGGATAGCAGAAGGGATGGCTGGTGTTCCAAACAGCTGCGTTGTAGTGGTTGGCATTTTGTCTCAGGAGGCCAGTTTGCGATCCGTCTTTTGATACAATAGGTGTTTGTGGTGGGCCAATCCGAGATGAGGTGACGACGACAATGTGAGTGCTGGACATGTTGAGGAGGCGTTTGATTGTACGACTATATATGCATCAACAACGACTTCAGCATATGCCTCATTGCAACGTCGGCACCAATTGTTGCAAATTCTACCAGCTTGGATTGAGGCATTGCATGAAGGCTGTGATGATGGAAAGAGCCCGGCCTGGCATCCGAGCGGCCCTTCGACAAGTTTCCCAACCACTAATTTGTGACGATGTCACCACAGACAATCAATTCACAGCGTAGTCTTCCTATGCGATCCTGCTCAAATTGTAGCTAATCACCTAGCATGAGACAATAGGGCTCTCACTTGCACACGCTGTCGGACCGCACTTGGCTCCGAGGTTTCATCCGGCTCTGTCTGGGGAACGCACAGCCCACAGCTCCTGCATAAAGCGGTTTAGCGTTCTTTCTTTCCGGACAGCAGATTGCCTTCCGGCACACATTCTGGCCGATGTTACACTGTCTGCGTTCTAAATATTGCTTCACATCGCCAGAAGTGGTGATATTGATATGGTTCAACCAAGGCGACCATGAGCTTGATTAGCCTCTATATATATCGTATTTTGAGAGGCGTTTGTCGGTGAGCAGTACATGCTCACCCCAGGCCCAGCACGTGATGTTCTACAAGTATAAACATCGTTGGGTTTGATAACAACAAGATGCTGTGTAGTAAATTGAGTTATTACATGTATGGTTGGAGATTCCTTACCATAGGCCACCGCCTGCCGGTCCCAAGTGATGACTGAAGCCTGCTCGTTAGCTTATTACTGCCTACGGATCGCAGTTCTCAACCTCGTAAGCCATGCGCGCAACATTCCAGTTAGTCGCCCAAGGACCTATACATAAAACACACACTGACTCGAGTGAATCCCCATCGCGTCGTAGATCGTACATAATGTGGCTGTGTCCGAGTGACATCGCACGTCACGACAGCCTTGATAGCAAGATATGCCAGGCATATGGTGCTTAGGGTTTAAAATTCTCTAGCGACAGGCGAGGAATATATCTTCCATCAATGCTGAGCCAGCAAATTTCCAGCCGAATCTTGCCAACAGCAGCTTCAAGTGCCAAGCTCCGGCCTTTCGTGGCCAGGAGATCGCAACGGCTGTAATGCATTGGGCCGACGCTGTTTCCTACTTGTTCGCAGTCGAATAGAAGCAGTTTTTGGGAGCGAGTCCCAGATTAAGCATCCCGTAAGCACGCTATTCAAGATGATCGTTCGCAAACTCGTCAGTTTGAAATCGCTGAAGCTAGCTGATTCCACTCCCTCAGGAGAAAACTTGGTATTAGACCGTTGAGTCGAATTGCATCATGCGAATTACGCTGCACCAAAATGGCAAAACCGTGACCGCTCAGCTGCATGTGCTGAAGATCGTACCCCATTGTGCACCATGTTGTTCTTCCTTGACAAGGATTCAGCTTCGCATCCAGATAAATAGCCATCTGTGGATTATTTTTGTCACCTTGTCCAGCGAACAGGCTTTCGGCGTCTGAAATACCGTTGGCGCTTGAAGCAGGAGAGCTGCGCGAGCACGAGGACCCAATAGTCGAAGGGCAACAATTGTCCCATTGACGTAATCGGTCAAGTGGAATTGTCAAGGCCTTTGTCTTGACAAGCTGGAGACAAAGTCTACCTCAGACCATCACTCGGCGAAGCCCTCCTGTGCCGCCAAGCACTCTCCGTCCAGTGACAGCATCTCTTCCAGCTCCACTTTCCCACTTACCCACCCTGCTTCCTCCATCCTCTTCTAGCCAGACGCTCATTCCTTCTTCGCCGGCTTCACCCTTGCTCCCTTCCATGAAGATCTCCTGTCGTGAATGCGTACCTTCTACCCATTTGAAGATGCAAGTGTAACAGTAGACATACCCTGTCTGGGCAGCAGTTGGCGTCTGTATTGGAGATGTGCATATCGGGCAAAGCGAAGTTGTGTTAGCAGACTCAGTAGATGCATCAGCAGGTGTAGGAGCTGGAACAGTGAGGATTGGAAGGCCAGTGATGGATGAAATAGGAGGACCAGTGGAATGGGCGGAGTCTCGGCGCGATAGTGGGGTTGCTGCTATGTCTTGTTTCTCGGTCTCAGAAGATTGTGGTGCAGTCTTTGAGGGTAAAGGTGCGGCAAGGGCGCCACTGATCGTCGGTGGAGGAAGCTCTATACCTTCATTGGCTTTGCGGGTGAGCTGTCGTGCGAAATCTGAAGCATGCCACCACTCAAGAAACTTCAGGGCGAAGATGCTAGTGGGCAAAAGCAGTCGCAAGCTTGATAGTACTTTTGGGTATACTGTACTGGTCATAGATCTGGAACCCGATCCTGAGGAAGCTCCTGTAGCGGCCGCTGCGGTTGCAATGGCACGATGGTCGGCTTCATTCATCCTTCTCATGCGCGTGCCTATCAAGAATAGCCATGGAGAGTGATACTTGCTGCCATTGAAGAGATATGCCAGGTTAAAGGCTAGCAGACTGAAGTAGTAAGCTGCGTTGATGCTTGGATACAACCTTCGTAAAAACCATTTGTAGAGCCAGAACACCTTTTGCCTTATAGTTTCGTTCTCTGGATATTCATCCCGATTTCCAAACGCTGGCCCAAGAACCTGGGCGGATGCTGCATGAATATCGTAGCTCTCATCAAGCTTTCTCTTCACGTACGGCAATCCAACCATGACCGCAAGATTCTTCCACACATCACCACGTCGTAGGCGCAGTGTTTCCCGTACCTCCTGCGGTACCCCAATTTGTGCGCGAGGGACCTCTCCACCTTTGATCGCTAGCACACGCTCACGCTTCAAGCCGTAGAAGTTCTCTGTGAAACCGCCGCCATAGGTTCTGAGGTAATGGCGTTCTACTAACAAGGATAGCAGAGCATATAGTTCGTCGAATGAATTGAGGATTCGCAGGAGATAACGAGGGTGCCTGTGAGTAGCTACTGCAAGCAGATATCGTAAAGACGGAGGTACCAGTGAGGATAGTTGTTGCTCGCTCAGGAGCTCGAAGATGGACGGCTTGTTGTTATCGTTAGGCGACTGGAGAGCCGTCATGAACTCCATCTTGAACGGCCACAGTGCCAACTGCAGCACAGACAGTAGCAGCGACTCCAGTCACGTCAAGAGGCTATCGTCAATCGTATTGGCAATCTGGTAGCATAGAAGAGTGTACGAGGCCAGGCGCGTCGAGATAATGCCTCGGCTAGTGCGGAACCTGCCGCGTCGCAAGGCGATCTCGGCTTATCAGCACGTGGTTGATATGCTTGAATGCACGATCACCTGGATTGAGGCGTGACCAAGCACAGTCCACCTAAAGTCACGACAACGCCTGCATGACGGCGTCAATGGTAGGACCGGCCTGACAATTCGATACTGCAGTCGCAGGATCCTCGTAATTGTCGACACGAGTTTGAAGAATGCAATCTATTTCCCGCGTAAGCGGCTTGCTTGAGACAGGTACGGCTTTCTTTACCTTCTGATCGCGGCATCTTTATGCCCACCCTCCTTTAGACCACCTTCAGCTCAAGACATGTGAACAGCCAGAGACTTGACGCTCGAAGCATCCCGAAATGCAGGAAGGTACACACCCAGTACGAATGCTGGCAGGAAACTGCCAGCTCAGCAGATCAAGAAGATGCTCGATTCTCGAAATGAACGCGATGTCCTCGACGCATTACGGCGGATTGTCGCGATGCAGTACGCCAACCCACCACAGCCAACCTTGACCTTCTTCCCAGCAGTCTTGAAGACACTATCGAACCCCTACCCGAGTACCCGTCCTTTGGTCTACAATTATCTGCTTCACCATGCCGAGCTGGATCCAGATACCGCCTTACTCTCGATCAATACGATCCAAAAGAGCCTCAGCGATCCAAACCCAAGGATAAGAGCAATGGCTTTGAAGACCATGTCTGGGATCAGGATCCCCATGATCAGTCAGATCATCAGCCTAGCAATAAAGAAGGGTGTCGCAGATTTGAACCCGTTGGTGAGGAAGGCAGCTGCTTTCGCATGTGTGAAGTGTGTGAAGTTGGACCCTTCCACCCAGCCACAGGTGGAGGAATACATTGCGACACTTCTCAAGGATCAGCAATACTACGTGACTGGTGCTGCCGTACAAGCCTTTCTGGAAATATGTCCAGATCGTTTTGATCTTATACATCCTGTGTACCGAAAGCTATGCAGGATGGTGGTGGATACCGATGAGTGGGGCCAACTGGCTTTCCTTCGACTGATGGTTGTCTATTCCAGGCGCTGTTTTCCAACCCGCACGAAACGGGTTCGTCGACAAGCACAGACTACAGAACAGAAGTCAAAGGATTTCTACGAGGACCTCGAGGATTCCCAGGAAGTGCGTGCCGAAGATTTCGAGGAGATCCAGGTAATGGACTCGGACCTCGAACTTCTGCTGAACGGTGTACGACCTCTATTGCATAGTCGCAATAGTGCTGTCACCGTTGGAGTCGCTCGTCTGTATCTCTATCTTGCTCCACAATCACATTTAAAAGACGCTATTGGACCGCTGATTGCACTGTTACGAAGTTCTGACGACGTGCGGGAAGTGGCATTGTACAATATTGTTCAGGCCTGCCTCTTCAACCCAACATTATTCGTTCAATATTTCCGGCATTTCCTCATCCGAGCATTGGATGGCCCACAGATTTCCAGCCTCAAACTAGAGGTTCTTACTCTAATATTCCCTTACGCTGGCCAGGATATACAGGATCTTATATTGGCTGAGTTGGAGCACTTCAGTCAGACTCATGACAATGGTCTAGTGAAGGAGAGTGTGAGAGCGATTGGGAGATGCGCGCAAGTTTCTGATGCAAGGACGTCTCAACGATGCCTGACGCTACTTCTGCGGCAGATCCACTCGACCGACTCGAATTTGGTAGGCGAGGCTATCGAAGTGGTTCGGCATCTCATCCAGCGCTCACCTTCGAAGCACAAAAAGACAGTCATCCGTCTTGCGAAGAATCTCGACACCTTGACTTCACCTGCAGCTCGAGCAAGCGTAATATGGTTGGTTGGAGAGTTCGCCAGTGGTAGCGAGGAGCAGGATATTGCAGCAGATGTGCTTAGAATTCTAATATCAGATTATCCCAAAGAAAGCGACGAAGTACGAGCACAGATTGTGTTACTGGCCGCCAAGGTCTACCTCAATCACCTCAACGAGAAGAATGCCAAACAAAAGTCACTGGATGCACTAAATGGCTCAACATATGATCTCTCTCAGACTGCCAATCATGCGGATGACCCAACACATGTGGAATTTGGTGGGGACAATTTGGGTGAACATTACAACGATGAGACAGCCCAAGATATCTCAGATCAAGACGAACCGGACACCATTGCGCTGCTGTACAATCACACAATGCTCCTGGCTCGCTACACATCCTCGTACGGTCTCCGCGACAGGGCTCGTATGTTCCGCTCGATGCTCGCAGTCCCTAGCAGCACAGAGCTGGCAAGCCTGCTCCTTCTCGCTCCTAAGCCGATCCCTCAAGCACCCTCTCCAAGCGAAAACCGCAAGGACTTCACTTTAGGTTCGGCCAGCCTCGTGGTTGGCGAAGAGGGTGGAGTCAAGGGTCTCGAAGGCTACGAAGCGGTTCCTGACTGGGTTCAGGAGGGAGACGAGCCAGACGCACATCTCCGAGACGAGGCCGACACCGCCTCGAAGGGTGCAAACGGCGCAGGTGTGAACGCTTACGTACCGAAGAAATCCACCGCCGCGGGTTCCATCCTCGACAAGGCGTTGGAGAAGGATCCGGGATATACAGGCCAGAGACTCAAGAAGGAGAAGACCCTGGATGCCTGGCTTGAAGACGAAGACGAGGATGATGAAGATGAAGGCAGCGAAAGCGACGGGAGTGAAGAAGAAAGCGAAGATGAGACTGATAGCGAGGAGGACAGCGAGGAAGAAAGCGAATACGAGACCGATAGTGACCGGGATGAAAAATCTGGCTTGATTAAGTAGGCTATGTATGATGCATTAAAAGTGTTTGTCCAACAAGATGACAGCTGATCGCGCTGTACCTAGCCGTACCCGGTAGAGATGCTTCCAGTCATGAAATCTATTGAAAGCGCCGAAACTTCTCAATACCTTTGCACAAATCACGGGTATGCGTGCTGCCTTGAGGCCTGCTTTATTGGTGACATCGCTTACGATAGGAATAATGATGTTGCCGTAGCCCTCTGCTGTCTGTTTGAACTTGTCTTCTCTTTCAAGCACAAAGCCTTTGTAAGCCCCATTGGCGGTTAGAGCGTGTGCCATCATTCTACCCAGACCGGATCCGGTGCAGGTAGTGGCAACAAAGAAAAAGAGGGGGAATATGAGTGAGGGAAATAATTCAATTCAATTATAACTGCTGATCGTAAGACAAATTCTACAAGGTATCTCCAACATACACTGAACAGAGTAATGAAGGTGGGCAGCATTCATGTACGTCGTCCGCACAAGGCCCAACTTCGAGTCGGATAATCATTAATCGTCATTATCAATGTGGAACAAAGAGAAACAAACACAGAACACTCAAGCGGAGACAGACTGCCTCCTGTATTCTGTAACACTAGCCGATCGAGCAACCTCGCTTTGGACGTGGTCCAAGACATAGAGAGGCTGTAACTTGGCGTTCTTGTTCATCTTGATGTAACGGTCGACGAAGAAGGGCAGGGACTTTGTGAGCTGGTAGTTCATGTGCTGGGTGGTGGGCACGCCGAAGACGTAGTCGAGCTCCTCGAGCGTGCGCTGCTTGGTCTCGGGCACCCAGAAGAAGATCATGATGAGGGCGGTGACGTTGAGACCAGCGTAGAAGCCGAAAGCGCCGGTGGGAGTGAAGGCTGCCACAATGCGAGGCCAGGTCAGAGACAGCACAGACGCCCAGAACAAGCACGTCGCCACCGCCCACGACATTCCCACCTCACGATGGGACAGGGGGAAAACTTCTGCCGAGTATGTGAATGGAACTGGACCCTCTCCAACCGAATAAAAAGCAGCAAATAGAAATACAAAGAATGCAACAAGGCCGAGATGTGCAGGACTGGTTTCTGGAATCCAGAAGCAGAAGCCGGCGGCGAGTAAGGTCCATGCCATTTGGGGGAAGGTAAAGAGGCTATGCGTGGTTAGTTTGCTTGCTGTACGAAAATGCAGGGAATGTGGGGGCTTACAGAAGGGCTCGGCGACCGAAGGTATCAATCGACCAGATGGCTGGAATGGCGAAGACAAAGTTGACAAGTCCAAAACCAAACGAGGCGAGCAAGGCAGTGAGGTGAGAAGCGCCAGCAGCAACGAAGATGCTGGAGCTGTAGAAGGCAACGATGTTGATTCCGCACATCTGCTGGGCGATCATGACTGTGAAAGAAGCCAGGGTTGCACGGCGAACACGAGGGATCGTGAAAAGCTCGACAAAGCGCTGGACGTAGTTCGACCGGCCGATGATGGCAGACTCGACCTTCAACTGGGCATGGACGTAGTAGAGATCACGAGCGGCTTGGAGTGGAGTGTTGCGAAGTCTCAGAAGCGACTTGTATGCCTCGGCGTATCTTCCCTTCTTCATCAGCCATCTGGGGCTTTCAGGGCAGAAGTAGATGCCGAGGACGAGAGGGACGGCTGGAATAAAGGCGGATCCAAGCTGCAGACGCCAGGCGAGGCGGCCGACGTTGTAGACTGCCAAGTTGGCGCAGAAGCCCAAAAAGATTCCGAACGCGGTCCACATCTGCCAACTCATGACCAGAGCACCACGGATGAGGGCGGGCACGTTCTCAGCAGCGTAGATGGGCACGGTGGATGCCTTGCTTCCCATGCCGATGCCGAGAAGCAGGCGGCAGATAAAGAGTTGGTACCAGTTCTGGGTGAAGCCAGAGCCAATGACGGACAACAGACAGAAGACGGCAGAGAAGAAGATGGTGCCACGACGACCGAGATAGTTGTTCAGCGGATCAGACAGCCAGCAGCCACACAGGGCTGACGCGATATAGGGTCCAGCATTGATCAGACCGACCAGCCACAGGTTGCGTTCATAGTTTGGATTGAGGGTGGTAGTGGCGTTTCCGTTAGAGTCTGGTAGGTATTGGCTGTCTGGGATGCCAAACTCGACAGGGAAGGACAAGTTGGCACCGTTGGAGCCGGTCTGATCCCAACCCTGAACGGCAGCACCAATGGAACAGAGGAAGACAGTAAGATACAGCGCCTTGGGCTGCTTCCATTTGCGAACGACTTCGTTACGAAGGGCTTCCCTCTCGCTCTCTTCCAGTCCCTGGACCTGATCAAATGCAGCAGGGTTCTGAGCAACAAGGGCACCCTTCTTCAGCAAAGGAGTGATGTGAGTGAGGTCGTTGTCAGAGGCGAACTCCTCTACATCGCTCATAAGCGCCTCATGGCTGAGGCCAGCAAGAGGATTCTTGATCTTGGCTTCCTTGTTGCTGTTGAGGTCTACCCCCTTGACAGCCTCGTCGGCCAGGTACTTCTCATCGCTGCTGTTGTGCGACAAGGTATCGATGTGTTGTGAGGTGGCCTCCTTCTTGAGAGCCATGGCTACTGTGCAGACAACGAGGGATGAGTAGTGTCAGCAAGCAAATTTGACAATGTTATGATAACCCTTCCGAACTTGATGGCCAACTTCGTCTCATCCGTGGGCAAGGACGAGGTCTTTATAGATCCCGTCTGAGCCTATGAGCAAACTAGTATCTCTCGTCGGCGCCCCCAGCGGCAGCCCTGGTGACCTTGCCCTACGCCTGTCTAGACTCGTTCGGTAACATTGGCCGCTCATGGCCAGAGCCGCTCGGCCGCTTCCAGACTGTGGCTTTTGTTGCATTTCGACGGCAACTGATTACGACAGGCATCACGGAGAGGGGCAAAGAGACTGGGGCATGGGGTAAATCTGGGGACTCCACATTGCAGCAGAAGCGTGGCGGTCCAGATCCACATCAGACTACTGTACCTCGATGATGCTGGGGGGAAAAAGACGCTTGCCACCCGGAAGCGGTTGCGATGAGATGACAGCGGTGGCAGCAATGCAGTCAGAAGACAGACAGGACGGGCTAGCGCTAAGAGGCAAGTTGAATGGCCGCTTTGATGTGACGCGGGCAAGACCGACAAAGCTTAGCCTCCACCACTTACCCAGACAAGCAAAGGCCTAGACTGGCTTGACTGTCCTGCTTCGTTCCGTCTCGTCTTGTCTCTTTTCGTCTCGTCTTGGCCAGCCCTGAACAAACGCATTCAGACTGCAGTCACATGGGCATTGTGGACAAGCAGGCGTCGCCATTCCACCGCAATGGGAGCAACTCAGGTGGGAACATTGGCTGCTGGAATGCTGCTGCTCTGGCGTGACCCGGCTATCCGACGGATGGATGGATGTTCCTGTCATCGAGCCATGCCCCCGTCTCAATTCCCCCGCGCTCGGTGCAGTAGGCAGTGTTCCCCAGACCTCAGACCAACGTGGCGAGTGGAGTTGGTCGCGTTTAGTCCTTTTAGCCCGTGGGGGAAATTCGATAGTTTGTGGGGTACTGTACGTGCAGTGGAGCGGCGACGCCGGGCCCAGTGCCTTCTACCTCCTAGCACCCCCTCAACTGCGCCAGAGTAAAATTAATCAGAAAAGAACACGCCATGTACTGGGGTTCATGCGAGTCTGTGAGACAACGACCATGTGATGATCACAAGCGAAAGGGCCGACTGAGAACGCTGGTCATTACTGCATCTCTTCTGGTAGGCGAGATGAAGCGCAAACCCGTCGTGATCGACACTGCTATAACTTCCTTCTACGTCGCTAATGTATCGTGCTAACCTCTACTACTGTGCCAAGTTGTTTCATAGCCCTGGCGCCGTCCTGTGTAGTGCCACTATGGAATCAACACCCTTTGATCTGCTTGTGCCTGTCTCTGTACCGGTGCGCGGTGGCTTGTACTTGCTGCCATCTCAATGGAGCCGCGGCGCCTCATGTGGTCACAGCGCGGCTACTGAAGGTACAGTATGCCCAGTACCCACTTCTTGTCTCATGTAGAGTAACGTCACGGTAAGCGTGGAGACCATGCTTCCCATGTGTGATGGTTGAGTCGCCGCTATATCCCCAGTAGACAAGGATCTCAGACCTGATTCTGTCTTTGGGCATAATTGCCGGTGGTAGATAGATGGCGCTGATTTGATGGCAGAGTACTACCGGCTTCGAGAGAATTTTTGTCTTTGGAGAGCCGTTGTAGCCGCTTCACGTACCGCCACTCGCATTCGCAGTCGCAGTCGCAGTCGTTTTACCACCACTGCCGCCACTGCCCCCACCCCCACCACCACCACCACCAGCGTTCCTGGGTCCACGCCCACCACGGCCGCCTCTGAAGCCTCCTCGTGAGCCTCCAAGCGAATTTCCGCCGCCACCACTTCCACCTCCACCGCCCCCTGAGCGATCTTTCCACTCTATCACCTCTACCGCACCATTGGCGACTTGGATCTTCTTTGCCTCGACAGCCTTCTTCAGATCACCTGCTTCCTTGAATACGGCGATTGCCGTGCCTTTTCGTGGATCAATGGTGACATTGCTTACAGGCCCGAATGCGCGTGAAAGCGTGGTTTGTAGTAGTATCTCAGTGATACCTTGCGATGGGTTCGCGTGCTTTAGATAGGCCTTGGTCGAGGGAGCTGCCGCAGGCTGGCTTGCTGCGGCCTGTTGCTTCTGGGTGGTATTCTGCGATGGCTGCGATTGTGCCTTTGCATTCTTTCCAGTTGGCGTGGCATTGGACTCTGCCGGTGCTGTAGACGGCGCAGCATTCGACGTTGCTGCTGGCGAGGCATTAGCGCTACTGGATGCTGATTGCGCGGCTGCACGTTGTTGCCGGGTAGAAGCACCCTTCGGTTGCAGGCCGAGGTCTTTCTGTAGCATCTTCTTGATACCCTCTGTGTTTCCTCGCTGTCGTGCTGGTTGGCCGCGCTGGGGAGCCGGACCTTGAGAGCTTGAGGGTCGAGGATTTGCGGGAGAAGCTGTAGCTGGTGGAGTAGCCTGTGGCTTGGGCGACTGAGCAGCTGCTTGGGCGGCTTGCTTTTTGGACTTTGCGGGACTTTGACCTCCTTTCGTCGGCTGCTGATTCTGCGCGTTGGCAGCTGCCTGGGCTTGCTTGGTGGAGTTTTGCTTGCCAGCAGCTTTGGACCCGGGCTTGGGGCCACTTTCGCCCTTGTGTGAGTGAGTGCCTTTGGCTTCCTTCTCGGCTGCTGCAGCCTCTTTGCTCTCTGCCCTTGTATGCTTGCCCTTTCCGCTGCTCTCCCGTGCATCTTTCTTTTTCTGCTCTGCCTTGGCCTTCTTCTCCCTTAGATCGTCTATCAGTGGCGTGCTCTTGACGTCCGGCGCATCTTTTTCCTTATCCTTCTCCCCAGCGGCATCGACTGTCGACGGTTTCGAGATGGCCTGGGTCTCGCCCTCGAGGAAAGCCATGAACTCAGGGTCCTGGTCGATGGTGCCNTGGCGCTGGTCCTGTCTGGTGCGGCCGAGCGAGGGGACGCGCTGGTAGGGGGCGAACTCGAGGAGGGGCAGCCAGCCGAGGTTGCGGATGTCGCGGTCCTTGTAGGTGCCGGCCTGGTCCTCGAAGCGGACGCTGAAGAAGCGCTTCTCGAACTCCCGCACCAGGTTCTCGTTCGTGACGTGCACGTAGCACCGCCCCATCTCCGGCAGCTTGCTGGACTTCCTCAGCTTGCCCTGCCGGAACTCGCGCCAGTCCACCTTGCCGCCGCCCAGCCGCCATTCCGCCCCAAACGCCTCGTCGAACTCCTTCGCCGTCAGCCCAGGAGGCAGCCGCCGCACGACCAGCTTCAGCCGGGCCACATTTTGGTTCTTCTGTCCTGTCGCTCGCGCCGATGCCGGGACCGGCAATACGCCAGGTGCACCGCCGCCGCCAGACCGGTCGTTCAGCGGTTTGGCAAGCACTTTAGGTGGCATGCCGGATCGCACAACAACTGTGTATGGATTGGGTGTGCGTCGGCAGCACTGGAGTATTTGCCGAAAGGTGGTGTTCTCACCGATTCGGCCCTTACTTCGGCTTGACGCTGCAGTCACCACCTACTTTTAGCCGTTCACGATCACCTGTGGCGGGCACGCGGGGCACCAATTCGTGCCTTCCTGCTTAGGTAAGTCTCGACTTGGCGCTGGTTTGCCTTGATGTGGCGGGGCAAGGCAATCCTTCTAACCGCATCCAGCCGACTAATACAACGTGTGTGCCTACCGTTGGTGAAGCAATTTGGCCATCGACATGCAGTATTACAGTACCAGAGCTAGGAAGAGTGCACTACGACACCAGAAATTCAAGGCGGGATAGTCACTGTGAGTCTGGCACGTAAATTGTAAGAGCAAAGTATTAGAGGCTTGGGGTCTGCTGTCTGTTACATCCGCTGCCTACCCCATCGCTGCTGTCCCTAATTTTGGGCGAATCTAAGAGCCAACCAATGCGATCCGTAAAACAGCCAATAACCAGCCCATTACATACGCCCTGATGCCGCTGTCAACACTTGACGATCGAATGCAGGGTGGTCTCTCTCGCCATCATACGCAATCACCCCAGGGTATCCTTCAAACATTAATTAACCAGGCCGATTGGCGGTGTGAAAAAGAAAAAGCAAGGTGATCATCAGTAACATTCCCATCATCTCGTCGTTAGATCGCAAGTCACTGTCGGTTCTGCGGCTAGAAGAACCTAAGCCACGGCGGTCGTGGAACCTGGCCAGGACGGTCGCCAGCGGGAGCTTGGCCAGCAGGGTTTTGCTGGCCAGCCATCTGGGCCGGGTTCGCGATGCCGGCTGGAGCCATTGGTGGATGCTCGGCTCCCTCGTGCAGCCTCTGAAGGACGGCATTCAATTGCTGGGGTTGATATCCCAATACGTTCAGACGGGCTCCGTTTCCAGCTATTGGTGGAAAGTTGGCCAGATTGTATCCTGCTGCGGCGTTGTTCTGGCCAAGCATGACATGAGGGCCGATGAACGGATGAAGTGGGTTAGCTGGGACTGGCATTACATTCGCCGGCCAGTTGAAGCGTCTAATCGGCACATGAGGTCCCTCCTGTTCCTGCTGTGGTTGCTGTGCTTGTTGTGCTTGCCGTCCTGGACGTACTTGCTGGTCGGCTTGGCGCGCTGGGTTGTTACCGCGAAGCACACCGTTCTGAGGAGCAGGCGGCTGAGCCGGCTGGACCTGCGGACCTTGTACATTGTTACGTAGATCTAGAAGCCTAGGATCCACGAACCGAAGGGCTGCAATCTCTTGAGGGCCGAGGGCTAGCTGCTGTAGTTGAGGGACGGGCTGGGGATTTGCAAGCCCCATTGGTTGAGGCAGGTTATCCATGAGCTGTGGCTGATCCAAAAACTCGGCGTTCTCATTGCGCACGTCCCCAATCACTGGCCGAATGCCTTCCCTTGGACGAGGGTGGGCGAAGAGCTCTAGTGGGTGTTCCACTTGCTCCACGCCGTCTATGACATAATAACCTCCTTCCTCTGGAGCCACCACCTGCAATGCCACTCGATCGACGCGCCCTTCGCGGATGTATTCCACTGGCCGATTCGCTCTTCTGGCGATACGCCTAGCGCGAGTTCTATCGTCCTTTTTTACTTTCTCGGAGACCTTGATGGCGAGATCATCAGCTTGGATGTCTTTGTGCTGAGCCAAAGCGTCATCGCGCGCCTTTTTCTCTGCCGCTTTGACCTCACGTTGATGCCGTTCTTCAACATTGTCCCACAGTGGGCAAAGATCCTTGGCTAGTTCGCCCATGCCGACATCACCAAAATGGGCGTAGTTATGAACATTCTCGGAGCATACGTAGCATTGTAGATTGCCACAGGTCGGGCATTTCATCTTGTTGCAGCCATCTTCCTTGACAAACTTTCGATTGCATTTGTTGCAGGCTCGCAGCATGGCAGCGGTCATTGCTTCCTCGATCGTATGGCGGGCCTCGAGCTTGTGGTCCTTTGCAAACTTCTCACAGCTGTCCGGTACGTGTGAGACGTTTCTGCACTTCCTGCAAGTTTCTTTACCACAATCTGGGTTCAGGCAGTTGAAGATGAAGTTCTCCTCGATTGGCGGCATCTCCATCTTGAAATCGCAAAATGGGCATTCCTCTAGGTCCTGGAGTTCGGCTTTGCGGATAGATTCTTGTTGCTCGATGCGTGCCAGCTTCTCAAGCAATTCCTTGTCTGGCAGCAAGTGGAGCTGATGGTGGGCATACCCATGGCCACATCCAGCAACGCAAGTAAGCTGATACCGTTCAAATCCAACTTCCGTCTTGATGTAGGTTTCGGCACAGCCGAAGCAGAGTAGATGTTCGTCTATACCATCGCAGGCGATCATTTCGTCAAATGAACTGTTGTCAAAACACGCCTGGCACTCACCAACAGCTTGAGTCTTTACTGATTTCTTGATTTCTGGTTTTGCCTGTTGCTTCTTTGATTCTTCAATTCTCGCAGACCTGATCTGAGCAACTTTCACTCGTGCAAGCTCTAATTCCTCAAGAAGCGAGTTGCTGCCCCAATTTTCGATGATGGCCTCTGGTGGAAGAACGGTCTCCTTGCCGTCTGAAGGCTGATTCAAAATCTCATCACCCAGTTCCTTCTCAATGGCGACGTAACTCTCGTAGAGATAGCGGCATTGCTTGAGTACCTTTTCGATTTTATCGAGGGGAACATTTGGGAGTTCTGCTTTGAGAATGACGGTGGCCTTGCGCACATAGGTACCATCAGGTTGAGGACGGTCAAGAGTCACTTTAAGGGACAGATCATCGCTCGACGGCGAAAGCTCGCGCTTCCTCTTCGCCCCACCGCCCTTCTCCTGCTTTGGATAGTCTGGGTTGTTAATCAGGCGCTCGATGATCATGGCAGCTCTGGTCTGATCAGGGAAGACCTGTGTGTCAGCAGCAGGACCAACGTCATCGTAAAGCTTGAGGACATGACCATGATCGACGTCAGGGAACGCTTCAAGTATCCTGCGAAGGCAGGCATCAGGGCCAGCCAAAGGATTTTTATTATCGGTGTTGTTGCGCTTGAACGCCTCGATCCGCTCTGCTTGGTTGATCAAAAGGGCATCATCCACAACAGTTCCATCTGGAAGCTCTCTTAGGATGTCGTTATCTGTGGGACGGATGTCTGTGTCAGTCAGGAACAAAGGCGAATTTGGGAAGCCAAGTCAAATTCTTGATTCACAGGCGTGTTTCCGTCTGCTTCACAGCGTGGCGTGATTGAGTCTGGCCTACCTTGTGCTTCCTGGACATCGTCGTCCATGGGGAACATGGCATCGCCATTGCCATTGTCATTTTGCATTTCCAATATAGGGCAAAACCCGGCCCAGCGTATGGAATTAGCCTATACCGGTGGAAGTGAGACTGTGAAGGAGGTATATCTAGATGGTGTAAAGTCTGAACGTTTGCGTCAGCAAGGAACGGAAAATCGGTCACTCTGATCGAGCGTGTGGCCTCAAGGCAAATGTTCGAGGCAGGTCGACAGGCTAGGCATTCACGTGCAGGCGATGTTTTGAGTCGGGAAAGAGAGTAAGATTGCACTTGGAAGCGCTTTGTGGGTAATCGATGAGAACAAACGGTGCAGATGTTGATGATGGGGTTGAAGGGGTGAGGTGGTAGACGGGCAGGAGGTTGCGTTGATCACGGGAGGGCGAAGAGCACTTATGAAGAGGAGGAAACGCGAGGTGGAAAGGGAGAATGATCGCGTGAGGGAGGACGAGGTGTGAATGGGAATGGGAATGTTTCTTGCCAGTGAATCGACAGCTCCTCAGATGCCTCAGGATCCAGGCCGAGCATTCAAGGTTGGTGATGCTTGACGACGATCGAGTCGCATAGCAACGCGTTTCCACATTACCTCTACAGCATTTGAAGCCCAACTCGGTGCTGGTCGTGGCCATACTGCTCAGCAAAACGAAGACCCAAAGGCAGACCCAGAGGGAGGCCGCCGTTATATATAACAGGTGCGCATCCCAGACACGTACTCACGGCAGCCATAGGTAATAGAGTGCAGCGCTGCCCCGCCACGGCTCGCCCACAAGATCAGAACCATGAATCTGCAGTCCCGACACCAGCTGAGCAGAGCGTTGGGAGTCCCTCCATACTTTGGGAATCTAGCAGCAGCAACGGGAGTGCGCTTGATGATGGAAGTACTGACGACGACGAGATGGATTGATCGATGGACGTTGGACGTTGGACGCGGTGCATCAAGGATCAGCCATTAACCTGAACCAGCCTAGACCGGCAACTTGTTTACGATAATTACCGTACAACACAAAGTAACGGCATATTACTAACCCGGACCCTCATTCTGTGATTTACAGGTTTGTGGCTCACAAGACTCACTGTCGTTCTGTATTTCACGGATTAGGTACGAAGAATTCGCTTACTTGCGGCTTATCAAGTATCATGGCCGGAACCCTCGAGGGGCCTGCTCGGTCCGTTAGGTATGAATGACATAGGGCGCACGTGGTCCATTTGCTCTTATAACGCACTGCTTGACCACTATTCCTCTCGTTCTACCCACAAGATCATGGCAATCTTTCGTGAGACCGTCAGACCCAGTTGCAGCTATATCGAAAATGGGAAGCACACAGGACCTACCGGACTGTACGTCTCCCCACATCGTTCTCGTGGAATCTACCGTTGAAGAAGTCCATCAACAGCTTTTGGAGAACAGCGTTGAATGGCGAGGAGCACTCAATCTCGAAGCCTACCAACGTCGTGAGGCATTCCTCAGCCAGCAGGACATGACTAAGGATGGCGCCAAGACGACTTGGTCTTTGATATTCCAGCCCCCAGGTAGCGAAGAGAGATTGGCGTTGTGTGGCTGCGAGACGTTCAAGAAAACGGCATTGGTGGCCAAGGATGGTAAGGTGCAAGAGGTCGTCTCCCATGGCATCGGCAGCGTGTTCTGCCCGCCTCGGTATCGAGGCAAAGGGTATGCTCGACGTATGATGGATGACCTTGGTCCGCTGCTGAAGACGTGGCAGGCTGGACTAAAAGGTGTCGGATTCACTGTCCTTTACTCGGACATTGGGAAGAGGTTCTATGCCGCCCGTGGCTGGCAGCCCTTCCCGTCCTCCCATCTCGCGTTGAAGTCCTCGACCGTAATAGATCGGGACTCGTTGGGTCTACCTGATGTCAACCTGCTTCAAGCGACAGATCTGCCTGAGATCTGCCGTCTTGATGAGAAGGCGATCCGTCAGCGGCTCTCGCAGGCAAGCACTTCGGGTCAGACGTCAGTAGCCATCATACCTGATCACAGCACGATAGCCTGGCATCATGCACGAGAAGACTTCATTGCGGACGAGCTGTTCCACAAGAAGATCTCCATCCGAGGTGCAGTCACAGGCGAAGTGGGTAGACGAGTCTGGTGCTACTGGACGCGAGTCTGGCCCAACCCTTCCGAGGGCGGCGTCGACACGCTACACATTCTTCGGCTCGGTCTTGAAGACACGGGCTCATCCGACTTTGAGGCTGCAGATTCCGAAAAGGCGGTTGGTTTGGCCGACTCGTACCTGTCGAAGGCTACAGCTGCCCTCTTCGCGGCGGCTGTGGCAGAAGCTGCCGCCTGGGATATGGAAGAGGTGCAGTTGTGGAATCCAACTTCGTCATCCCTAGCAGCCGCTCGATCGATCCAGAGTGGTGTCGAAGTGCAGCACAGACAGGAAGAGAGCATTGCCAGTCTGCAATGGTATGGTGATGGTGACTGGAAGAGTGTGGATTGGATTTGTAATGAGAAGTATGGTTGGTGTTGAGTTATCTCAGATCAGAAGACAGGGCGGTTGGTTGTCATGCCATTATCAGATCCCCCTAATGCCATACCACCGTTGCTCGACCGTCTCCTTTTCTTTGCAGCTCGGGAACGGGATGGAATAGGTGGGTAATATCATGGGCTGGGATGCGATGTTGCAAAAACTGGTCTGGTGAAGTGCGGGTACAGCACAGTACATATGCAGAGACAGATCAAAGGCTCGCCTGACCAATGACTTACCAGCCTCCTACTGTAGCATAATCGTATATTCAAGTTGACTGCCGCTGGTGTAGGAGGCGGCACTCCTTGAATCGCTATCTGCGTATCCGAACCCAGACGGTAATTCCAACGCATGCGTGGGCTTTGGAATCGTGAGAAATATTATTGGGCGCACGGCGTTTGTGTTGTGTCGAAGGAGAGGCAGAGCAAACTATCTGTTCACTCACGAGACTGCCCACTGGTGTACTGTACATCGCTAGCATGCTAGTCCCATGTGTTTACGTGTATCGCGCATGTTGTGTTGCATGTGCTGCGTGCAGCGATGTTCGCAGTCCAAAAGGAAAGTTTAGTAGACACTACAGTACAACGCATAGACACCGAGGTCGAGTTTGCTGTGACAGGCTTTCTCATCGGCATCGCCACCATCACAGCTATTCTTTGTGTCTGTATCGAACGATTCCAGTAGTGCAGCCACCCACCCACCCAGTCTGTGTCTACGGCACCCACGGCACAGTGGCTGAGCAAGCNTGGAATACGAACAATTCGTGCGCACTTCGCAAAGAGCCGTCTCCCTACATCTGACATCACACATCATACCTGACCGGTACACCATAACCAATATCCTATCTACTTACTCAATCGATTGCTTCCCCGGGTAGCTAGAGTACCAGAGCGCCAGAGACCAGAGGCAGTCGGTGCTGTAACCGGCCACAGAGACGGATTCTCGAGGAGAGGAATTGGATCGTGGTGATTGTGTATCTATCAATCCATTCCAGTCCCTCCAGTACCAATCTTAACGCCACTCCTACCCTACTACCTAGCCGCGCGGACGAAGGTACTGACAAGGCAAGACAGGGCAGTGCAGGGTAAGGGAAGCCAATACGGTAAAGTACGAGACGAATCAAGGCTTTGCACACAAGATCGGATCTGCCTGTTCAAACAAATCCGGTTGAATGCAACGCAAGGCTTGAAAGCGCACGCTGCCCAAACGACCAGCCGAAACACCAACCGAAGCCATCGAAAGGTCAAAACATCCAAGCCCCAAAACAACCTCCCGCTGGTCCTCCATTCCTCCTCGGGCCTCTCTCCCAAGCGCAAAGCCACCGGGCAAGCCAGCCGGGGCAGCCAGCCAGCAGGCAAAGCAGGCAAGCCCCCTCATCCATCTACCTACTGTACCTAGCCAGCCAGCCAGCATCCGCCATCTGCAGATCCATCTTCCGCCAATCCCCCMATCAGCACGCACCACAAACATCCAAGCCCTCCCAAAGCATCCCAAGGCAAACCACCCCACGCCCGTGCCGAACTTCGCTGTTGGACTGCCCACCCACCCACGGTTCTACCACACCACATCTGCAACATCCACTTCAATAGTCTGCTCAGACTCGCCCTGCCTGCCCTGCCCTGCCTGCCTGTAATCCTCACCTCTAAAAGTCTGCCCCAGCGTGGGCAGCCGCTTCAGCGTCACTATGAATGACGACGCGGCCATCCAGGACGTCCACCGCAAGATCGAGCGGGAGAGGAAGCTCATCACCGCCGCCAATCAGCTGCGCCAGGCCACCAACAACCCTTCGGTCAACTCCCGCGTCGAGAGCCAGATTCGAGATTCCCAGCGCAACATCCAGTATTTCGAGAAGACCCTGCAGGACATCCAGACCAGGAAACTCGGTTCGCTTAGCATCTCTGATGATGGTCCAGCTTCCGCCTCGCACCCCGCGCTAGAGGATGGTCTCACGGGCACCGGCCTCAACAACCAACGGGACTACACTTACAATGGAGAGGCAGACTATGGGATGCCCACCGGCGGCGGTTACAGCATGGGTGGTGGGCAAGGCCTCATGCCGCCAAGGGCTCCCTATGCTCCTCCCGGCCCAGCCGACAGGAGCCCGAAGGCACGGCCGAACTATAGCAAGCTAGGTATGCCCTCCATTGCCACCGTTCCTACCTGACCATCATCAGACCATGGCTGACAATCTGCTTGCGATAGATCTCATCAAGGCCGACACCCAGGAACTGGGGCCGCGCATCCAACTCATGCTTTCCCAACTCGAGTTCAAACTGAGTGTAGAACGACAGTACAAAGATGGCATTGAGAAGATGGTTAAGCTCTATCAAATGGAAGGTGATCGGAAGAGTAAACAAGACGCCGAAGGAAGACGCATAGAGAGCAACCAGAAAATACAATTGCTAAGACAAGCTTTGAGGCGATACGAAGATTTGCATGTGGATGTGGAGACGGTAGACATAGCTGACGACGAGAGCATGGACACCCCTACCCAGCGAAAGCCACTGAGCGGTCAGTTGAGCGTCAAAATCCATGCAGTAGCTGACGTCGATCACGCCTCGACCGGCCGCTTCTCCAGAGGTCCTGAGACTTTCGTGATTATGAAGGTCGAGGATGCCTTCAAGGGTAGGACTAGAGCTTCCAGAACTGACAGATGGACCGACGAGATTCATAATTTTGACGTTGACAAGGCCAACGAGATTGAGTTCACCGTTTACGACAAGTCCGGTGCTGACCATCCAATTCCGATTGGACTTTTGTGGATTCGCATTGCTGATCTTGTGGATGAAATCCGTCGCAAGAGGGTTGAAGCCGAATTCAATCAAGCTGGTTGGATGAGAGCAGATCAGATCAGCGCAGATGGAACTCCTCGTCCCGACCTGCAATTCCAACCGCCTCCAAATTCGCAATCAGGGACTCCAGCTGCCAGCGCAGCGTCATCTGCCGGTGGGCCCACAGGATCTGGCCTGCAGCCGCAGACCGGTCCCATCTTTGTTGACACTTGGTTCTCCCTAGAACCGGTTGGCCGGATTCATCTTACTCTCAGCTTTGTGAAGACTAACAATCAACGATCCAAGTTTGACGTCGGACTTGGTCGTAAGGGTGCGGTTCGCCAAAAGAAAGAGGACATCATCGAACAGTATGGCCACAAATTCGCCGTGCAGACCTTCTACAACATCATGCGTTGTGCCTTGTGTGGCGACTTCCTCAAATATACAGCTGGTATGCAGTGTGCTGACTGCAATTATACTTGTCACAAGAACTGTTACCAGAAGGTGGTCACCAAATGTATCAGCAAATCCAACTCTGAAAGCGATCCAGACGAGGAGAAGATCAACCACAGAATTCCTCACAGATTTGAACCATTCTCGAACATGGGTGCCAACTGGTGCTGTCATTGTGGATACATGCTTCCTCTTGGAAGAAGGCAAGCGCGGCGTTGCACCGAATGCAAGCTCACTTGCCATGCGGCTTGTGTTCATTTCATGCCGGATTTCTGTGGAATGACCATGGAGAGTGCCAATCAAATCTTGGCGGAATTGAAGAAGACCAAAACCAGTCGTCAGCACTTCAAAGCCGGCAACTCCCTGCGACCACCTTCTGGTGTTAGTGCCGGCCGACCAACGCCGAATCAAGCCCAAAGTTATGCTGCTGCACCTGGTCACCAGGAACAGATCGATAGGTCAGATGACCGACCGCTCTCATTTGGAAGTGCCAGGGACAGGAACTCGGACCAGTACTCAGAGCCTCCACGGTCGAGCGCATATGGACCCCCTAGCGACGTCTCGATGGGTGCCGCTCGCGCTTCGATGGGATCTACAGCTGGCCTGCCATCATCTCCCGAGAGCCCGTCTCGACCACAAGTCCCAAGAACCCAGTCTACCCAATCTACAGCCGCTGCTGCCGCCGCTTCAGCTGCGTTATCAGGCAAGAAACAACCGCAACCTACCAAATATGCCGATGGCTACAAGGAGTCCAAACAGCTTGCGGCTAGCAGACAGCAAGAGCAACAGGCAGCCGCTTACAATCCTGCCGACTACGCTAGATATAGCACCCCAACACAAGCATACAATCCGCCAATTATCCAGACACAAGCTCCTCCTCCTCCCACTCAAGTCGTCAAGCCGTCCTTCCAGCAGACGATACCTTCGCCTCCACAGGTACAACAGCCTTTCCAGCCTATCGCTACTCCGCCGCCCCAACCACCGCACAATCCTCTGGCTGTCGCCGCACCGGAAGACCGCAAAGTTGCGCCGCCAGCAAATTCTTCCGGCACCAACCGACGTATCGGTCTCGATCATTTTAATTTCCTGGCGGTCCTGGGACATGGAAACTTTGGCAAGGTCATGCTTGCTGAGACCAAGACTTCCAAGCAACTGTATGCCATAAAGGTACTCAAGAAAGAATTCATTATCGAGCACGACGAAGTGGAAAGCACGAGGTCAGAGAAGCGAGTCTTCCTAATTGCAAACAAAGAGCGCCATCCTTTCCTCTTGAACCTGCATGCTTGTTTCCAGACTGAAACCCGTGTTTACTTCGTAATGGAATACATCAGTGGTGGTGATCTGATGCTGCACATCCAGCGCGGCCAGTTCGGTACGAAACGTGCACAGTTCTATGCTGCGGAGGTCTGTTTGGCTCTCAAGTATTTCCATGAGAACGGCGTCATCTATCGTGACCTCAAGCTAGACAACATCATGCTGATGCTTGACGGTCACATCAAGGTGGCCGACTACGGTCTCTGCAAGGAGGACATGTGGTACAAATCAACGACATCCACATTCTGTGGAACTCCCGAATTCATGGCCCCTGAGATCCTTCTGGACAAGAAATATGGACGTGCAGTGGACTGGTGGGCCTTCGGTGTGCTTATATACCAAATGCTTCTCCAACAATCGCCTTTCCGTGGTGAAGACGAGGACGAAATCTACGACGCTATCCTCGGAGACGAACCTCTCTATCCCATTCACATGCCTCGCGACAGTGTTTCAATCCTGCAGAAACTCCTCACGAGAGACCCAGAGCTCAGACTTGGAGGTGGGCCAACAGACGCACAAGAGATCATGTCGCATCCATTTTTCAGGAACGTGAACTGGGAGGACGTATACTACAAGAGGGTGCCAGCACCTTTCCTGCCCACCGTCAAAAGCAGGACCGACACTAGCAACTTCGACACTGAGTTCACCTCCGTTACGCCCGTCCTTACACCCGTACAATCTGGTGAGTATCAATTGAATTGCAATGACAAACACCGAAAGAGAAAATCAATGCTGACCGTTCAATCTCTAGTTCTTACACAAGCGATGCAAGAAGAATTCAGAGGCTTCTCATACAGCGCAGACTTTGTTTAAGGTAGTTTGAAGGAGGTGGTCACGGTGATTGCCGCCAGCACACTTTTGTGATACCCAGTCTTTTACATGATTCAAGCATAGCTTTCTGCAGTCGCACAACCCAAAGGCAGCACAGTCAATCATACCAGCAACAAAACATTCCATCACCACCATCGCGTGATTTGACTCGACTTGAACTTGGCTTGATTTACTTGACAAGCTGGGTGGGTAGGCGACCCAGCTTCGGTGTCGAGATCCACCTTGCCAGGGGCAATGGAGACAGATTGGATCATAACATGCTAGGCAACTAATCTGACGAAGAGGGAGAGAGGAGCGTGGAGTGGAGTGGAGTGTCACTGCCATTGTCATGAGGGCACGAATAGATGAATTGGCTATGCATTTTGCGGTGAGGGTGAAATCCGTCTTCAACGAGATAATACAATACGATCCAATCCAAGCCAGGCCGTTCAATCTCTCTGTCTCTGACAGCCTGCAAGACCGAACAAAAGCACGCGCAGGTCTCTCAGCATTTGTAGGATGTACTGTACAGTATGTAGATCAGAAATTACCCGAAGAAGGAAGGATGCGGACCCGGGCCTTCAGGGGTCCACGCCTTTGAGGCTGCAGCAGATGACGGATGACGTCGGCCGGGGATTCGCGTGGATGCGATACTTCCGTCGGGATGCGGTACAGTACCTACTCTACAGTCCAGTACTGTCCACAGGCACCTACTGCTTAGCTCAAGCGGGCCCAAAACGTTAACGCTTGCTTTGCTGCGGGCATAGAGGCACAGGTGACTTGCAGTAGGTAGTCGAGTAAGGTACTAGACGCTGCAAACTGCATCCACTACCTACTTCACATCTTCTGCGACTCTCCTTCTGCAGTCACCGCCGGTCCAACATTTTGCTCTAACACGATCAGGACCCAACATCAACGAGAAACAACTCCACCGTCCGCCTCTCCGAAACGCAGAATCCATTCCAACCCAAATCCAAATCCAAATCCATTCACAATGTGGAGTTGGGCAAAGCAGACGCATGTGCGACCCCAGACCCCCCACCAGCCCGACCTCTTCGCTGACATTATGGTTTGGCAACTACAGCGTCGGTATCACCGAGCCGATCTACGGCGCCTCGGCCCTTCAGGCCGTCGGCCAGCAGGATAACAAGGCCGGATACACGGAGATCAGCAAGAGCGATCAGAAATGGGAACGCATGGACGTCACAAACGTCGAGTGCAAGACCTTCTACTTCACTGCCGATAGTGGGCATATCGGCCTTGCTCAGGTGATTTACAGCAATGTATTGTGAGTGCTACCCACCCAGCCACAGCGTGTGAGGTGCGCGGAGGAACCACGCAGAAAGAAACGCAGCGTAGAGAGAGGTGTGCGGAAGAGGCAATTCGGCTTGACTGACACGATCCCACCCAACAGAGGCATCCGGACGACGGCTCAATTCAGCAGCAAAATCATCTATCCCGAGGAGGGAAAGCCCCACCTGTGGTCGACCGACAATCTGTCGAACTACTCTTTCCTCAATGACGACCTCGACTTCAAGGGCGAGGGCTGCTCGATGGAGATCAGCGAGGATGGCAAGACGTACCACATCAAGAGCAACATCAACAAGCAGAGCATTGTGGACTTGAAGTTCACCCAGGCGGCGCCAGGCTTCGTCGCCGGCAACGATGGCACCAGCTATTTCGGCACCGACCCCAAGAACCCGTGGGGAAAGATGAGGCATTCGTTCTGGCCCAGGTGTAGCGTGGAGGGCAACATCATCACGAGAGAGGGACCGGTCGATCTCAAGGGCAAAGGCTTCTACGTGCACGCGCTGATGGGAATGAAGCCTCACTTCGCCGCCGCCAGGTGGAACTTCATCAACTTCCAGACCCCATCCTATTCCGCCGTCCTCATGGAGTTCACAACTCCCGAGTCCTACGGCAGCTCCCTCGTCGGCGTCTCCGGCATCGCCAAGGACGGCGAGCTCCTCGTCGCCGGCAGTTCCGTCGGCACGATCGAGCACACGGAAACCCAGTCGGACGCAGACAACGAGTGGCCAGAGCCCAAGGCCATATCCGTCGTCTGGAAGGGCCAAGCCAAGGACGGCACCCCAGTTGAGGCAGAGCTCAAGGGTTCTCTTGGCCCGAGAATCGACCGTGTCGATGTCATGGGCGAGCTGCCCAAGTTCGTCAAGCAAATCGCCACCAGCGCGAGTGGAACTAAGCCATACATTTACCAGGTAAGTTGGAACATGATGCTCTACTCGATGATGGACATGGCTGACATTGGTTCTAGTATACCCCCAAGTTGACCCTCAAGGTCACTGAGAATGGCAAGGTCACGGAGGAGGAAGGCCAACTCTTCATGGAGGCCACTTTCATCTCTTGAACGGTTTAGATTGTGTTTGGAAAGAAGCTGCCGGAAGTAAATGATACCTCAATAGTACACCTGAATAATAATTCTCCTGTACAGGTCTTTTGATATGTTTATTGCCCGTGTGCACGCTTGATAAAGTAGATGAAGCCCATGCCTCCTTCTCGTGACTTCGACAACGGGCAAATCATCTTGCAGTCGAAGCCCGTGAGCCGTGTTTCGTTTGGCACGGCAGATAGGCGGCTATGCGCCTCTGCGATATGCATGTGAATGTTACCCGCCTGAACTCGCACCTCGAGTGAAGCTGGGTTTTAGGCATGCATCCGCTTAGCGCTCTCGTCTGCCCACTTCAAGTCCTGTAACCTTTTTAGAAACACTATCTCAAGACTTCGCCCCCATGCCTCACACTGGCTGTACCTATATCATACCACCCTCGCCTCTCTACTGTACGCGGTCCATCTTCTTGTTTTAATTGCTTCTGCATCGCATTCACGTTTGCTATACATTCGATCACGCCCTCTTGCAGCCATGCCACCTGGGGGGCGCGCGCCTAATTCCTCTGGCATACGGCGATGGGATGTGAGCGGCTTGGATTCCAGGCCACGCCCGACCGGCCGTCCCTTTGCCTCTCCCCACATGACGGCCGCCGCCGCCAATGCCAGAGTCAACGCGACCGGCGCTGTGCCAGGGCGTGGCAAAACGCTTCCGGCCGGTATGGGTATTGGTGGCATTGCCAAACGACATCGGTAAGCACGAACCCCACAGGTTTGAAGGAAATACTAGTCAGCCTTCAATCGACCACCCTTGATCGCGAAGCCCAGCTAACTCGCATGCCCGTGTACGTAGCAAGATATTGCGTGACAACATCCAGGGCGTCACCAGAGGCGACATCAGGCGTCTGGC
The DNA here is from genome assembly GCA_001660795.1 of Leptoxyphium fumago. NCBI lineage: Eukaryota > Fungi > Ascomycota > Dothideomycetes > Capnodiales > Capnodiaceae > Leptoxyphium > Leptoxyphium fumago. Next base: position 167,688 of record LSHF01000012.1, read on the forward strand.
GCGCCGTGGCGGCGTCAAGCGCATCTCTGGCACTATATACTCTGATGTCCGCCTTGCTCTTCGTGCGCGCCTCACCGAGATCATCAGGTCCGCCGTTGCGATCTGCGAACTGCGTAACAGGAAGACCATCACTGTCGCTGATATCGTCTTCTCGCTGCAGCGTCTTGGAACGCCCATCTACGTACGTCATGAAAGAGCCCTTGTTGCAAGGTATACTGGTCTCTTGCTGACGCGCACGATTTGGACAGGGTTTCGGTGGGATCCAGAGTGGCAAAGATTTATTGTGAAGTGTCTGACGTGACATGACATGACATGACACGACACGATACGGCGTCGACGCTGACGTTGATGACTTCTTATATGATACCACCGCTTTGCATGGATTTGCTGTGCATCTATGGGAGTTGGGCAAATTGCATCTGAAATAACGAGCAACGAGAGTTAGATTCTATGGATTATAATGAGGCGATGGAGCCCACTTTTCGGGTCATGAACACTCTACTAGTCTTAACACGCCGTATCAGCACTCCCCCATCCTCCAATCGAAACAGCTTTCGCAAGATCGCAACAGGCCCAATACAACCGATGAAACCTAGTTTAAGTCGAATCCTCGAAGACATTCTTCTTGTAGCCATCGTGCTCGTTGGCCTTCTCACTTCTGTTCATACGGCCCTTGCTCGTCCTCAACAGGCCCTTGCTGGCATCCACCACAGGGCTGGCCCAGCTTTGGTCACCGGTGATGGGATCGATGACTTTGGTGGAGCTGGACGTGATACCGCTGGCATGCGAGTTGACGTAGATGGACTCCCACGCACCGGCCGGCACGCAGTAGGTCTCGTGGTAGATGGAGAAGTGCGGGTGGTCCTTAGCGACGCTGTTGTACCAGTTCCAGCCCTCGCGGTGGTAGGTCGAATGTGCGAAGCGGTGCAGGCCCTCGTAGTTCTTGAAGTAGCACACCACCAGCAGCTCGTTCTTGGTAGTGCGGTCGCTGTTGTTGATCCACGACGTCACGCCCAGCAGGCCATACTCCTCTGCCTTGCGGTCCACGTCTTTCGTCATTCCCACGAAGTAGTCCGCCAGCTTCTTGAAGCCGGGTGCCAGCAGGCCCAGCGGGTGGTTGCAGCGCGAGCCGATCATGAACACTACCACCTCGTCCTTGGCTGGCTTGGATCCGTACTCGCCCACCTCATCCGGGAACTGTGCAGAGAACTTCTTGCCTAACACCCCATCCATGTAAACGTTGCGCTTCCATCCCGTCGCCTGTGCATACACGTCCAGGATCCGGTACAGGATCAGCACGACCGCTGGCACAAGTGCGAGCCGGCCGACTGCCAGCACTAAAGCTCCCTGAAGCACTGCACCCAATCCCAGCCATGTGCTGATGCTGAGCTGATCCCTTATGAGATTGAGTTGGCCAGCAGCACCAAAGAATTGAGATTTGGGTCTGCGGGTCTTAGTAGGCAGTAAAGGTGTGAATGCTTGTTTCGAGCCCATATTGACGAGTGATATTATGCGTGCTTAGTGTTTTTCTTCACTAGATGACAAGGTTGGACTGGGAAATTCAGTCTGGGAATGTTTTGAGGTCGTAGCCTTGAGCTAATACGTTGGCGGTATGTATTGATCAATGCAATGATGGATGTGAGTCTACTTCATCGACATGGCCTTCTCGTCCCTCACCATTATATACTACACGAATCTATCTAGAGCTTCGAAACTATGCCATTCCCCACAGGCAGTCAATGGGCCCTACGGGCGATAGGATTGACAGTTTCATCCATTTAGGATTGAAGGAATTCAACTTCATACGTGCGTAAGGGAGCACGGAGCAATTGTGACCTCGCAAAAGATCCGGCTCGCAATCCATTCCCAATTCGGACGTTCGCGATCCCCCCACATCACTCCACCACTGGCCCTGATCTCCAGTTGATACCTATTCGTTGGAGATGATTGGTAACTCTTCAGCTGTCCTGAGTTCTAACCATCCTACGTCCCCTAACAATTCCGATACCCTCTCTGAGAGGCTGAATGCGCAGTCTGCAGGTTAAAGAGGTACTCACAGCCCTGGAACTCCCTAAGCATCCGACGGACTGTAAGAACTTCGCACGTAAACCGTCGCAGGCACCCACTATGCGTCATTGTGTTGATCGGCCGAAATGCAGTCTTGACATCAGCTCTGGACAGGGCAGCAGATCTCGGTCACCGTCACATTGGATGGATGGCTGATTACGAATACCGAGTGCTGAAGTAGGCTTTTGCGTATGGGGAGGATATCTTGGGGGTGGGCTTTCTTGGTGATCAACTTCACTCACCATCCACGCACATGATAGTAATCATTATTGGTCATTCAATCACAAAACGAGGCTTGTCGTTCATTTACTGCCATCCGCTCGAACCTAAAAGTATGCCATGCACAATTGATATCGGTTCGCATGGAGAAGCGCCACGCGCCTACGCTAAATCACCCTGGAACCCCTTAATGTATGCCTTGATCATTCACTACCTCAACCTATCACTCGAAACCGTCATTGTGCTCCCTCTGTAGTCCAATACCACTGAGTCGAACGCTAGATCGACTCATTGGGCTCATCGGTGGCGGACCCAATGTTGGAGATCTGGATTCCGTTGTAGTTCTCAGAGGCTCAATACTGTCACTCTGTTCATAAGCCCCGTTAAACGATCTTGAATCAAAGGGAACGGTCGATGCAGGCATGAGTGCCGCCGGGATGCCAGGAATGACGGGCTGCAAGCTTGACCGTCGCCTATGAGCAAGAGGCTGTGGATGGGGTGCCTGTGTTGTTGGTGCGATCGCCGTTGAGAGTGATTTTCGGTGGACAATAGGGCTATTGCGGAGAGCAGGTATCTGATCGGCCTTTTCCTGCATGCTCTCTACATCAGGGTCTAGTTCATCTTGCGGGAGCGGTAATTTGGCACCGTCAAGCGCAAATGAGCCAGGCCGGTTTTGTTGGATGGACATCTGAAGTGACCGGACGTGGGAATTCACCCTTTCAAACCCCGCCTGGCCATCTTCTGATTTGTACAGCTCGACAGCCAAGTTGAGACATTTTTCGGCTTGCGCTGTTTTTTCAAGACGAAGCCAAGCCTCAGCTGCTAAGGTACTCCAGAATGCGGCTTTCCTCTTTCGATCAGGACTGCTGTGATGTCCACGATGATCGAGGAAACAGCTTGCTATGCGCTCCATGATGAGAACGTGCCCCACAGGTCCTACAAGGCGATCGTCCAGTATACGGGTGCACCATTTAGCAGCTTCATCCAATGCAGGCCCGCCTCGCATCTTGAGCAATTCCGAACCAAGAAGTAGGGTACGGAGAGCATTATACGGCGCACTTGCCCTCGTGAGGTAGCTGTAGAATGCCGTCTCCATATAGTTGTCCACGGTGTCGACGCGAATCTTAGCATTCGCCGTAGTGCTTGTGCTTGCAGCAAGCAAGGATGAGATAACCGCCATCTCATTGGCACCAGCATAATACCGCCATGCTTTGTCAGTCTTGAAATCCTGACAGAGAACTTCCAAAGTGCTGTATGCAAGCTTCCAATCCCTCAGCATTAGAGAATAATCGGCAAGTTTCCTCATAATAGCTTCGGCGGCTTCCGGCTGGTAAAACCCTTGTGCCGCATCATAATTGCTATTACCCACACCTCCGCCAAACCCGAGACCCGAAGACGTTCGGTTTCCGGAATTGCCACCACTTCCGAAAGTAAACCGCTTGGAAAGCGACATGAATCGGCCGCTGAGACCACGTCGCCTAGACGCCACTTGGTCATTCCATGTAGCAGATGCTCTCTCCATTGAGGGAATAATCGATTGCGTTACCATCTCCCTTACAAGTACGCGTATAGCCTGAGCATCAGACTCAAATATGTAGGGATTACCGTCAATATCTTCATCCTCATCATCCATCGTTCCTCGCCGATTGATTTCAGCCAGATCCTCAGCAGCGGCTGTCCATTCACAAGGAGGTAGTTTGACAGCGCTAGTTTCACCGCGAGGGCAAGGTTTTGATCGCAATCGCAAAAGGTGGCAGTGCAATCCAAAATGCCGTTTCATCTGCTCATACAAGGACATGGTCTTAGTGATGTCATCGTAATCTTCGTCGTGTACCAAAACATAGTATCGCAAGAATTCGTTATGTACCCATTGGGGCAGCCTGTCTTCACCGTTGTTCGACGATGCATACAGCGCGCGAAGCTCCTCTATCGGAGCAGGGTTGCGACTAGAAATCATAATCACAGATGCCACAGGGTGAGACAGGCTTTCTGACGGGACCAGTGGCATGCATGAGAGAAGACGGCGGAGGTAGAGCCGATAGAAAGGTGAAGTAGCCCTTGGGTCCAAACCCTCTGTCTCTTCTGGCTTAATATAGTCGGTACCGAGAGGCGCAGAGTGTTCTTCGGCAAAGGTTAAGTGCCGCTCGACCAAGTCATCTACTTGTCCGATATCACCGCCTGTCCGTAATCGAGGCGGTTTGAACTCTGCGACACTACTCTTGGCTCTGCCACCAGCGGATTCGAAGCTGCTCCTTTCAGTAGCTGACTGAGGTCTCGGATTCTCAAGCCCATCTCGAATGCCCATGAATTTGACGCTGTAATCGTCCCAAGACCTGCTGATGCCAGAACTATCCCTGATAGTGACCTTCCCTGGCACCCGCTCCCCAAATGGTCTCAACAATTCCAAGACGCCACCGTTGATCCCCTTGTGCCTGACCAGTTCTTCGGTATCCGGCGATGCAAGTATCGAGACATGAGGAGCAAACGCCCGTAAGATCAGCTCTTTCATTTCTGCAGTGTCCAACACCGTAGCGCCTCCATTGATCGGAGAACTGATTCTGGTACCGCCTGTCATTGTACCACTCCCTCCAGGGGATGCTATAGTCCCGTTGGGACCTGTCGGCGTAGTATTGTCAGATCTTGCTGATGTGGTGGGTGTGGTCGCCGCGAAGAGCGACGTGAGAGATGCATTGTTACTTCGGCGATATGGCAGGCTGGAGGCTGGTGAAAAGGGTCGTCGTTTAGGCGAAACACTACTCGTTCGATCTAGAATCGTTTGACTATCCGAGAGCGATGTTGCAGGTGATTGCAGTGCATCATCCAGAGTCGAGGGCATTGATCAGGCCAAGTATGCGGCGGTACACTATCTTGCGTTGTTTTATGTAGAGCATCTGTATGCGGATACTTTTTCGTTGAGAGTCAACGCATCGAAATCCGACTTCAGACCTGTTAAAAGACGCCCGAAATCGAGATAGGTGTATTGCTGAAGGTTCACCTGATCGTGTTTGTCGTCTGCCACTGCAGCCCAAAGCTGTGGCTGTATCTGCCCTTGTCACCGAACGATGCCGTGGTTTGGGTACATCCCGAGAATTACCCGGCTGCACCCCGATCCCCATTAGTCCACCTTGGTCTTCAAGCTTAAATTACAGGCTTGCCAATATTTGTCTGAACAATACAAAGCTTGCGACCGATTTGACTCAAAGACAGATGGTTCTCAACATTTTCAAGGAGGGCTAAGGCATGAAATGTGCCGCCCGACATACCATTTCACTTCATCTGCGCTGGCGCCTGCAGCTTAGGTCTGCTTCCATCGGATTATTTGCCTCTCGCCAACTTCGATGTTTGTCACGATTGCACATGTCTCCAGCTCGACTCAGTGCCCAGTCATTTCATAGCAGCAAAAAGCGAAAGATTGAAATCCCATCAAACCCCCAGCCACATAGTAACATGGCGCCCCTAATACAGGAAATCACGGACGACCTGTCTACGTCTGTTGACACAAGTCAAATCCCAACAACACTGCAGCTTACGGATGGAGAGGCCAGGCTGAGAGATCTGCTGCTCGATACCGCAAGGTATATCGATAGGACTGCTGGTCTTGATGAGCCTATTGTTCTCCGCTTCACTGGAGGCTGGGTTCGAGACAAGCTCTTGGATGTGCCAAGCCATGACATCGACGTTGGGATCTCATCCATGACGGGCTTGGACTTTGGTCTCCGGCTGAAGGAATATCTTGCTCTAGAAGGAAATCTCGACAAGTATGCTCTGTCCAAAAAGGACATGGGTGGACTACACCAAATCAAGGCCAACCCAGAAAAATCCAAGCATCTAGAGACTGTCACAACTAGAATCCTTGGATTTGATGTCGACTTGGTAAATCTGAGGAAAGAAACATATTCCGACGACTCGAGAAATCCTCAAATGGAATTTGGAACTCCAGAAGAGGATGCGATGAGGAGAGACGCCACTGTGAATGCTATGTTTTACAACATCAACACCGAAACCATAGAGGACTTCACTGGTCGTGGCAGAGAAGACATGGCAAATCGTCTTATTAGAACGCCTTTGGAACCTTATCAGACTTTCAAAGACGACCCATTGAGAGTCCTAAGATTAATCCGTTTCGCTTCAAGGCTGAGCTACTCCATTCATGATGAGGCACAAGACGCCATGACCAATGAGGAAATTAAAGACGCCTTACGAAAGAAGATTTCTCGTGAAAGAGTGGGGATTGAATTGGAGAAGTCGTTAAGCGGGCCGCATCCAGAGACAGCGCTCGAATTTGTCTTCAGGCTTGGACTTTACAAGACAATCTTTTCTGATCCAACCGTGGCTGATGGCAAACATTTTATTCCTGATGAGAACAACTGGCAGGCTATCATTCATCAAGTAGAAACGTTGAAGGACAGCAATAAAGCGCTGGCAGAGAGTTTGTTGAGAGACAGCGATGAAGAGTATCTTGCATGGCTGCTCGCTGCGCTTGTACCTTACAGAGATGCACCACAGCCTGAGCCACCAGCGCCGGGAAAGAAAACACCCTCGCCTATTGCTGTGCAAGTAGTACGGGAGGGCATAAAAGCACCAACCAAAGTTTCTGGCGTTGTACAGTCAGCTGTGCAAAATAAGGCAGACATCAGTGATCTTGTGGACGTAGTTGCGCGGCATAAGCGCAAGTCGAAAAGTTCGCCACAAGAGCAAGAAGCCGTGGCGAGAGATAAACTCGGCATGGCCATTCGCAGATGGGGTTCCACCTGGAGGAGTCAGGCTTTCTTCGCCATGATTGGGGAAATTGCAGATACTCCAGAGCAATCGAAAGGTACACAAGTCTCACATTATAACGCTGAACTGCAGGCCATCGCTGACTCCCTTACAGAAGTCATTGATCGATATAGTGTATTTGTCGACCACCTGAAAAGCCTTGATTTATTGGAGGCCTTCAGTTTCAGGCCACTTATTGACGGCAAGGCGCTTGCCAAGGCCATGTCAATTTCTCCAGGTCCTTGGATGAAAGATGCTCTCGACGTTGTCATGGCATATCAGCTACGTAACCCACAGACGGCGAATGCAAAGGAGGCAATTGCTGAAGTCGAACGTTCCCAAGATGAAAGAGGTGAGCTTACCTCTGCGCTCGTAAGCCACTTTTTACGATTAACCATTCGTCCTCTCTTCCAGGCAGCTAAACCCTCGACTGTCACGCAAGCGGGTCGCAAGAACACCACGGAAGTGTTGCCACCGAAAATAACAGTAAACACCCATGATGATACGAAAACGCGACCTTGGAAGAAGGATCCAGAGGTGCTTGCGTTACTGGAATGGGTTATCCATAAAGGTCTTGACAAAACCGTGGTTGAGCGAGAATGGCCGCTGTTAATTCCACCCGTGCTTACTCTGATTGACGATTGGGAAACTGTTTACAAGACGAAGGGCGCAGCATTCCTCGGGCTCCTTCTAAGATCAACACCCCCAGATCTCCTCAAAAGGACTGGCTTAGGCAAAGTTTTCGAAGAGTCTTTGATAGTTTGTCTATCATATCTCCCCTCAGTGACTCCAGAAGATGAGTGCGTTGCTCTGCTCGCAGAGGTCTATCCTACCTTGTATCGGCTTTGCGACGTAATGTTCAGTGTGGACAGCCATGAAGACAGAGTCAGTAAGGACCGAACAAAGTTTCTGGACAACATCCTGCGAACAGGTATTTTACACAGCTACGATGTGGCCCACCAGTATCCCAGCATAGTTGCGTTGCTCTTCGACCACCTAAAAACCCTAATCGAGATGCTGCAGATCGAGACCGTGCGACATTTGCAATACGTGATCCCTACACTAACAGGAACGATGTCACATCCAATGCTACGGTTTCCCAAACCCACATTGTCAAAAGACGGCTCTTCCAATATCCCTGTAGGGAACGACGACAGGTTTGCACTGGCAACGCTGGCAGCTGTCAGGGCAATGCAAGCAGTGATCCTGAACGCTTGGCCAAGAGTTCCTCGTTGGAGAGGAGAGATGTTGAAAGGCATGACGCTTTGCTGGCTCAAGATTGGCCACACTGGGGAGGAGAACAAGGATACGCCTGGGTCGGCCCTTGCTAAAGAGCTGAGAGGCACTGTGGTAATTTTGAAACGGGCTGTTCAAACAGAGTGTGAATGGGACAATGAGATCCAGCTTCTTGTCCAAGCGGATGGCAGACTTGGTGATTTGTTGCTGCCATGAATGTATCATGAGCCAGACAGGTGAAATGACAATCAGCTCGAGCCATTCCATAGCGGATTCGAGATACTCTCCCACATTAGCATTTTGTCCAGTGGCCAGATCTGTTCTAGGCAGTAGACAAGATGAAGTGAACCAGTCCCACGATGTAAATGCATCTGTATGGAAGGGGGTAGGAGGTAGATGTAGATCGTCGTCTGAGATCCAAGCTGCCCAAGTGTACTGTACCTAGGTACCTACCTAAGGTACCTAGGTAGGTACTTGCTTGCCAACTGCCTGCCTCCTATCTCCGATACGCCCATGTCCGGGCAAGTACCTAGGTACCTAGGTAGGTACTGTAGGTACTTGCACCCGGGCGTCGGGAATCCCGTCAGTGGGATCTCGACGGAGAACGTCCAACTCCGGGCCTGGTGGATCGAATGATCAGAACGAAAGCATGCAAATCCGACCGGATGTAAACACGCATGTGGCGCTTGTCAAGCTGGTAGAAGTCATGGAGACTGCTATAAAGGATGGTATGCAGCTTGATACTCAGAAATGGATATCATCTGTGAACAGTCAACAACAAGTGAGGCTATCATATATTGAATTGCTCGTTTTAATTGAACCAACAACACCGCCATGGCTGAAGAAAAGCAGGTCATCCTTATCACCGGTGGCAACACCGGACTGGGACTTGAAGTTGTCAGAGCATTGTGCAAAACGGACACGGCCTACGACATCATTATCGGCTGCCGAACAGTGGCTAAGGGCGAGGCAGCAATCGAACAGGTCAAGAACGAGATCCCATCTACGACCAGTGAGCTGAGCACGCTCCAGGTCGATCTGGCTACCGACGCAACGCTAGAGAAGGCAGTGGAGTCGATCCGTGCCAGGCGCAACGGCAGGCTGGACGTGCTGATCAACAATGGCGGGGCCAACTTCGACGGCGAGATCCAGAAGGCACGAATGAGCATCCGTGAAGCGTTCAATGCATCTTGGGACACCAACGTCGCCGGCACGCACGTGCTTACCACCCTGGCCGTGCCGCTGCTGCTCCGCTCGGACAACCCTCGCTTGATTTTCCTCACTAGTGGCACATCCTCCATCGCCGAGACGGAGTTACTGGCGACGGAGCCTTTCAAGCGCATTAATGCCTCCCCGGCCCCAGGCTGGCCCAAGCAACCAGAGGATAACCCTCTCACTGCCTATCGAAGCTCCAAGGCCGGCTTGAACATGCTGATGAGGGAGTGGCACAGGATCTTACGCGAGGACGGAATCAAGGTCTGGTGTATATCGCCGGGTTTCCTCGCTACCGGTCTCGCAGGTATCGGAACGGAGAAACTGAAACAGGTGAGTACTTGTTTGGGACAATCTCATTAACACCGAATGATCTGATCGTGCTGATGCTGACCTATTCCGTATGCTAGATGGGCGCTATCGACCCCTCAATTGGTGGGAACTTTGTTAAAGATGTCGTCGAGGGCAAACGGGACCAGGATGTCGGCAAGGTAATCCGATCCAACATGATCCAACCATGGTGATTTGCGCCGTAGGGCTCCTACCGCTGCGCTACCTGTCAGTTCATTAGTCATCGCAACTCACGGCATTTGCACATTGGATGTCAGAAAAGGTTGGGCACGCTTCAAGTGTAGCGGCCCGGTGCAAAGTTGTACACTACCTATCTTGTTGGCCGATTCACATAACTTGTACACGATATGCGAAAAGTCTAAGAATATCTGGCCCAGCTAAGGAAGCCAGTAGCTGCACCCCAATATGTGACGACTGATCAGCCCGTTCCTCAGGCCACGCCTCTACTGTGTCCTTGAATGCTGCGCACCTTCCAACTCTATTCACTTCCAAGCTAGCTTCTATTTTGAAATTCAACATGCTGCAAGTTGATAAGACTATAAGACGTAGAACATGTCTTGACATGAACTCATGCCATAAAGCTGAGTTGGCTTTCGCATTTTGTAGGATCAGAGTATGCACGAATCACTTGCGAATGTGTCCTTCTATAAAATTGTAATCAAAAACCTCGCAATGGTGAAAGGTATGCCTATAAAGTGACGGTAGTAAAGTGGAAAGGGAAATTTTAGGTATGAAAATCTATGTTGTATTCGTAAGGCCGTATCTAGCAAGCAAGTCAAGTATAATCTATCTTTTCCCAACACAGAGGTGTGGGTGCTGATGTAAAGTACAAGATCGCTGCAAAGTAAATATCAAAACTAAAGAAGCAGGCAAAGTAGGAGCGCTTCTGATGGTACAGTATCGTCGTGGTGGTTGAAGGAAAGAGAAAACGCGAGCAAAAAGAAACGATCAAGGAGATCGAGGTTCGAAATCTGCTTGCGCAGTGTGTCGTGCTCGTTTGAATTATCGACTTTATCAGAGTCGGAGACATGCCACGTAAGTAAGCCATGGGCAGTCGATGTGCAGTTGGATCACGATTCGGATTCACAACAACCGGCTACCCAGGTATTAGGTAGGGAAGAATCAGAAGTCTGTTGTGCTGAGCTCATCGTGGGCTGCTGATTTACATGACAGAAAGGTGAGGAGCAACCCAGTCGTCAACCTGGGTGGTAGGACCGTGCTTGCGGGTGTTGTGGCGCTGGACGGTGTGCAGCTCAGCAAATCCGAGGTGAGTGACGTGGTCGGCAGCCTGGAGCATGCGGCTGGCGTTGCTGGTCTTGTCTGCAGGTACCTTACCCTCGCTGTCGAGAACAAGGTCGTCCTCGTTGTCGGAGATGAAGTTTGAAACGAATCGCTCCACAAGCATCAGAACAACGATGAGAGAGGTGTAGATGGTAAGACCGGTCAGGCCAGTGCCCTCGTAGATGGCTTGCATGGCACCGTGGGTAACTGCGAAGGCGTAGATGGTGGCATAGCTCTTGACGATGTTGAGGTTGACCAGGATCCAGATGTCCATACGAGTGTAGACGAAAGCGTTGACCATCTTAACAGAGCCGCGGTGGAGAGCTGGGTTCTGCGTCAAGTAGGCGATGGTCGAAACGATTGGCCGCAGGAGCCCACCGGCCTGGTAGGATGGGCGAGTGATGGAAGGCTGACCACGGCGGAGAGGCTTGACGAGGATCAGGTTGGTGATGGACTGAGAGAAAGCCAGGGCGAGATCCAGCAGATCTGGATAGGCAGGTCCGTAGAGCGAGCGGATGTGAAGTCTAAACACCTCGACCAAGCCACTAATGATGTGGATGGCCAATGGCCAGACGCTTCCAGTCTGGAAATCCTTCTTGTAGGTTGGTGCGGTGCGGCGAGTATGGTGCCACATGATGGCGCCATACGCGGCTACATTCCATGCCAACTCGAGCTGAGCTCTGTTGAAAGAGCCAGTGTAGTCCTGAACAGTTGGGAAGTTCAAGGACGAGAAGGCGTCAGCATAATCCAAGTCCTGCATCTTGGACAGACCAAGAGAGGAGTAGTCGAAGCTCTGGACGTTGTTGAGGATTGCAGCCATGGTCGCTGGGCGCAAGAGGGGGTAAATTGGTTCAAACCAGCTAAAAAGAGTTCTGAATGAGCCGATTGGCGTAGCAATGGTTATTCGCTGTTGTGTTGACTGGTGTCTGTTTTGCTTTGTAGGCTGTTGGTTGTTGTGTTGGTGTTGTTGTGATGGGATGGTGAGGAAAGACAGTCGGGGATGGTGGTATATATCATGATTCTCGAGACCCGCTATGGGCCAATCTATCTAACAACCATTCTGGTACCCAGTTCGTTCAATCAACCAACAACAGTATGCGTCATGAAGCAAGACTTGATCCATTGTGGACGACAACATGCCAAGCAACGCACGAACCATCCAGGCTGGAGTTGTCAATCCGCTAGACTCAAATCCAGTGTCGAGAGACTCTCGTTAGGTGGAACGGGGGTTCGTCGTCGTCCGAATACGGCACATCCTCTTTCGCACGAATTATGTTTGAGCATGCAAGTATCCGCACTGGTTGGTTGAACGAGGCAAGACAGAACCGAGTGGAGCACCACCGGGGCACGACTCCCTTGTCAGACATGCAGGCGGACAAGTGCTGGCAACATCACATTAGGAAGCCGCTGGAGAGCAAATCACTGGGCTGGGTTTCAGCCATTTCGGCGGAACTTCAACGGCCGCCCTTCGCAGCGGATATGGTGTGGTTCAGTGAGTGTGAGACCAGAGATGCACGCGGAGTAGGTGGTCTGGCCAAGCGGTGAGGGCTAGTGAGGTACAGTAGATGGTGGAGTGGGTGAGCAGTTGGGGTGAGGTGAGGTTAGATGCGGTGCGGTGCGTTGCGGTTCGGTGCGTCAGTCTTGTGTGGTGAGGGAAGGCAGGGAGGGCACTGTGGCGGTTCGGCCCGCGGGCTGATCCATGCTGTGCATCCTTAACTCGTCCGTTTTATACAGTTTGCAGAAACAGCCGCGTGGTCCCCTTGATGACCGGACGAAATCTCACTTCTGATCTGTACAGTGCGTGCAGTCGCCCGAAGCCGGCATTCTGACTGTGTCGTTGGTTAATCTATGGATCTCTTCAAGCATGTGCTTGGGGTCGTGAGGGATCCAGCCCAGTCGAGATGGATCTGTCCCCTGCTGTGGTCCGTGGACGCTCTGCTTTGCATCGTCATAGTCTGGAGAATACCATGTGAGACCAAGGGCCTCCTGCCACCACGCCTCCGGACGACCACCTGGCTGACATGATTGACAAGACACCGAGATAGACTGGAAGGCGTACATGCAGCAGATCGCCATCTACCTGTCCGGCGAACGTGACTATGTCAAGATATCTGGCGACACCGGACCCCTGGTCTATCCGGCTGCACACGTCTATGTCTACAGGCTGTTGTATGCGGTCACGGACGAGGGTCGTGATATCGCCAGAGCGCAGCAGATTTTCATCGGTCTCTATCTGGTAGCTCTAGCCGTGGTCATGCAGACTTACCGTCTTGCCCGCGTGCCACCCTACGTCTTTCCAATGCTCATCCTCAGTAAACGGTTGCATTCGATCTTCATGCTGAGGTTGTTTAACGATGGCCCTGCCGTGGTTTTGCTCTTCTTGGCCATCATGTGCTATCAACTTCGGCAATGGACCTTAGGGTCACTTTTCTACTCTCTTGGTCTAGGCACCAAGATGAGTCTTTTGCTTGCACTTCCCGCTGTTGGGGCAGTTCTATGGCAAGGGATGGATAAAGAGGGAGCTATTGGCCAGGCTATATTCATGGGCCAGCTTCAGGTAAGGATGTACAGTGGTGACTGGGGGGTGGTTGAGTGCTGACTGCATAATAGGTTGTTCTTGGATACCCATTCTTGGCAGGTAATTACAAGAGTTACTTCTCACGGGCATTTGAGTTCACGCGCCAGTTCATGTTCAAATGGACGGTCAACTGGAGATTTGTTGGGGAGCAAACGTTCCTATCAAAACCCTTCTCGTCTGCATTGCTAGTCCTCCATGCCGCTTTGCTACTTCTATTCATGCAAACCAAGTGGCTCGGCCCAAGCGGCGATTCCCTCCTGGGTGTTGCAAAGAAGCTGGTGGGATACGAAGCAGGACCTACGTCTCAGCAACAGACTGCCATCTCGAGAAAGTTGACGTCAAACTTCATCCTGACAGCGGTCTTGACGTCAGTGGTGCTTGGGTGCCTGTCCGCACGCAGCCTGCATTACCAGTTCTATGCATATATCGCGTGGTCAACACCCTTTCTGCTGTGGCGGAGTGGTTTGCCGGTGGTACCGCAGTACATCATCTGGGCAGCTCAGGAATGGGCGTGGAATGTGTATCCGAGCTCGAATGTGAGCTCGATCGTTGTGGTAGCAAGTCTGGCGATACAGGTGCTCGCAGTGTGGGTCGGTACACGCTCCACAGTCAGCGTGAAAGGTGACGTCCAGTCTGGACGAAAAAAGGACGAGTAGATATGGTCAAATTAAAGCAGACGAGTCGGGAAATTCTCCATGTTCAGTCATCTTCTGGATCAGAAGGAGGCATCTGTGGACCCTGATCCTCGTCAGAATCGTCGGCATAGCTAGACTTTTTGGCCTGGAAGGCCTTAGGCCAGAAGGGCATCTTCCGCCAGTCTCTCTCGTTGCCCACTATGTTGATGATGATACCGGCTAGCTTATTGTCCCTGGCCGCAAGACCAGCGCTATCTACGAGGACGAAGGAGCCACGCTTGAGCCAGATGGTAGACCGGAATTTTGCCTCCAGTTCGGCAATGACTGTAGTGCCGTCAGGTAGCTCGAGATGATAGAGGTTGTTGCCAGCAGCTTTGTTCAGGCGGGCGATCTGCTGGGTGTCCGACAGCGAGCCTGGCGGCGTCAGTGTCTCCTCATAAATGGCATCTGCGATTCTCTTGGAGGTAGGCATAGTGACAGCGAGCAATTTCTGGTGATTGGTGGTACGGTGCGCTGGTAGGCAAGCACAGCAGAATAGGTATGTTCAATGTAGCATTGTGCAAAGTTTCATGTGGAAATGACATGCGCACAACACAGCACGACGCAGCACATTACATAATGGTTGGTTGCTGTGGGAAACTTGCACAAATGTATTTGTGTGGCCGCCTGAAAGATGCAAATGCGTACAGTACTAGGTACCTAGGTACAGTGGCTATGAAGAGAATGCGGGGATGTGCTGTAATAAGCCACGAAATAGAATAGACATCACTACACGGTATCCATTCGGATTACATAGAAATGTTTCCATAGTTCTTGTCTTCGCTATGGTGAGTAAGGAGGACCACAGACCCCTCCCGGCATGTAGTCTGTGCCAATTTCTCCTTCTTCAAATTCCGGCTGTTCAGTAATGGCACCATTAGACCAAGCACCAGCAGTATCCTCACACACGTCCGGCGAAATCCGTGCCTGTCGTACCGTACGCCCACAATCATCGAAGAACACAACAAGAGCCTCGCCAGTCTCTAACGCAGTCTCATCAGCGACGAAAAGATAATTAGCACTGGCTGTGCGATGCAAAATTCGGGTCCTCGCACGGTATACCCTTGCATCAATCTCTTCATCAGTTAGTAGTTGGCCATCGCCAGGGATTTGACGCTGTGAAGCCACTTGGGTTGTAAATTCATCAAGAGTACCAGTTGCAAATTCTTTCTGCAATTTTCGAAGATAAGCAATATTCGTATTTGGATCATCCAACAATTCTCGATCACAAACACAAATTTGGAACAGTCGTTCCGGAAGAACAGTGAAGATGCGGGTCCAATCGCTCCCGTAATTGTATAAGTCGCCATCATCCAAGATGTTCTCCTTGATGTCAACTGCCAAGTCAACATTGAGCTTTGCAATTAGTCTACTGTGAGCGGCATCAGTGCCTTCTCCGTAACAAGTTCGCAACCAGACAATGCCGAAGCCATGGGTTCCAAAAACAGAAGGCAGAGCCATGTATCGTTGCAAGTCAGTGCGCAGCGGTGACAGTATGTTTTGCCACTCAGACCGAGGCGGTGGGCCAACTGCAGGTTCCCATTGCATATCTTCTACACAGTATGGCTGAAAGTGAGAGGTCAGTCGGGAATCCTAGAATGGCTTTGAACCACGCATTGGGGTACCTAGGTACTTACATAACGACCAACATCGCCAATTGCTGTGAAATCCTGCGCGAGTCTGCGCCTACGCTCATCAGGGTTTGCCTCAGTATGCGAGAGCCACTGTGATAGCACGTAGCGCTCCAATAGGAGAGAACCCCAGGGTGGTGACTGTTCCGCTTCCATACTTGGGGTCCTGATATTGTCTGCTTAGGCTTTCAAAGATTGTCTTCTCTAATCCGTACAGACGTATGGAGGATCGTGGAGGGGCGTGTTCTTTGTGAGGGGAAAAGCTAAAGGGTGTACAATCCGACCTGCAGCTTCGACAGTTCGGGATTGACCGGTTATTACCTTCTTTGCAATTACTCGAAGAGGCAAGTCTTCTTGGGGGTCTTTAAGGCAGGTCTACTCGAAACCCGTGCGTGAGACTGGGGAAAGACTGTCGTATAGAATTAAGTTACAACAAGTTGATTGACTACATGTAGCTTGGCAAGCCTGGTAAATGGCCCCAGGCCTTGTCAGGGTCCTTTCCTTGACAGACCGCAGACCGAACGGCGGAATATGGAAGTGTGTGCCCACAGGCAGGCCAGGTTTTGTGATCAAAGGAACACGAAAGGGTTCTTTGAATAGTCCGTTATGTCCATCAGGACTCAAATGATCTATTCATCAGTGGGTACTGATTCAATCATGCAGATTTTCGTCATCTATGCGCGTGCGCTGCATAGGTATCCTCGGACCCATGGCGTACCTCTCACCACGACGACGATACAAAGGTGGCATCGGCGGCCTGGTAGTACCAAGTGAATAATATGAAATCACAACGAAGCAGCTGATGGTAAGACGACACGAGGGCACTGGTCCATCCGTTACTCGTCCGTGATTGGCTCAGATGACGGTGTTCACTTCCCCTCTAGGTATGCTTGCGGGGCCACCCGCGTTTTCATGTGAAGGGGAATGTGGAACGAACGAGACGGGTGACGGGATGCACTTGGATCAGGGTGAGGGGATGAAAACAAAACTACCAAACGACATCTCCAATGTGGTAGACAACATAAATCTGCGGCCCGGGCGCCTCCCCTGCTCTGCTCGTTCTCCGGCCAGGTTGTCTGTTTGATAAAGTAGTGTAATTCGTTCTGTTTGACCAGATAAAACCAGTGCAATCCATTATCTCCTGCCCAGGTCCAGCATGATAGGCGCCCCCGGCCTGTCTGTACAACCAGCAGTGTCCACCACCATGGGTGGGGGACCTGAACGTGACCACAGCTGTATCGAGGCCTAGTACAGCACAGCTTCCTTGACAAGGGAAATCAGTCGTTGTGGACAGAGGCATGGGCAAGGATAGCTCAGGTGTTAAGGAGGTATCGACAGGGTGGCTGCCATCCACCTCGCTTTGTTGGCCTCCCATCAACACCCAACTTCTCTTGCTTGCTTCCAGTCCTGCGCCCTTCATTTGTTGACAACTCCAGCCCTGCAGCCGCACACGCCGTCGTGCATATCTCTGGCCCACCTAGACCAGCTGTCTGGTTCGGTCGCCATATGCTTCCATTGCAGCGCACTGCCAGAAATGGCACTTCAAGTTCACGCGAAGATGCTTCTCCTTTTGCAAGCGCCCCAGACCTTCTCCAAACTCGCTTGAAACGCCAGAATTCTACTCGCGAGAACGAGGCTCAAGACACGGTTCGACAGATCAGCCCAGCGGCCAGGCACGGTGGCATTTCATACTTCGACTATGGAGCTCGCGACGCCACGCAAGAGCAGGATGATGAGAATGGAAAAGATGGGTCAGATGGGACTGGTCACTCCAGTGAGGACGAGCGAGCGCCTCTGTTACCTCTATTTTCGGCGGCTCATCTCGACAAAATCCCCCTCTACAACATAACTCACGCCATACGGCTTTTGATCATACCCAAGTGTGAGACCACCTTATCATGGGATCAGCTGAGGAGTCCGCAGGTCAGCCAGTTCCTGGTCAAACCTATCCAGTCTCAGATAAGGTCCGATCACTTCAACCGAGCCACACTCTGTGCCCTCATCTCGAACTCTCTCCAATTCCAAAAAGAGGCCCAGATGTACCCTGGCAACGTCGGCGTCTCGAAAACCAGAGCACGTGTCAGTGAGCTGCTCGCCATTAGGCTCTTACGAGACTTTTCAACTCGAGAATTGATTGACGCGCTCAGTTATGACTTTGATCCTTTGGCTGGAATGGCACAGCCACCTGCCGCTTCTGGACCGGTAACCTCTGGCTATGCCACTCCTGCCTACCTTCAAGACTCTCAGGGTCGGAAGACACACGCTAGGAGCGCTCGTGTTAGCACCATCGAAGTCGCTATCAGGGCCCAGACTAAGAATTTCTTAGCTCACCCTTTAGTAGTCCAGCATCTAGAGGCTATCTGGGCAGGTACCATCGTCTTCCACTCGGCCGCTGACGACCTTCATCGTAGGCCTCAAGGTTTGCTACGTGGCTCAGAACCCCATTCTCCCGATGCCAGGCGTAGCACTAGACATATCATCCGATCGGCCGATCTACGTCGCTCTGTCACGCTCTACAATCCAAGGGAGGCTTCTCTCTTCAAGCTTAGCCGATTGCGTGTCCCTCGCTATCGACAGCTCTTCACAACCCTTTCTTATGCAACAATGCTGGGTTTGTTTCTCGCTGTCTTGGTCGACCGTAGCCTGACCATCACACCACTGGAGATTCTGTTCTGGATATGGAGCATAGGCTATTTAGCCGATGAGGTAGTCGGTTTCACCGAGCAAGGCTTTGGTCTTTACATCTTGAGTTTCTGGAATGCCTTCGATCTTGGGATCCTCCTCCTTTTCGTGGTGTATTACTGCTTACGGCTTTACGGTATTGTTCTTGTCGAGACCGGCAAACATGCCATCGCAAGTAAAGCCTACGATGTTCTTGCATCTACTGCTATCCTACTATTTCCTCGCCTCTTCAGTGTTCTCGACCACTATCGGTATTTTTCGCAGCTACTCATTGCATTTCGTCTGATGGCCCAAGACCTGATCGCAATCCTCGTGCTCATCTTCATATCTTGCTCAGGCTTCTTCGTTGCATTCACTTTGTCTTTCTCAGACGATAGGAGTGATGGGAGGGGAGTGGCTTATGCACTCTTCCAGATTCTCATGGGCTTCACCCCTGCCGCTTGGGATAGATGGGAGACGTACAACTGGCTGGGTAGAACCATATTAGTCGCATTTCTCGTCATTTGTCACTTCTTGATCGTCACCATACTAATCACTGTCCTCACCAACAGCTTCACTGCAGTCGTTCAAAATGCGAATGAGGAGCATCAATTTCTGTTCGCCGTGAATACCATCTCGATGGTAAAGAGCGACGCGTTGTTCAGCTACATTCCACCAATGAACATCATGGGCTGGATCTTGACACCGTTGCGATGGATCATACCATTTCGACGATACGTCAAATTGAACCGGCAGATCATTAAGGTTACACATATGCCCATCCTCTTCTCTATCTACGTCTATGAACGAACTTTCCTCCTTCGAAGCATGTATGATACAACTGATCTTGTGGACGCGCCGCAGCCCACACGCAGCAAGCCATTCGACTTTTCCCTCAACAAGGTCAATGTTTTTAGTCCCGGTCACAGGTTGAGGGAGCCTTCGGTGATCAGCTATCGCAAAGACCGAGCTCTAGATGAGGTTTTCAGGCGGCCTTTTAGGGGAAGCTTCGCTAACACTACCATGAGAGATACAAACGGCGATAGACGGAATTCAGCAAGCGTTGTGGATAAATGGATGCAGAACGCCGATGAAGAAGGTGGCGCAAGTTCGCCTATTGAGCAGCCACGTAGTGTACTGGACAGGCTTGAGGGACGACGGGCACGTGGCCGGCGTCTCGATATATCAGGTCGCATGATGAAGCCGTCTCGAGAATTCTCCACAGCCACTCGGAGCATCGCTAGCGATCCAGATTTGCTACGTCCTAATTGGCCTCAGAGGATTGAAGAGGAAGGAGAGCCGCAGCCCAATCGCAGGATCATTCCTCATGATACTGACGCGGATGGTGATGACGAGGAATACAATGAGAGCGAATTTGATGGGTTGACACCTATCGCAAGCAAGGACAGATCCACCAACCGACACAATGAAAGCGAGGCCGATGACTTCTTCACACCAGCAGGCACCCAAACGCCACTGGTGCAGTCCTCCAGCCTGGCAAGCACCATCCATCCGTACGAGCAGAGCAATAGGCGCCATGTGCACGACCTGTCAAACAACAACTTGCCTTCGGCTTCATCAGCATTCCGAGGGAGCAAATCTGCGCCAAAGCTGCAATCAAATCTTGCTGAGCGTAGAGGTGAACTTCGAGATTCTCCCGACCCTACAGTGGGACAAGCAGAGTACAAGAACAGCCCACGGAAGGCTCTGCCGAAGCGAAGATCAGAGATTGCGCCTATGTCCCAGCGTCCAGCTATACCCTTACGGCAAAAGACTGTTCCTGTCCAGATACATCCTGGCCCCGCCTTTCTCGCTCGCTCAAGAGGCCCGGCACGTGAACCTTCGTTTAACGCTCGTGCATTGGACCTCGCCAGTGAGATTGGAGACAACCGCTTCGCACCGGATGCGGGCGGCATGTCGGGTATGCCAGCGTCGTTCAGTGAGCAGTTGCTGCGCGATCATGACCTTGCCCGGCTTCGCGAAGAGCAACGTCGTCGGAGCGAGGAAGAGGAGAAAGGCATGGTGAACAGGATTATGCTGGCGAGAATGAACACCCTGGAGGAGGGATTCAAAGAGGTGCTCAAGGAAATCAAACACTTCACTCTGGCAGGGAAGGACAGCCAGCCGGATCTTGGCATCGGCCCGTCCGTTCGCAATAAGTTGCGATCAAAGCTCGAGGGCAAGCAGAGCGGCAAGAGTTCTGGTAGCGATATCTACAGAGGCGGTGCAACAGGTCGCGTCATCGGTAGCCCCCACGCCGGCAAGACCCCAGTAAGACCAGGGAGGAAATCTCGCAAGACTGGACTTGCAGAAACAGACCAGCGTCAAGGCACAAGCGATTCGCAGGGCAGCAAGAACGCAGGCGAACAGCCCGAAGAAGAAGCGCCTGTAGATGAAGCACCAATAGCAGCTGACGGGGAGCAATGCAAGGGGGAAGACGATAAGTGAACAAGGTTGCATCGTCCATTGCTTGTTAAGCCTACAGCGTCTGAAGTTCTTGCCTTTGGACCTTACTGGCTCGGTGAGGTGTTCATTTGCAGCCCCATACCCCATTTTTGCCCTTCTGAAGCGTTGTATTCTAGCGGCATTTGCAGCCACATTCCCGACATAGCGAGAACACCATGATTAAATTTACAAAATCGCGACGTTTCATAAGTATAGACCATTGCGAAGTACAGTCATCTGTATGAACCAGACTTTCCCAGTCGCACGTCATAAATGTCGTATTGATCGAAGAATTCCAATTCGACCGTTCATGGCAAAGCGTGGCCTGCCATATTGACTTTCACGAATCTCTCCCTGCCTAAACACCACCGCCTAAACCAACATACAACTCGGTCAGCAAAGGCCATCTCTTTTGAACTCTTTCTCATGCTCTTTTCCTCAACTCAGGTACATGGCGAAAGATGGAAAGACGGGCAACGGGGAGCAAAACAAGATGACTGACCAGATCGCTCAGGCTTGACGTGGAAAGTCCCCTGGTTGTGCCGCTGCAACTGCAGCTCCTGCTGGCGGCGCAGGTAGTAGGAGGCGCCCACAGCGGCCAGGACCACGACCACGGTGTTGCGCCGGCTGTGCCGAACAAGACAGCGTCAGCTCATTTTCCACTCAACATCGCACGCCCTTCCCCTTCATTGTGGTGTCTTGAGACCGCTATCTGCGTGGCTGCACTGTTCTGAAAGTTGTACACGAGAGGCCACGCCACAACAGACTTGGAGTGCATCAGTAGGTTCTGCACGTAATAGGACTTACGTGAGGTAGCTTTCCAATGCCATCGTTACAGCCGGGTTTCTCAGACTGGACAATTCGTCGCTGTTGATGTAGGATTACTTTTCTCAATTGGCAATGTTGACTCTGGGTTTTGTGATAAGATGCTGTCTCTTGTGGTAAACTGTAGGGAAGAGAGGTGTGTGGTCACGTTCCAAGACTGGTTGAGGGGGGTGTGTTTGGGTCGCCTGGCCACCTGTGTGTACATACCTGTGGGGAATACTGAATGCCTGGGGAATGGTGGAGGTCTGGGGTAAAGTTAAAGCAGTGTGAGGTAGCCCACGGCAATACAGTACAGTACACGCCTATCTGGAACCTACCTCTGAACGGTAATAGCTACGCCATAGCGACCGTCACCTCGGCTGGCGATGACATTGTGGGGGGAGAGCTGCTGCAGGAGGAGGCGAGTACACTGCATGTACTGCATGTACTGTACCTTGCTTTGCCTGGTAACGTCTGTATATCGCCTATGATCTACCTCCTGCAGAACATTGGCACTGGTGGCACACGACACCCAGATCGCACGATAGGCGGTGTAGCAGTGTTTGATGAATGCAAATGCGGTAGACTCACCACGAGATGCAGATGTGCTTGAATTGGTCACTGGGAAATATCTCTTCGCTTAGGATCAATGGATTTGTGGCAGTGGCAGAAGCAGAAGCAGTCAGACCCATGGCCCACCCTTGTATGCTATGCATCCATCTGCTGTTCTGTCCTCTTGTGTTTCTCGAAAACGTCAACGCCCGTCAATACTTTCCCCCCAGCCGCTCTAATCGCTCATGTTACGTAGCTTGTCCTGCTCCTCCGGCGTCAAAGCATTGAACACCTCGGCGAAGCCGGGTTTGTGTGCACTCTCTCGGAACCAGGACAGCAGGTATGTCTGGGTTTCATCATCGCGGACCCTCGCAGCCGACGGACTGTCTTCCGCACCCAATGCCATCAGTTGCTGTTTGGTCATACCAGAGCCCAGGTCAAGGAAGTCGCTGGGGTCATCTTCCCAACTGCCATCGTCCGAATCATCGTCTTCGAGGTCTGCGGCTGTTGACGGGTCGATCCTGTTACTCGTCGCTGCTAGAAGCTCCTCTACCAGTACCTTTACAATCTTCAGTTGTGCAGGCACCATCGTCCACTGATCTGGCTGTTGCTTCGCTCGCGAACGTGTCATGATGCGGTCCGACTTTGGCACAATGAGATCGCCTTTGACCTGAATCTGAGCTAGGCGTGGGTCGTTCAAGTCGTAAAGTCTGGAAAGTGCAATGACGCTTGGTCGGGTCAGTCTCATAATATATCCAAACTTCAAATCGCTATTGACTTACTTTTGACGGATCTCGTCGTATCCCGCGAAGGTCACAGAGTTCTCCAGCCATTTGCTTAGAACATCCTGAAGCATCTGCACTTCTGCAAGGAAGTTCACCACATCGTGGGCAGAAATAAGAGAGAGGCGAGCAAATACAAGAATCAAGCTTTGAATGAATGCAGCCTGGGTCGCAGTGGCAAGGCGGATCGCCACAGCNTTCAGGATCTGAGTCAGATAGGGGCCGAGACGTTCAGGTCCTGCCTTCTCTACGAGCTCTGCTGCAAGTCCACCCACCTCTGCGGCGGCATTATCGTCCACAGACGGGTTGAGTAAACGATCAATGATGATGAGCACGACCTCAAGACCTCCCTTGCCGTCTGCACTTTGCCAGTTGAAGAGCTGTTCTGGGTCCTTGTTCAACATGTGCTGCATCGCTAGAGTTGCCGATCTCAGCAGCTCTTCATCATCTGAGCCTAACAGTAATCTGCTTAGGCGAGGCATGACGGCGCCGACAAAGCCTGCAGGCATTGGAGAGTGACTCTCAGCTGCAAGAACGGAGAGTAGTTGGGCTGCCAAATTGGCAAGTGAGTTCTCTTCTGTCAATGAGGCCACATCAAACGCGCCCATCAATGTCGGCAACACTTTGGCTGTGAGATTCGCATAAAGCTCGTCACTAGTGTTTGCAAGCGTGCTCGCAATCTCTTCGAAAGTCTCTTCGATGAGCAGTGCGATTTGAAAATTGGAGGCACCTTGGCTGGCGACAGTAAAANGTAGGTCAATACCTCCGTTATCAAGACTCGTTCTCGTGTCTTGCAGCATTGCATCACGTAATGTCTCTATGATGGTCGTGAGAAGGTCGTCGCTCTCGTTGAGGTCTCCTAGGTCTTGCGTATTAAGGAATTCAGACAGGGCTTTGACTATGGCTGATTGCATGACGATCGTGATGGAAGGAGGCAGACAGGCCAGGTAGTACTGAAGAGCTCTAATGCAAGACACTTTGACGACTTCAGAATCATCATGCAAGATAGCATTGAGAGATGACTCCATGAACAGCGCTGCCATTGACTGAAGCGCATCGCCAGACGTGCGAGTGAGACTTCCAGCCACCAGATATCCTCTTGCCCTCAAAAATGGTGCCTCTTCTTGGATGGCATGCTGGATAAAGTCAACGTAGCTTTTCGCGGCCTCCTGGCCAATTTGCTTGTCGACTTCTAGCATTTCTCCCAGTAGCTGATTCAGGAGATATAGTGCCGCTTCTTTAGCCTTCCATGAAGCGTTGTTCGTGTACAAGGTTCTTGTGTACGAGAGAAGACCCTCTACAGTCACACCGGTTTGCCATTCGCCCATTTTGCTGACCAGGTCGCCGCATGCAGTCCGTGGCGTATAGTTTGCGGTTACGTTGGCGACTTCAGATAGAAAGATGTTCACGTCAATTTCCCACAATCCTTCCTCCTCAACGGTAATCTGAGAATATGCAACGGCGATCTTTAGTATCTCTGTAACCCAAGGTGCTTGTCCATTGTGTGCCTGAAGCTGTTGTTCAAGCTCCTTACGCACTGGAGGTGCGCGTAGACACGCTTGCATGAAATCAAGCTCTTCGAGGACAAGAAAGTCGAGAGTATACGGCAGGCGGTCGCCATCTTCCAGACGTCCTTGCCTGTCATCATCGATGTACAGGTGGCTATACTGCTGTTGGAGTGTCGATAGTTCATCCCATGTCGCAGCGAATAAGGCCGGACTGTGAGGGGTAAGAATGGCAGGGAATAGGGTTCGTATCCGCATCAAGACCTTGACGACTTGCAGCTTCAATGCAACAGCTCCTCTATGTGCTGCGTTTCGATCAACTTCTACCTTTTCGTTCTCCTCCAATGGAGGAACCGGTATTGACGACCTCAAGACCGAGATGAAAAACGGTATCCAACTGCTGAGTGACTCGTCTGCAAACGCCTTGACATCGGCTTTGTGGTCGTCCATCACCATTTCCAGTGTATCAAAGCAGGACCGTAGAACAGACACGGCAAGTGCTCTCAAAGTGCCTTTCCGGTTTGCATCCACAGCGATGTCATACATCGCCTGGACAAGGTCCCGAGCAACCCTGAAAAACTGTTCTTCGCTGAAACAATCATCGACCAGCTCACTCAAAACCTTGAGCGCGCCATGTAATTGCGTATCGTGACCATTAGCTACCACGTTCAGCACGGTGGGGAGCAAGTCTGGCCAATCATCAGGGAAGTCCACAGAAGCAATCTTACTGACGACTAGGCTTGCTGCACTCTTGATCGCCCTCTCGTCTCTGCCACTCAAGGCTAGATCGAGAAGTGACTGGCGTATTTGAGTCTTCCTCCCCTCATCGGTAAAGAGCAAGCCGTCAAATTCGGCAAATTGTGGCGACCAACAGGCCAGCACCCAGATTTTTAAGTATAAGAGGGCTGCTTGACGGAGAGGAATCGACACATTGCTATGTGAGCCAATATTACAGAGCCCAATTGCAAACTCGGGGTTGCCGTGTCGGGATTTAAGCTGTGATAGAGCGTTGTTCCTGATAGACTCGACGGGTGATTGGAGGTCGGTCAGGACAGGGAGAAGATGTTCACTCATGTTGTAGGGTGAGGCTGAGTTATCGACCCTAGATGGAGTGGTTTAACTACGTCCAATCAATACAGTCTCCAATCCAAACCCACAAGGCCGATACTAAACAGCTTAACATCGGTCTGCGTTGCGGTAGTCGTACCTTTAAAGTCCAGCGGCCGCTAAAGTTGCACGGAAAGTCCCAAGGCCGAGGGAGGAACTTGCCAATCGATAACAATCTATGTCGAAGAAGAGGCGACGCGACTCTTCATTACATGCAACACGTCCACGTCACAAGGATATCGACGCTGGATTTGAGTTGGTGGAAGGCAATCTTTCGTGCCAAACTCAACTTGTGGAAAGAATTGAAGCACTGCTCGGGTACGGGAATCTGTCACAGCACAATCTTTTCTTGGCAAAGATGTTGGCACCGCTGTGACTACTATTTCGAAGTTTTTGTTACGCTTATGTGAAGATTTAGATGCCCTTGTCACCGTGACATAAAGTGCCCTCCTGCCTAGTCAGTTCACTCTGTCTCGCATGTTTCACAAGACTCTCGCTCAATGAATGGAAAAGTTTTGATCCGCTCAGCCGGACAATGGGGCGCATCTTGCAGTCACGTGATAGCGCGTAACAGTCTGTCCGCCGAGCCTGGCCTGCGCTGCGTCATTCCATGATGCTCCTTAAGAGGAATTGTTGAAAACCAGATATATGTCCGACAGACACAAGAATCTCTCTATATGGCGGTATTCTCAATGCTTACTTCTACATATGCACTATGGTCACAGCCGTGAGTTCCTGCTCTGATCATAAGACACCTTGCCAGCACCACTACACCCGTCATGGCTGAAGATCCAACAAACTTCCGGGCGATCGTGGCCGCCTTTGCCGATTTTCTCACATGTGCCGTTCATACGATTCTCTATGAGAGGTCGATATATCCGTCCAGGACCTTTCTATCTGCTCGGAAGTACAACTTCGCTGTCAGACAAAGCCGGCATCCCAAGGTATGCGAGTGGATCCACGACGCAGTCACCTCTGTTGAGGATGAAATGCTCAAATGCACCGTGGAGAAGGTCTCGGTGGTGATATTTGACAAACAAAATCAGCCTCTTGAACGTTTCGTGTTCGACGTGTCATGTTTGCCGACTGTGCCCTTCACCGAGATTGACACACCGATTGAGAGCTTTGGTATCGACGGAGATGGATCTGCTGTGCTACCCGAGGTGGACCTTGAGGAACAATTGAGGGCAGCAATGAGCCGGCTGACCGACTGCCAAAGCTTTCTGAAGCCTGTCCCTGCCCAATGTACTTTCACCATTGCCATTGACCTGAAGTCGTCCGCAGAGGCCCCTATAAATCATCCCCAGCCGTGGATTCCTTTGGAACCCTCCCTTACACAGTCATCCAACGAACATGAGACATCCACGGGGGCTAATATTTCTACCAAGCCATTAAGGAAAGTCGATGCAGGAGGCATGATATTTGAGACTTGGATTGAAGAGACAAATCTAAAGAGGAGTGACTGACTTGGACAGAAGCATTCATTTTGGTATTATGATATGATTTTACGTCGCATCGTGAGTGGTCTTCGATTCTCAGATACCAACATCTCCACTGCAGTATACGTAAGGGTCTTGGCCTGGCCGCTTACAGCGGCCCTCTACGCCCGCTGGTTCTGCTTGTACCGGTAGAAATCTACTGGTATTCGACCACAAGCTCGGACTCCCAGCAGCCTTCGCTGGTGGTAGTGTTGGCCCATCTGTACTTGAGGGCAGTGGCGGTTCCATACTCGAGAGGAGTGTTGGGGCAACCCTCCCACTTGATTGGAATACCGTCGGGCGACTGCCACTGCAGAAGACCGTTACTGTCGACATAGACGCCATCGGTAGCGGACCCGTAGCTCAGGATCTGGGCAAGGTTCTCTGGGTATGACTGGCTCAAAGTGCTCAGGATGAAATTTTGAGAGTAGCCGTCACCCTCTGGGAAGACCAGGGTGCTGTTGCTTGTGTTGGCTGGGTCGGTCAGGTAGCCGGTGATGGCGGTATCTGGCGAGGTGGAGAGGGCGGCGACATAGCCACCGCCGTAGATGTATTCGGCGTAGAGGTAGCCCAAGCTGTCCTGGAAATCGTTGCGGCCCACGCAGCGGTGATGGATCTTGAATTCGCCAGAGGCACGAGGAACTGCGACAGCAGTGGCTGCGCCGACGACGGCAGCGGCAGTTGCGATTGAGAAGAGCATTTTGAAAATTGTTGGTATGTAGGTTATGAGCGGTACTTTGCAAATGGGACTTGATGATACTGCCTGGAGTCAATACCTGCACTGGGTACTTGCAAATATATATACCCTACCCCCGGAAACACAAAAACAGGCTGGGTAAACATCAATTTGGTGCCTTCTGCCTTGTGCCTGGTCGTCTTCCGGACAACAGGCCGAATCGAGGTCCACCGAGCGAGGGCAAGAGCCAACTTGAAGCCGGTGTCTCCCTTTGCTGAGTAGGTTGAGAGGTGCCAAGCTGTTGAAAAGTGTACTTCAATGCTTGTTTCTCCCATACTGCCAGCTGGTCCCACTTCGTCTCATGCGATATCGCCTCATGACCGGACTGTATGTTGCCCCAAGTTCAACCACAACAATCAGGTTTGCGATGGCCAATTCCCCGTTAGAGAGGTTCTGTGTTGCTCATTGTGCAACAGAGAATTTAGCCATTCCCAAAATGGTACTCACATGTTGCCCTTTCATGCTTCTTCGCCTCGTTTTAGTGGGGTTTCTTGCTGCTAAGGCATCGTGACAAGTCCGTGGCAGGCATCCGCCAATCACCTCTTCAGCATCTTCCTCCATGCCAAGCAGATCTAAAGACGAATCCTCGTGCGGAGCTTGTATTCGCACAGGTTCCTGCGTATGATCGACATCAGCGATACCTCCTCTAGTTAAGCTTGATCTCCCGGTTCGTTCCGTTTCGTGGCAAATGCGGATCTCAAGCCTCCTGGCTTGCTTAATTTGGGATGCTTGGCATGCTTTGGCATGATGGCGGCGCAAATGCTGATGCTTCTAATGATGGGTGGCTTGGGTGGGTCAAACTGGGTAATGGCATGGTGGCCACTCTGTGTGGTGGCGATGAAATGGATTAGTTCCGTGAACGATGTCACCTTCGTTATCCGAGGACATGGGTCTCTGCGATCTGAGAGACCACATTTCTGCAGCTGTACGGGAAACCTTGAAGGCGAGTGCATTGAACCTAGCAGACATGTACCTGTTTGTGGCAATTGGGCCATCCGCTTCCTCATATGAGAGCATCGTCTTCTTCCTCCAGAAACGTCAAATATTGTACAGCGAATAGTTAAGCGAGTGACCGAGCAGCCTGGACGGACCTTTGAAGCCTCGCTCCAATCGCAGAAGGATGGAATGCGCCAAAGGAAGCAGGATGTTATTCTCTCTCACAGCACTAAATGCTCTCGCCAAGATGGCCCACTACCTAAGTGGCAGGTAGTGCTCGAACAATGTTTCAATAGCGCGGATCCCAAATGCTCATGCATCGGGACGAATACACAGCGCATGCATGCCGCTTCAAGCAACTGCGTGCAGAGCTCGCTATTTTGGTCCTCGGTGGGTGCGGTGTTTCAAGGATCCTCAACATGCTATGCGGCTCACGGAGTCGGCATGGGCATAGCAGCACATCCACCGCTCTCTTGCCACCCAAGGTAGATGGAACCATTACACAAGACAAGGTGAATGGGAGTCAGGAGTTCCGCCATCGGTGTGGCCGAGCATGGATGTCTGCAATACCTTGCGGAGCAACTTCTGTACGCCTTTGTCAATCTGGACTGCTACATCTGGAGCGATACTGTCATGGGTGCGTTGACGAACTGTGAGCAATCCCCAACATTTTGCGCACTGCGCTCGATGCAGGACTGGTGATTATGGAATTAGCTTTGAGATATGCGAACACAATATACTTCTGCGTGCTTCCAAACATGACTGTATGAGACAAAACACAAAGAAAGCTGAGATCGTCCGCCGATCTTAGTGCCAGATCGAATCATACGCATTGACATGCGCAATGAAATGCCTTGAAAGCCTGAATGAGAAACGGTCATATTCATGTAGGTGAAGTTATGTTGACTGCCGCCACAGTTAACGATCGACGAATCGTATTACCATACAGGCGTGATCTCAAAAATCGATTACCTTCTCCGTTGTCTTGTCTACCCAGGTATAATTATGCTATGCCGGCTGTCATGAGCATGACTAAGCACGTATATTGGCCACTTTTCCCCGCCAACGGGCGGTTTGTTGATGTTAGTAAACTCTGACGCGCTGCTTGAAGTCCCTCAATCCTTGGAACCCTACGAATAAACCTATCGCTATACGCCTCGCAAGATCTGTTTTGTCAATTTTTAACCAAGACTTCTCGCGACTTGACCAACATGCCTGCCCCCCGAATGAGCGTTGCGCATGGGTCTGCGCCTCCCAGCACACAGAAAAGGCAAAACCACCAAGATGATAGCGATGCCTTCATGACATTGGTAAGTGAAGTGTTTGTTCCTAGCAAAAGAGATCGACTGGGTGCTAACATGTTATCGCAGCCAGATCGAGAGATTGCAGGTTGTATCAGCGACATTGGTATTGCATTCTCGGTTGAAGATCTACGAAAGCCCAACCCGCAACAGATACAGAAGGTGTTTGAATGGTTTGCTGAGCTTCTCACCAACACTACCCGCGAGGTAGTGGCGCCTGCGATGCGTGTAGCTGCGGAGGAGGCATGTGGGGATGATGCGGACCGTGTCTTCACTCCAGACACTCGGGAGCTGATGGGATTCTTCATCACCCTGAGACGGCTATTGCTCGAATGTGGAGTTCGCGATTTCACCTTCACAGACCTCTATAAGCCCACGCACGGAAGGCTCGTCAAGATATTCAGCTACATCATCAACTTTATTCGCTTCCGAGAGAGCCAAACAAGCGTAATTGATGAGCATTACAATATGGCCGAGAAGACGAAGCAGAGGATTGAAGACCTGTACCATGAAAATCAAGAGAAGGAAGAGCATCTGAGGGAGATGCAGCAGAATCGCAAGAATGTGGAGCAAGCTATCAAAGAGAAGGAACAACGGAACCAAGAGCTAAAGGTGCGGTTGCTCGAGCTGAAGAAAGGGCAGGAGCGAGTATCAGAAAAGCTGGAGCGGATCAAGAACGAGCAAAGTCGGTTGAAACAGCTCCTTGAACAGAAGACAGAGCAGACGATGACTGTCCGGACTGAGGCCAACAAATTGCGACCCTATGCAGAGCAATCACCCGCGGTCCTCGAGCAATCGCTGCGCGACCTGAGTAGTAGCCTCAGCGCTGATCGCAGCGAGATCGACCGGCTCGACAAGCGGTCTAGAGCGCTTCAAACCTCGGCCGACACTTTCCAGCTTTTGACGACAGACATCACGTCACTCACCCGTTTGCTCAGCGATGTGGCGAACGAGCTAGAAAAAGAAGAGCAAGAAGGAATGTCCGCAGCGCGAACCAGAGACGCCTTGGCCGAGAAAAGCAATGGCGTGCGGGAAGTAGAACGACAGGAGAAAATGCTCAGGAAACAGCTCTCGCAATGGGCATCGAGGACAGAGGGACTGCGCAGCGACACAGAGGCAAAGGCTGAGAGGGCAAAATCTCAGATGGAGCAACTGCGCGCAGTACATAAAGAATTGAGTTTTGAGAGGCGCGAGAGGGGCGAGGAAGTGGAGAAAAGACGAGTTCGGATTGAGCTGGTGGAGAAGAAGATGGAGGACCTGAAAGCCCAGATTGAGAACGAGGTGCAACGTGCACGAGTCGAGTACATGAAGATGGAAAGCCACATCCGGTTGTACATCACCGAAATGGAACAGAGTATTTAATTACTAGAAGACATAGAAATGACTTGATACCCTGCTGGGTCATATGGCCACAGCAATTAGCCCAACAGTCTAGCAGCTTCTGCTTCCAGGTCATCGAACGTTTCAATCTCCCTTTCCACTTCCTTGGTCTCCCTTCCGCCTGAGAGGGCGTCTTTCTGGAACCATTTCTTCTCCTTTGGAGGCCCACTGCGCTGAGCATCACCCTCGTTGTCGTTGGAGCTGCCTTCATCACCAGACCCATCGTAATCGTCCGCGAAAGGATCGATGACAACCTCGTTTCCGGCAAGTTGAGGTCCGTCGAAGTCATCTTGATCTTCGTCCTCGCTGCCAGAATCATTCTCCTCCCGTTCCCTCGCCTTCCTCTTCTCCTTCTTCTCCCTTCTCTTCTGCCGAACCAACTCCTTGTCCTCCAAATCGGCAAGCTTGATTCTCTCGCCTTCATTCTCAACAAAGCGCCGACGTTGGACAGCGGCATCCCCTCGTGCTTTGAAGTCATCTTCGTCGCCCAGTTCATAGATCTCATGAGCCTGCCCATCATCGTCAAAGACAAGCTTCTTTCCAGACTGTTTGAGTTTCAACAGCTGCTTCTTAGACTTGAGGAGCTTTTCGCGGCGTTTCGAGTCCAGCACCAAAGCATCTTTGGCTCCTGGAATATGAACAGTCTTGATTCCGTCACCATCGGCAGGCGCTGTTGCTGAATCCGAATCTTCGTCGTCAGCAACTGGGATTCGCCGCTTGACACCGAACAGGTCGTCATCCTCCGATTGCTCGCCGTCAAGTTTCCCTGAATCCACATCATTCTCACGAATGATCTTTGTGTAGTGATCTGCGAGAACATCCTGGTTCTTGCGTTCAAACATGCGATCATACTTGGTCCTAACCCCATCCTTACCGGTCTTCGCTTTCTTCCTCTCGATCGCTTCATCTTCGCTGCCGCTTGGCTCTTCTTCCTCGTCATCAGAGAGCTGCATTCGAGGAGCATTCTTTCTTCTCTTCACCTCTTCAGGGTCACTCTTCAAAAATTTGATATTGGGCTGCCCAGGTAGGCCCATGCTATCTGCAAAGCCTTGCAAATCATATTTCTCGAGGTTGAACACATCTTTGTCTTTTTGAACGCGTAAGCTCTTCGCGTATGAGATGAAGGCTTTCTGACCCAAGTACTTCAACTGAGGATCTTTGAAGCATTGATCTTGCAGCTGATTGACGATGCTCTGCTGTTTCTTCGCCCGCACATTTATTCGCTCAATTGGAACTTTCTTCTGCTCAAGTCGTGCTAGCATTCCTTCTTCCTCAGTGGGATCCAGGAATAGGACGGCCTTTCCGTCCCGTTCGTACCGTGCTGTCCGGCCCACTCGGTGAATGTAAGTATCTGCATCTTCTGGACAGTCTACTTGAACGACCCAATCTACTGCAGGGAAATCGAGACCTCGTGCAGCGACATCGGTGGAAAAAAGACAGGCATGTTTCATCTGGCTGAATTTCTGTACAGTATCCAATCGAGCAGTCTGCTTCTGTCGGCCATGGAGATGTTGTAATGGTATACCAGGCTGCATGTGACGGAAGGACTCAAAGACAAATCGGACTTGTTTTGCACTGGAGAAAAACACCAGGATCTTGGCCTTTTTGGAGGATTGAAGGAATGACCAGAGGGTATCCAGCTTCTTGGAAAGAGGTGTGATTACATAGCTTTGTTGCAAAGTCTTTGGTGTGGCAGTTTGTGACTTGTCGTGCACTGCAATGTATTCGGGATCCTTCAGTGCAAGGCGGGAGAGATCGGAGACTCGTTTACTCTGCGTCGCACTGAAGAGTAGAGTCTGTCTTTCACGAGGGAGATATTCAATGATCGCATCGACATCCTTCTGGAATCCCATGTCCATACATCTGTCTGCCTCATCCAAGACCAGCATTCTAAGGTTGTCGATGTCGAAGTTCGGCGCAGAGGATAGGTGATGCAGAATCCGACCCGGTGTACCAATCAAGATATTCATCCTCCCCAGAGCATCCTGTTCCGCTTTGTGATCCTTCCCGCCAATGAACAAACCGGCTGAGAACTGATGTCCACGTCCTCCTACTTTGCGCAAAACCTCGTATATTTGGATGGCCAGCTCGCGAGTCGGCGATATGATCATGGCACCCAATCCAGCATCTTGGCCAACATGTTGCGCTCGGTACAGATTCTCCAGTACCGGAACAACGAATGCCAGCGTTTTTCCTGAGCCTGTCTTTGCCGCACCCAGAATATCTTTTCCTTGGAGCGCGGTGGGAATTGATTTTGATTGGATATCGGTAAGGCTGGAGAACGACGCAGCTTTTAATCCAGACTTGGTTGGCTCTGATAAAGGTAAATCGTTGAACGAGGTGTACGAAGCCTTCAAATCGAGGGCTTGTACTGTGGATTCCAGGTCGGCGATGTGGACATCGCCCCGTTTGCGTTTTTGGGTTCGCTGTTGTTTCTTGGGCTTCGTAGGCCGTGTACGACCGCTGATATCGCCTTGGGCATGTGAGCGCGACATTTTTGTGCAGCTCTTACTGCTTCGTTCTTCTGGTAACAGAATCCAAGTTGATACTTTCCAAAGCTTTGCGCGGGAAAAAAGTCCAGCGGCACCAGCCACACTTGGAGTAATGTGATGCGCGCGCCTCGGTACAGCCTAATTGGGATAGTACCAAGGCACCGATAAGCTCTGTGGCGCAGTTCTGCTTTTGGCTCGCATTTCTTATTAGTTGTCTACTTGCACTAGATGCCAGTGTACCTTTGTCCGTCTACTATTACCTGTCTAGGTAGTTTGTTAGAGACATAGGAAGGATAGTCAAAGCATGATCGCAATTGCCTATGCCATGTCCTTGGAGCGTATCGGCTCAGGATAGTCATCATGGCAGCACAGGCTGTGCTGATATGAGTGGCTCGCAGCACTGTCAAAAAGAGTAGTCCTGTATTGGATTGCGATTGACGATCATCAGGATAAATCGATTGCAGTGCTTCTACCCATGGTATACTTTCTCTACTTTGCTCTCTCTCGGCAAAAAATATCGCTGCAAAGCCAGAACGGCAACTCCCCTAATTGGTAGGGCTATAGGTATCTGATTGAACCTAAGCATGATCTCAGTCCCTGCCTACTCATTCCGAGAGAGGAAACCGTAAAGGAAACTGCAATTTCCAAGACCGGGTGCACCTTGCGCCTGACACAGGGTAGGTGGTATGCTGAGCAAGCCAAACTCACCTTCTTGAAGCGCACAGATGACCATGGTGAGCCGACAGCACTGCATCGGTCAACCACAACAGAAGACCAAGTGCTGGCAAGCATCAAACTTGATGTCACGCAGGTCTGCATAGCGAGAACAACTGTTTCACGAATCATTGGCACCCTCGTTGGAACCTGTCCTGTATCGTAGTGATTTGCAGTCACCAGTGCCTTTTGAGGCCTCTACTGAAACATGGGCAATGCGGTCTCCGTCGACAACAGACAGTCTCAGTCCCGACTCGACGATGGCTTGCGATCTCCCCCTGATCGTGGAAACAAGAAGTCACTGTCTTCGCTTGCAGTCTTCAAGAAAGTCGAGTCAGTGGTGTCGTTACGACATAGAAGCCATTCTATGCTCGATGGCTCTTTGGAGGTCTCAAGCCGATCTCAACATCATATGATGGAGCCAACACACGCCCAAGGCCGAACCGAGGCAGTGACTATTCCACAATCTGGAATCAATGGATACACCACTCATGAGCGCGATCATTCTCAAAACCACCTATCCCATCCAAGAGAGCCTTCTCGTGCGAGATCATCGCCCTTGAGCTTATACTCTTCGTCTCCACCAACGCCACCACCCCGTATCGAAGGGGTTCACAAGGCATTGCCTGAGCTTCCTCACCCGCCAACCCTCGCATCGGACTCGCCTCACAAGTATGGGCTTCGTGACAGCAGCTCGGTTGACGAGTTGAAGAGAGCCAAGACACAGAATCTTGTCCCAGCGTTGGAGGTCACCAAAGTCAGACGTCGTAGTACCGGCGCCGAGGTCTTCCACGTAAGGCCATGTTATGGATTGCCTTGGATGCGATTGTATTGCTGTGCTGACCCTACAGCAGGATGCCAGGAACTCCCAACGAGCCATTGTACAGTCCGAGGCAGAGCACATCCACTCCCGGGTAGCTTCGTCGCATTACGTTCGAAGATCGAGTCATCATACAGTCACCAATGGCGCTAGACGTCCATCAGCAACTGCGATTCACAGGACTGCATCCAGTAAAAATGCTGCTGGAAGCCGCTCGCGCTCGCATTCCAACTCGCCATCGCAGACGCCGCCGTCACCCGTCTCGATCGTGCGGACTGCTCCCGCCGAATTTGGGGATGAGCAGAGGACTACATCCGAACCACTTCACTACCCAGTCCAGATCAAGCCCTCCGGCTACGCATGCGCCTCTCGTTTGACTGCCGTGCAACTGAACTGCTACCGCTCGCACGACCGTCTACACGGTAGCAGGAACAAGGAGGCACCGGTCGAATGTGCTGTCTGCAGGGCCGACATTGAACTGGAACACTTCAGCTGCAGTTGGTGCGCACTCAGGATGTGCGGATACTGCCGGGCAGATCTCAAACAGAATGGCGCTGAAGCTTTGAAGCAGCGGATCAGGTATGGGCATGAAAGCGGCCAAAGGAGGTTGGAGCACAGCTGATGCTGGGGCATGGGGCACGGGCAGGCTGAACCCTGCGTCCAGGAAGGGCATGAGCTCAATCATTATCGGGTTTGAGATAAAAGAGCAGCGGCAGTAGCAACATTGGGTACGCAATGCATGGCGTGCTGGCGTTCTGATGTCCTGATCTGCCGATGAACCGTGCGTGGCGAACGCTGTCACACCATGAGGTGAAACAATTTATGTACACGAGACCAGGAAAGGACGGCAGATGGACTATCTCAACCCAATATGATTATATCTCATAAGACCTATCTAACTGAGCTGTTCTCAGCCAACTGCAAGCCGGTCGAAAGTGCGACCAACCGAATTCTGGAAAAGCTGCTCCTTTGGGTATCCAATGCTCCTTTTCATGTCTCAAAATACATGCATAAGATCTATAAGTAAACGGCCGAATCTGCAAGCGAAGGAATGCCTGAAGTAGATCGATCGGCGTGGGCCATATCTGGAAGAAGCCAGGGCAAACTATT
Organism: Leptoxyphium fumago; assembly: GCA_001660795.1. NCBI lineage: Eukaryota > Fungi > Ascomycota > Dothideomycetes > Capnodiales > Capnodiaceae > Leptoxyphium > Leptoxyphium fumago. The sequence continues at coordinate 204,518 of LSHF01000012.1, forward strand.
GTTTCCCCTGTTGCAGCTTCTCAATAAACTCTTTGGGAGGTGGTTGCCTGTAACCCTGTGGGTTGTTTTCTGTCCACCGCCATAGATCTTCACAAGCCTCCTCAAGCGTATGTTCCGTTTGCCACCCGAGCTCCTTGTTTGCACGTTGTGGGTTTGCGGTCAGATTGAGGACATCGCCCTGGCGCCTTCCAACAACCTCGTATGCCAGATCACGGCCTACTGCCGTTGAAAAGGCCTTGACCATCTCAAATACAGTGCTGCCCTTGCCAGTGCCAAGGTTCCAGGCGCGTACACCTGGATGGTGGCAGCGGAGGTAGTTCAGCGCGAGAAGGTGGCCTCGGGCCAGGTCGAGGATGTGGATGTAGTCGCGGATTGCGGTGCCGTCCTTGGAGTCGTAATCATCGCCGAAGACGAGCAGCTTCTCACGCTTGCCCACAGCGACCTGGGCGAGCAGCGGCAACAGATTGTACGGGACGCCCTGTGGATCCTCACCCATGATTCCGCTCGGGTGGCTGCCGGCCGGGTTGAAATAGCGTAGCAACGCACCGTTGTATACACTCGCATCTCTTCCCTGCCTCTCGGCTTGCAGTCGCTCGGCAGCGACGTGGTCACTCACCATGCTCTCGACGGTGAACTTGGTGTTTCCGTATGGATTTGTGGGCCCAAGTGGGCAGATTTCTGGGATCGGTATCATGTTCTCGAATCGGGTTGCATCGCCGTAGACGGTGGCAGACGAAGAGAACACAATGTTGGTGACATTGTGCTTCTTCATGCTTCGTAGTAGGGAGAGGGTACCGCCAACATTGACACGGTAGTATTCGAGAGGGATCTCGCCTGACTCGCCGACGGCCTTCAGGGCTGCAAAGTGGATAACATTGTCTATGTCTGGGTGGGCATCGAACACTGCATCCAGTGCGGCCTCGTCGGTGATGTCGCACTCGGTGTAGTGAGGTTTCTTGCCGCTGATCAGCTCTATGCGGTTAAGAACCTCAGAGTCTGAGTTGTAGAGGTTGTCTACGATGACGACCTTGTAGTCTGCTTCGAGCAGGGCGAGTGCAGTGAAGGAGCCAATGTAACCGGTGCCACTGTTTGAATGGGAAAGAAAAGATGGGTGTCAGCCAGGGTTTGAAGCTTTAGGAGCGCATAATGGTAGATTGGGCCATTCTTCATGTCAGAGCTGTGGGGAATTGCGATCCGTACCCAGTTACGAGGACCGAACCGACGACCATCTCGGTCGATGTATGTCTGTGTGTGTCTGTGTGTGAATATGTGCGGGTGTTCGGGGGTTGGTGTTGTCTATGTTGGACAGGCTCTCAGACAAAATGAGGACAGAAGTTGGATGGCGTGTCCGGGACTTTCTTCCCAAGAAGGACGGGCAGTGTAGACTATTTGAGTGGGCTCGGCGGGTTGGCAGCAGGAGACGAGGAGCAGACACGGGAGACGTAACACGGGATGTACAGGGAGTATGGACCGGTGATGAGGATGTGCCAAGGGCAAGGGTTGATTGTGAGCAGCAGCGGCCGAATGATATTTTACGCGGCCTGCGACAGCGACAGCAAAGATCTACAGTCCACATCACGATCAGGCGAATTAAGGCGAAACGCGACGAGACGAGGGGCGAAGCTTCCCACCTGCCATGTCTGGGGCATTGACGAAGCACGTGCACCACGTTATTCTCTCTAGCGTTTCGTCTCATCTCTTTCACCCGTCTCTGCTATTATTACCCTCCTGTCCCGTAGGNCTGGCTCTGATGGACCACTCCCGCTCCGCATCGGGCCGGTGGAGAGCATCTTGCGTCGCGCCCTCTGCCCACGGTGGTAGCCGCGTCCACTGTCTGAGGCTTGCCAGTCCATACCTTTGTCGTCCTCTCCCGGATAGAGGTGGAGGCAGAGGTGGCGGCCGACAGATGGGTAGTGGAGGCGGTTCTGGCTTCCGATGACGATGTTGGTGATGTTGTCGATTTCGCCATTCTGCAACAGCGCGATCCGTACCACACGTCTATTCACGGCCGTCAACGAGTTGCCTCGCCCCACTGCTAGAGTTTACCTTGCTGTCATGCCAACGGGCACCCTTGAATCTAAGCAAACTGAAAAGATAAGCTGTCAGGGAGATCCCGAGTGGTGATGATGCCATGGCATGTTTGCTACATCGGTGATTGCATGGTAGTAATACCGGCCCGCAAGGCCTCAGAATCCTTGGGAATATTGCGATTCATGATACAAATGCATGCCTGTAGGCTGCATCACAGTGCCATCCACTATGCATGAGGATTCTGAAGCCGGAACTATCAACGTCTTCCAAGATGCAACCAACTTCTTCTTCGTGTGCTTTGCAACCGACACCAATCGTATCCAAACGACTGATATCAACGGCATGCACACAGCACCATCGTGGTCATGCATATATGCATATGTGCAGTTTGTCCGAAAACTCACATGTCCTGTCTTGATTCAATCGTGACTCTGTATCCATCTTCTTCGCCTGCTCGCGTGGTACGTGTCCAGCTTGCCGATCGTTGCTTTGCACATCCTATACATTCAAATCTCTTTGGGTCAGACTTTAGCAATTGCAGCCACCTTCGCTTTCCGGCTTTGGCGCGACATTCACATCGATTGCTGTGAATCATGTCAGTATGGAGACATCGCAACATGTGAACTTCACAAAAGTCTCGGCAGAGCTTACTCTGACTTGGCGCTTGCTGCGCTTCCCCTTCCATGCCAGGCAAGGCCTGCGCTATCCGCTTGAATAGAGTCTTTACGTTGTGGCCGATCTTTGCCGACGTCTCGATGAACATTAAGCCGTGCTTTTTCGCTTCTTCCTCGCCCTGCTGAGCCGTGACCTCCCGCTTCTCGTTCAAGTCGGTCTTGTTTCCCACAAGCACGATGATCACGTCGTTGCCTCTCTCCCCTCTGACGTCGTCTACCCACTTTCGTGTTTGCTGGAACGACTTCTGCGACGTGATATCGTAGACCACCACAGCTACGCTGCTGTCGCGGATGTAACTGGGAATAAGCGAACGGAATCGTTCCTGACCTGCAGTATCCCAGAGCTGTAGACGAACTGTGCGGTCTTCGAGGTACATTGTCTTTGACAGAANGTCGATTCCTATCGTCGCCTGGTATGTGCTATCGAACGAATCGTACATGAAGCGCGTGATGAGCGAGGTCTTTCCGACTGTTCCGGTATAGTATCAATTAGCCTTCTGATTCTTTGTATTTCAATGCGCCACAGGGGTGGAGATATGGAGTAATCTGAACCATGCCAGCCATACCAGTCAGGAAGACGCACCGGACTGCTCGCCGAGAAAGACAAGCTTGAACTTCTTCAGCGGGTTTGTGTAGGAACCCACGCTTTGCGCCATGATGGCTCGTTCGGATGGTGTTGCGCGATCGTTCGTGAAGCCGTCGTGCAGCGTCCCTGCTTTGAATGCGATGTGATCGGGTCACGAGTCGGCTTCTGTACTTTAGCAAGACAAGCAGTCCCAAGGTGCAATGTCAATAGAGCAATATTCGACAGGCCGTGATGATTGAAAAGAGGTGGAATATGAATGTTGTCGTCTGTATCCTGATCTGCAGGGACAAAGGTAGAAGGTAGGCAGGTCACTAACCAGACCGATCAACCAACCAAACAGCCCCTCGGACGCTTCAGGAGATACTGTATACCGTACCCGCCCCCGTGCCATAGACCCTGAACGCGGCTTCCTTTTACCAGCCCAGGCCTCCCTTTTCCTCCAGCCAAGGGTCTTTCATTACTATATTGAGAATCATGTCTCAATTTCGATATGCAGGATTTCTAGATGTAACAATTAACACCATTTATTTGTTTTTACATCCCAGCTCTCTTGCGGACCTTAGAAGGGAAAGCTGCCGTGCTTGTTCGACCTGTCCTGCGCGGTAACTATGTAGACAGCTTATCTAAGGCGGGTAGATCCGTATTCAGCATTGTCGGAGAAATTCTTGCCGAAGTAATCGGGCTTTCCCAGTCTCGAATTTTTGGTTCTCTATAACTTACACCAATTAAATACATAGGAGCCATATTCCTAGATCTTGTGCAGGCGCTACCAAAATGGCAGACACGGCTGTATCAGCACCAGCGACCCACAAGCAGTCTAGCAGGAAGGGCAAGAAGGCCTGGCGCAAGAACGTTGATCTTGTCGAACTTCAGCATGGCTTGGAAAATGTTCGCGACGAAGTTATCAAAGGTGGTGTGGTTGCCGAGAAGACCGCCGATGAGCTTTTCACTACAGATGTTCATGGAGACGAGGATATTGAACGGCAGAACAAGCCTAAAAAGCTACTCAAGGCAGATGAAATCCTCGCTCAACGCTCAGCAGTACCTGGGCTGGATGGGAGAAAGAGAAAAGCTATCGATGTTGTGGTTCCTAAGGGCTTGAAGAAGTCCAAAGGCAACGGAGACTTTGTGCCTCACAAACAGCTGCGACGACTGCAGGACGCCGCCGACAACAAGATTGCAGTGAAAGTCAATGATGAAGATGCACACTATGATCCTTGGGCTGTATCCACCGTTCCCGCTCAAGATGAACGTTACAGCTTCCTTGAGCCAGAGAGACCTATTCAGGAACCTGTTACGAAACGAATCGCACCCAAATCCTTAACTTCCAACGGGAAATCGGTTCCTCACATCGCTAAACCCACTGGTGGAAAGTCCTACAACCCTAAAGCTGCAGACTACGCCGAACTCCTGGAGCGCGAAGGCAAGGCTGCTGTGGAAAACGAACTGGCTAGGCTTCAAGCCGAGGCTGCAGCCTTGGAGAAGGAGCGTAAGATAGCTGAGGAGACGGCAAAGGTAGAGTCTCAGGAGCGGGAAGAGTATGCCACAGATTATGAGAGTGCGTGGGAAAGCGAATGGGAAGGCTTTCAGAGCGAGGCCGAAGAGGGCTACACACACAAAGTCCATAAAAGGAAAACCCCTGCTGAGCGCAACAAGGTCAAGAAGCGCAAAGAGCGGGAGGCGAGAGAGAAGTGGGAAATGAAGCAGAAAGTAAGAGATGAGCAGGAGAGGAGGATCAAAGAGATAGCGAAGGAAGTCTCGGCAAAGGACAAGGCGTCGAGGCCTCGTGCTCTCACAGTCCAGCAGATCATGAGCTCTGACAGCGAGGGCGATGGGCATGATGTGCAGCTTGTCAAACAACGATTTGGCCAGAAGCAGGTACCTGACGCTCCACTTGAAGTCGTACTACCGGATGAGCTGGAGGATTCTCTTAGAAGATTGAAGCCTGAAGGTAATCTTTTGACCGACCGATACCGAAACCTACTCATCAACGGCAAGATCGAGGTCAGAAAGAGGATTGGCCAGGTGAAACAGCCGAAGAAACATATCACCGAGAAATGGACCTACAAGGATTGGAAGTTGAAATGATAAACTATAGAAGGCTGCCATCTACCGGGATCTTTTTTGCAGCATTTGAGTACATAGAAGGGGTACATCAATGTACGGAATGGCTGAATTCACGAGACTTTCCTTTTTCACAGCTTGAAAGAAGTTGAGCTTTATGGTCGTGCAGTACATGTATTCGTCCCTACTTGGCCAAACTGAAGAGCTCATATTATATTCTCAGATCAGCCAGGTGAAATGCCGCCATGGCCAGCAGGCTCGTTCCGGTAGCCATAGCGAAGTTGACGCCATTATTCGACAAGAGATCCCAGCCCAACTTACTCCTACTACCGCCCTCCACAACAGCGACATGGCCACCGTTGACTCCCTCGATAACTTTCCCAGTCCCTTTGTCTGTGACAGTCTCTTGGAAGATCGCTCCAAGCACAGAGTCGAGGACGCTACCAAACAGTCCTGCGGCAGTTATGAACGCCGGCAGCCAGTAGTTTAATTCGCGATATGGTGGTAAAGCCGTAATACCGAATGTTGCAACGACAGCAATAATCCACGCCCCAAGTGCTCCAGCCGACAACCCATCCTTCGTCACTCCCCCGTTAGTGCCCCTCGGCACTTTCTTCCATGGCGCCGTGATCATGAAGGGCTGGGCTTTGCTCAGGATGCCAAGCTCACTGCTGAAAGTATCGGCGGCAGCAGCGGCGTAGTATGCGATTATCCCCACCGGTATAGTCCTCTCGAGACCTGGCGCATAGGGCCCGGCAGAGAGCGGTAGGGTCGAGCTGATGAAGGGCGAGCTGTTCCGGAGAAGCCACGCATGGATCAAGATGAGCACGCTGGCGCCGAAGGAATTCGCCAGCACCTGGACCCAGCCGCGCGCTCCCTCCCCTCCGCTGCTACCTGTTGCAGACTGAGTCAAGTGTGCCTTCTGAGCGTGGCCGACTTTGGTAACCACAACGCCGGCTAGGAAAAAAGTAATCAGGAGCAGGTGGAATACCGGCCATGGATGGAGCATGTGAACAATCGCGGTAAGAATTGCTGCTGCGATGCCGGCTGGTGTCAACTTCTTTTTGGCGAGGGCGAAGGTCACCAGCCCGACAGTTGACGTTATTTGGAAGACATGTGTTGATCCAAACTCTTTGAAGCTATCCATTCTGCCGCAGATCCAATAGTATTAGCTACGGTGTTTGGTGCTTGCTTGCTTGCCAGTATACTGCGGGTTGTTTCAGAGAGTAAATAGCAAGATGCCTTTTTCTCTATGTTTCCGAATTCTCGCGCGGCGAGAAACCAAACAGAAGAGTCAAAGTATCAAACAGACGATGAGGTAGATCAACAGCCGGGTAGGTATTTGCCTACAGACAACTTAAATTAGTGGAAGTTCGCGCAGCGTCTGCCGTGCCCAAACGACTTGCGTCATGAGGATAGGGTCTTGGTAAGATATGTCGGTCCGTCCCGCCCCGCAGAGCCTCAGTATCACCCATGGATGTTGATGGATCTTTGAAGCACAGAAGCAAGAGTCAGGCAAGCTAAAGCACTGAGAGCAACCGATAGATGAGCTCGAATCGCTCCATCAAGCCATATCATGACCGAATCATGGGCACATCCCACGGTCCGTATATCTAAGTACTCTTACTGCCGCTGCTGCGATCCCTCGATGAAGGCTATCGACACCCAGCATCTCTTCCAAGATATTTCTCGATATCATCATTGCCGTAGAACATGGTCCTCAACCTTTCTCCTCGCTTCTTCTCTTCTTCATGCATTTCTCTGACGCTTCCAGCATCAAGCATTTTCGGACGTGGAATACGCTCTGATTTCGACTTGATTTCTACAGCCCCCAGGCCAGCTCTATCTTTCTTCTCCTTCGCTCTGATGGGATGCAGGATTCCTTCTCCTCCAGCTCCCAATCCTTTTCGACTGTCTGGGTCCCAGTCTTGGCTCTCCAGAATGGCGAGACCTTTGCGCCTGCGATCTACATGATTCGGTGGGTGTGAATGCTGCAGGTGAATTTGATGCGCTATGCTGCTGGTGTGTTGGGTATGGTTGCCAGAACGACTAACGGGTCGTTCGCAGATCTCACAGTTCGTAGGGGATATCAGTGTCGGTGATACGACACTTTTCGAGCTGGCAATCCTCGCCTGCGTACTATTGGCGCCTCTTTCCGAGTGTAAAGGCCTGGCAGAAGAGGCAGTAGCCCCAGTAGTCTCACTACTGGTTTGTGTTGGCTCTGTATCGTTCTTTCCCTTGCCGAACACTATATTCAAGTATTGTTCCGCCGCCGTCTGCGAAGAAGTACTCGGTAAGCATGTGGAACGGTCGCGATCAGTGCTGGACGGTACGAACTGGACGCGCTTGCGTTTGATACCGGCGCCGAAGTAGCGCTGGTCGCGCAAGGGGATCTCGTACTCGTCCTCTTCCATATTCGTGATGTCAAGGTATGTCGACTATGGACCCGCCAAATATGTGCCGAGGAAGTTATGGTAATACTAGAATATGTAGAGTGAAGAGGTACTAGAGATATGCCACAGACAGATAGAGCGCCCCACCCCCACACCGATCCCTGAGCCGCTGTAGCTGCCGGCGTCAGTAGCAGGCCGGTTTTCCATTTGACAATCACTACTCCTTTATTCACCTTCCAAGGCCACTCCAGAGAAGGCAGCAACACCATGCCTGTCGAGATCGCCGCCAAAGCCTTGACGGAAGGCGCCTCCGCCATACCGCTCCTATGGCCAACAATTAAGGCTCTCCCTTTTATCACAGTATTAGGCGCAATAAAGCTCTACAGCTCAGGGTATAGCAATGGAAGCGAGCGTAAGATGCACGGCCGAGTGGTCATGGTGACTGGTGGCACTTCTGGAATCGGTGCAGCAGTAGTAAGGGAGTTGGCACAACGTGGAGCCCAGATACTGCTCCTTACACAACATTCGCTCAGCGATCCCTTCCTGGTTCAATACATCGACGACTTAAGGGAGGAAACGAACAATCAGCTCATCACCGCCGAGCAAGTGGATTTAAGAAGCTTGTACAGCATACGTACGTTTGCGACAAAATGGATAGACAACGCTCCTCCCAGGCGGCTGGACATGATAATCCTATGCGCGAACATTGAAACACCCGCCTCTGGCAAGTTTCAGAGCACAGAAGACGGAGTGGAGTTGAACTGGCAAGTGAATTATCTCGCAAATTTCCATTTGCTCAGCATACTGTCGCCTGCTTTGAGGGCTCAACCTCCAGACCGAGATGTTAGGGTTGTCTTTGGTACTTGCTCATCCTACATGGGGGGTGATCTACTACATATAACCCCACCCAAATCTTCGCCTCCCGTTTCGAAGAAAGACAAGAAGCAAGCCAATGCAGATCCAGCGCGCGAGCCGACCAAATTCTCACCATCGAACGCCTATGCCACGAGCAAGTACGCCTTGACGACCTTCGCCCTTGCCTACCAGAAGCACCTATCCGTCTACAAACGTCCAGATAAGATGCCCATGAATACCAAAGTCGTTCTTGTGGACCCTGGCTTCTGTCGCACGCCTGGTACCCGCCGTTGGCTCACAGGAGGGACGTTATGGGGTCTCCTATTGTACATACTACTATATCCATTGGTCTGGCTGTTACTGAAGAGTCCTTTCATGGGTGCCCAGTCTTTCCTCTATGCAAGCATGGATGAGCGATTTGGGCGGCTATCGGTGGACATCGTAGGCGATAACATCACAAGCCGACCAGAAGAGAGTGGAGGCTGGCTTATCAAGGAATGCAAGGAGCGACCATACCTGCGCGAGGATGTGAAAGACGAGTCGGTTCAAAAGGCTCTGTGGGAATACTCAGAAAAGATGGTGGAAGAAGCAGAGAAGAGAGGTAAAGAGTTCAGAACAAAGCTCGCCAAAGAAAAGAAGGAAGCAGAGGAGGAAGAGGACGCTGCAAAGCAAATATCAGAATATAAGGAAAAGGTTGGCAAGAAGGACACACAAAAGAAAGATGGCAGCAGGAAAAACAAAAAGGTCGGGTAATGGGAAGGTGCAAGCACGGTTGTGTCAAGTGAAGGTCTATTGCTCGTTTTATCGAGCAATCTCAAGTTTAGGACATGCCAACTTGACTTTAAATTGCTGGGGCACCTCTGCTGTATTCAATCCTCACACGTCTCCATGCTGTATGCTGTTCGCTTGAGAAACGCTTGGTTATGGGATCCGAGATGCCTCTCCCAACTATTGATCAACGATCAAGTAATAAGAGGAAATGCAATGCGACAAGCGATGGGTACCAAGCAGCAGAAGCACCACAATTTTCCAACCCTCAGCCCGTGAAGAAGACCAGATGCTCATCGGTCGCCAAAACTTTTCCGAACTGGGCCGTCCATTTCACTCAGGTTGACTACAACTCGCCCTACCAGCCAATCACTTCTGAGAAAAAATGCTGTGACGACTCGGCTGAATTGCTTAGTCCCAGTGATACTAGCTTCCGTAAATGAGTATGAAGCCTCAAGATATGTCGACGTCAACTTGTGCAGTTTTGTGTCGACAGGCAAGACTACGATCTTCAGCAGATCTAGCATGGATGCGTCGCCTGAACAAGTCGAGGCATTCCAACAGATTTCCCTATCTCTTCTCTAGCAGGATGTCTGCAATGGCAACGCAGGCCATTTGCACGCTTACGCTCAAGGAATAACTACAAGATGCCTAAGTTGAGCGTCATTCTCCACCAGTTTCGCCATTGAATTGTAGGCAACGTGATGGACAATGCCCTTCACAGCCTATAAATGTGCAGCCACATATGTACTGCCAACTATCCTCACTAATCTGTGCAACATTTTGGCCGTCGAAGTATATACAGAGTCAATTATCATACGCCAACTCGAAACTACCTTTTCCCCTTCGATGCATTCAGGGAGACAAGCGACGGAGTAGATAAACTTGCATTTGGAGATGAAAGCGAAAGTTGTATGTGTGCGATCGCACTGCCAGATGCATTCGTTCTACGTTCATTTCTTTCATTCTTTGGCACATAAACACACCAGTGATCTATATGGTCCGTTGAAGACCTTCAATGCTCTTCCCGAAAAAGCCATGCTGCGAAGAATTGAAGCTAATAATATAGGTAGTTACGCCCTGTCCATGCTTTAATCTGCCAAATATAGGCCAAACAGCCAATTTGTCGCTATGAACAAGCACAATACCAAACAAGCTCGCTAAAATTAGACTTGGATTTATGAGATTTTAGTAGTGGCCAGTGTGAGAAGATGGGCAAGGTGCCCACTAAAAGCTGCCGACGCTCTGGCGGACTTTCGAGTTGGATCGGTGAGCGTATGCTTCTGATGTAATACAATGCGGCCATTAACGACAGTTTATCGACAATGACCCAATGATTCTTCCTTAAGATTTGACAATACCTGCGCAGGCGGTCAGTCGTCTAGAGAAAACCGCCTTGTGGTTGGTACACACCCTGTTGTAATGTCTCAGGGGGCATGTTGGCTCTGATGTCTTTCTGGTTCCTGAATCCAAGTCCACTTGAGCTGCGAACTGAGGGCACTGAGATGTCCGAGGCTTTTCCATCCATTATGATACCCGGAGACATTGGAACGGGGGCTGTAGGTCGTTGAATTCTAGGGTTGGTGTCTCGATCTTCTTCATTTTGCTGGGCCATTGCCAGCTCATACGGGCTTCGAGCACGATCACCACTTGTCGCGCTGGTTTGCGAGATCGAAGGCAACCAATAATCGTATTGCGGTACACTCCTCAGGTTTTCTAGCTGTGGAGACTTTGTGCGATTATGGCCACGAGAGTTGCTCCTCATCCGGCCCCCCAAACCACGCCAGCGCGATCCAAAGCTCTCGCTCACACTACTACGGCCGTGACGATGGTGACTAGGAGAGGAAGTGGAAGCGCGCTCAATACGTTCCATCGGCTGTGGGAGTGACGCTGGAGGTTCCACTTCACTGACTTCTTCTTCAGGCAGAGTGTCGCTCATAATGTCAGACGCGTTACCCAGCAAAGGATACGTTCCTGGCGGCGGTGGTGGAGGTGGCGGGATGGAGAGGTGTTGCAGTTCTGGCAATATTGGCGGATAATTGTTGTCTTCTGGATTTTCAGGAACGATGATGACTTGATCTGTGCTCTCACTAAGTTGGCTGATTGTCTCATCAATACCACTGTGAGTAGGAGAGTTGTACCCAAGAGTGATATCAGGTGGAGAGATTTTGCGAATATGCTTGCCGAGGCTTGGGTTACCTTTCAGAGACATGAGACCAGCTTTGTAAGCAGGATGTATTGGGAAATCCTCAATAGACGCTTCGATAGGAGCGGATGCAGAACGAGGTGGCCCTTGAGATAGTTGAGAGGACTTTTGACTGAACACGGTGGAAGGCAAAAGTGGGCCAACCCCGTCTGACAGGGCCGTGCTCAATTTGGTCTGCTCGGATAGAGCACTTCGGCCTGTAACCGAAGACAGCATGCTGGAATTATAGCTGACAACAGACGACAGCTCGCTGTATGCCCCAGGAATACTGGGCACCGGTGGTGCAGCGCTGTATCTATCAGGGTCAGAACTGATGTAACGTGGGTGTCTCATAGCTCGAGGGGTCGCCGGAAGCCCTATAGGTGCAGATGATGTAGAAGTGCCTGTGGTTTTCCCGCCATGACGAGCAACGGCAATGGATTCAGCGGTTTGAGATTTCGCAATTGGGGACTGAGAAGAAATCGGACTGTCTCCAAGCTCGGTCTGTGACCGCGGCATCATGTTCGGCCGCCCAGCTAGCTGGCCAGGTAGCGGTATTGAAGGAGCAGAGGGACGTCGAGCGAGCGACATACGGCGTTCTTCCAGCTCTCTCGCTGCTAACTCCTTCCTGGATAACTGACGAGCCCTATGCATCATAACGTTGTTCGAAACATCCTCAGCAAGGTCATTGTGGTCTTGTGCGCGACGTCTCGCACTCGTCGACCGTTCTCTAAGGCGAGCACGGCTGGCATTTCGATGGGACTGCAGATCCTCCGGGCGCCGGCTGCTACTTCTCTGTCTAGATCGGGTCCGCGTGTTTCCTTTGGTCGTGTCTTTCCCATCAGGATTGGGGTTATCAGTACCTGTCTGGGAGGTAACTGAAGGGCCAGAGCTGTGGGCGTCCGACTCGCCCTTTCTGGACGAGCTCATGTTCCTCGTTCTGGGCTCACGGCTCGAGTCCCGCTGCACCCCAATGGAAGCAGAACGACCGTGTCTGGTTTCTCTCTTGGGGTCTATTGGAGAGGCGAGTTTATAAAACTCTTCGGCATCCATAGATCCTTTGGTTTTGTGCGCTTGGGCGAACTCCTCGGGAGACATTGGGATAGGAGAAGAGGGAGACTTCTTCGGCGCAACGATGTACCTTGGCTCTTTCGGCTCAGAAGTCAAGTCATCTCTCATTTTACTTTCGCTGCGTCGGCCGTTCTTGCTTTCTCCCCGGCGTCGAGTAGTAGAACGCTCCCTTTTATCGGCAATTTGCGGGACATCCATTGTGTCAAGATAATCTTCAACAGCCCTTTTCCTCAAAGCTTTTGGACTGATTTGGCTCGGCCGCCCGCCTTCCGACTTTTGTTCATTCGCTGCGCTGTTTATCAATTCAAGTGCCTGTTTAGTAGGCGCGGATGCGAGTTCGGCGCTCGAAAAGCGAGTGTCGACCACCTGAATCTCAAGACCCTCCGGTCTTCGGGAAGTGTTGGGACTCTTTGCAAGTACATCTGTGTCGAGCTTTGGACGTCTTGCTTCCAAAGGTGAGGAAAGATCCTCGTTCTCCACCTGTGAGGTTGTAAGCAAATTGGGATCTTGTCCTGTGATGCGGAGTGCGGTGGCAGGTTCAGTTGGGATAGTAGCTCCACGGCTGAGTGATGAACTTCGTCGACCATATCCGTTCAAGCTTGGTGGGTGCGAGCCTGCATCTCGATGCGCCGTAATTGGGGTAGCCATCTCTGCCGCTTCTTGCTTGGCTCGTTCTATGTCACTCCTGGAAGGCAGACGGCGACGACCAGCATAGCCACCGGGAGTTGCTGTTCTCGCAGACGAAGGATCACGTGGGCCTCTCGAACCTGACCGAAGCCAGGGTTTAATGCCACCCGGTGAGAGCGCAGATTCTGCGATGGGCGTGACGCNTACAGGCAAGGNCTGATGTCCCGACATAGGCACTCCACGATCACCGAAGCTTGTGATGAGCTTGAGTGGAGGATTCTTTGCAATTCTGCCAGAACCCGACCTCGAAGGTGGTGATAACGGCGGACTTGTTATCCTTGGGAGCTCTGCGAGCTTCTCTTGTTGGGCAACATACACCGCATCTTCAGCACGAGGAGATCGCCATGGCTCTGTGGTCTCAATACTGCAGCATGAGAAGAGCCTTACGGCTAGCTCTGGCTGCCCGGTCCGAACAGCGACTTCTCCCCACTTCCGTAGGAGATATGATATCCGCTTCCAATCATTGGGGAAAAGCAAACACGTCAATAGGACGGCCTCCATATAGCGCTGCTGCGTTACATAGACTTCGATGGCGTCGTTCGGCTCTCCCAAGCTGAGAAGAATGGCGACTGCCGGGTGCACGTCATCCTTCTCCAACAGCCGCTGCACAAAGGCTTCTCCGACCTGCTTCTGAGAACCGCTTCCGATTGAAGCGAGAGCTAGAAGCATCCAATCAGAAGACGTCATGGACTGAGAACCTACCATAGCCGCCATGCTATTGGCTGGTTCGCCGCCGACCCACTTCGCTAAGAGCACATTGGTGGCAGACCCGGCGCTGTGTTTTGACATCTCTTCATGAATCAACTCAGCAATATCACCATTCCATCCAAACACAGTGCTGAGCATTTCTCGCTGGAGGAGATCTGGTGTCCGAGCACCGCTCCCATAATGCGGTGTTCTGAAAGCAACATCTTTGACATGGTGTTTTAAGAAGGGGAAGAGATCGACGACCGTGGTGTCTTCATCTTGTGGCAGATTGTGTCGAGCGAAGTAGTCTTTTCGGAGATGGGAGCCTCGAAACATTCCTGAGGCTTTTGTAGAGCCAGATCTCAGGGACATGCTATCTGGATGCCTAAACGAGGATGCCCCAAACGAGAATTCGGTGCCTTCTATCCCATTGCTAGACAAGGTTCGGGTAGTATGTGAGCCTGGTCGATCGTAGAGGTACCTGGCGTGTCTGAGGCGGCTTCGAGCAGATTTTGAGCTCAGCGAGGAGCCACGGCTCGAGTCAGGACTCAAAGGCATCACCTTGTCTCGAATCTCGGATTCTAACAGGTCCAAGGAATCTATTTCACGGGCGATCTTATGGAGAGGAGAGGTCGCATTAGACTCATCGGCACTCGACTCTTCATCTGTGAAATGTGGAAGTTTAGACCCTTCGTCGGTATAAGGATCTTCGGGTTTCAAAGGAGGAGTAGGTGGTGCAATCGTAGGAGGGTGATGTATCGATGCCACTTTTGTTGGAGTCCCGTTAGGATTTATATCATACTGCTGCACACTACCGTCAGAGGTAATATTGAATAATGTTGCGGTAGGCCCGTAACAAGCGATGCCAATCATGTTACTGGAAATTGGAATGACTTCATAGGTGACTCGCTTCGTCCTCACATCCCATGCACGTGTCTCCCTGTCAGGGCTTGGTTAGATGTCGAGCTTTAAGCTACCGTTTGGGTGAGGTGAATCAATGAACATACCCTTCAGCATACTGAACGATACGACCGTTCTTGGACCAGGCAAACCAGCAGAGGTTCGGCTGAGAACTGTCGCTTCTCGTCAACACCCTAATTATGTTCGGTGTGTCCTGATGAGGCAGCTTTGGGACGCTCCAAACACGCATGTCGCCATCAGACGTTTGCGTGGCAAGCATATCAGTCTTCTGCTTTGAAGACGAGCCATGCCATGACAAGCCTGTTATCCGTAAAGGCGATCGCGAAGTGGTGAGAGTGTGTAGAATGGTGAAGGCGGGCTGCAACGTAGCAACCAGAATTGACCCATTAAGATAGCCAATGGCGAAAGTGCGACAATCCGAGGATGGCGCCAAGGACGTGATCGGATCGAAGATGGTTCGCGCGTTGATGTGTTCTGAGGTAGCGGGTTCAAAGAGGATGATTGCGCCTTTATCGTTTCCTATCAGAGATATTAGTGAATTGCACCGAACCCGTAATCACACGTGTGACGGTGGTGTTGCATCGTACCGAAAGCGATATTGCCATTGCGCATGAAGCTGGCGACTCGGATGTGGTCGTAGGCAGCAAAACGAGCAACTTCCTGGCCTGTGAAAATATCCCAGACTATAGCGGTGTGGCCCTTGTCATAGCTGACAGCAAGCNTCCCTGCGCCGCCATCACTGACGTTGTCGACGGTGATCCATTCCACATCCTCTTGGTGAAGGCGGAACCTGCGCTCGGCGGCAAGAGTATCGTGGTGCAGACACAGGATGACATTGCGCTGGGCGTAGAGGAAGAATGAACCTGTTGCGGCACATGGCGCGAGGTTGACTTCTTTATCCTCGGGCGTTAGTGTACCGGGAGGCGGCGTGTGCCTTACGAAGCCGGGATGTGAATGGGAAGACTTCTTCGAAGTTGTCGACCTCGAGCCAGTCCTGCCGTGGTACCCAGCCGACATTATGAAGAATTATACCTGCGACGGACTGAGCTGTCAGTCAGAGGTGCTGCTCGGGAGGTCATAGAGGCCGAGTTGGAAAGGACGCCCAGAAGACAAGAGGTGTGGAGTGAGTAGCTAGGTAAGTAGGTAGGGTCCAGATACAGCTTTCGGCTGGCGGCAAAGGACGGTAGCAGGAAGTAGTGATTGGAACCGCCAGACGCTATATGTGGAGATCTCTGCTTTTTGTGTGTATGTGCGAGGATGTTACGAGCCGGGCTAGGACATTGAGAGGAGGGCGGGTGGTTGGGTGGTGAGGTAGAACAGATAGATGGACAGACAGTAGGTAGGGAAGAATATAATGCAGTGAACTTTACGTACCTGAACATTCGCGCTAATGAGGCAGGCCCGGAGCGACGACTGGGATCTGACGCGAGTTGCCCTGGCAGGGAGAACCTGGTAGAGGCTGGTGATCTTGGAGCCACCCAGCTGCGACGCAGTGTAGTGTGGTGCCCAAATTGTACCGTACGTTAATGTTGTGTGTCTGGAGCAGCAGCTGTGCGCTTAACCCCACGCGCGTTCGATTTGGGTGGTAGTGATGAGGCGTGCAGGAGGAGGGACATGCATGCAACCGCGCGAGAGCAAGACGAAAAGAGGCCTGGAGGCGGTCACACAGGTGATCAAGAAGACGAGGGGAAGACCTCTTGGACTGGCTGTGGGATGACCTTCTGCCTGCCTTTTGGGTATTTGGGGGAAGAAACACAGAGGGTGTGAGGAGGCGAGACGATGAATCTGGATCTGGGGAGTTGAGGTATATGGTGGTGTATGGATGGATGGGCGGGTGGGAGGGAAGGATGAAGCGATGATGGTCAGGAGGATTCAGGGTACTGTAGGGATAGGCCAGTATGACGGAGCAGTGGGACTAATGCTGGTGTTGACTGTTCTCTTGCTTGATGGATCGATTGATTGAATGACGATGATGCCGAAGCTGATGATGGCTACGACGCGGTTGGCGTAAGGCAGTGATGTGGCTTCGACCGCTACTGAAGCAGCACAGGGTATGTAGGGAGGGCAGAGAAGGACAGAGCCAGTAGCAGAAAGAAGACAGCAAGCTGTGCAGACAAGAGGCAGGCGGACGAGAGGTTGGAGGGTGGTGTATGGACGGCAAGCAATTACCAGTTCGCAGTCAGGGCGGATCTCCAATCTAGACAGCAGCCAAATCACAGCAGGGCGCGTAAATCACCACCTAAAGAACATGCACCAATACCAGTGAGAAGACGACCGACTATGCTATCTAGCTAGGTTGTGTGGTGTCTCTTTTTCGCCACAAGGTCAGATCAGGTGTGGTCTGGTTCCTTCTGGTCAGAGCCCAGATGGTGGGGATGACAGTAGTTTGTACCGTAGCCATTATCGACGGACTGGCGTAGCTGGCTGTAGGGGAACGGGCGGAGCGGCTAGACGTGGAGCGTGATTGTATGGAGGAGAGAGGGTGGCAGAAAGCGAGAGCCAGACGCGAAACAGGATGCGATTCGCTGCGGGCTGAAGCAGGCCAATACACAGCGACTGGATTGACGGTTGTGATTGATCGTTGCAGAGGTGAAGGGTTTCCGTAATGAGGAGACTACGAATGCAGAGCATGCTGCACCTCCCTAGTACACACATACTACTGTAGGGTATACAAGGTATATGCAGATGCAGCCGAGGCCGTTGGAGGCCACGCCGGACCAGGCCAGTACCCTACTGTAATAATAGATAGACAGAGTTCGAAACGTCTGCAAATCCATAAATCACGTCTTGTACATACAGTAGAGTTAAAAGTCTGGAAATTCCTTCTCACAACGCACAGCACAACAGCTGACAGAAAGACAGCATATACCTGGGTAACCCACACCGACCGCAGAGCATAGCGGTAATAGCCCCGTCGGGACAGCAGCGCGCGCACAGCCAATCGTCGGCCTTGGGCCAATGGCAATGATCAGTCAGGCCAATCTAGTTGGGGAGTCAGGGTTTAGTCCAGGCTGGGATGGATGGACTGTCCTGGCGGTGTCTGTCGTTGGCCAGGATCAATTCAAGCCATATGCCGGTCCCGTCACACGCCTTCGCTGCTCAATCCCCGCTACCCAACTGCACTCATCATCATTTCCACTTTGCCTGCCTCCCTAATTCTCACTTCCGTTGTCGAGATGTAATGGGTACTTCGTAGACATGTACCTGACCGACGTACTGTACGATACTGCATGTCCATAGTTGCGCATATAAAACATCTCCATCAATCATCATCATCATTGCTTCCAAGCTGTATCGTACTGTACCTGCAGCGTCGGCACCTCGCTTCGAAACACACATATGCTGTACAGTGCGCGGAGAATACTGGAATAGAACAGGAACGTACAGCGCGTTGCAGTGCAGCGCAGCGCAGCGCAGCGCAGCGCAGCGCAGTGCGTCGTTCGCGGACAACAACCTGCGGCCTCATGTCGACATCAGGAGCCCGAGCCCAACCCTCAGCCTGGACCTGAGCCCTGACCCTGAGCCTCACCCCTGCCCTCTTTCCCTTGTCCTCGTCTCGTCCTGTCTTCTGCTCTCGCTTTCACCTTCACTTTCGCCATTTCACCACCCTCGAGTCAATTTCGCCCGCAGCCGGCTGCTCCCTCCAGACCGCATCCTGGAGCGGGGCAAGGCCGGGATGCAAACCTTACGATCTGGTGTGTGTGCACAGTATGTGCGCGCGTGTGTGTGTGGTGTGTGAGCAGGTGTGTGCCACCCCCAGTCATCGGATCCTTGGGCACCATGGTCCTACAGCGTTGTCATCACCCGCCGTCGAACATCACGACCGACACAATCTATGATGCTAGACAGGCGGTGGAGTTTTCGCTGGGGGACTGGTGAGAGAGGATGGCCATCCATTCTATATGATCTCGTATCCCTCTTACCATGTCGCTGGGCGTCGAAGCGCCCTTGCATCAACAGCCTGTCCGACCCTGTAAGCTGCCGTCGAATCAGGTTTGGCCTCGAGAACCATGCCTGCTGGTTGGGCATGAGGGGGCTCGTACCACCAGCCTTTCCCATTCATGGCCGTCGATTCATGTCACGATGCATTGCATTACATTGCATTGCATTGTCCGCTGCCCTTCACCGCTCCTCATCCTCTTCTTGCCGTCAGGTTCCTTTACCGAAGAGCCTATACGCCTACATATGCATATTCTATACATATATATCCACTGTCCATACCGACCCAAGGGTGGGATGAACCTGTTCGTCTAGCACTTCTGCTGCAGCAACACTTCGCGGTGCAGTGCAGTGCAGTGCAGCGCCGTGCCGACGCACGTGTACTACGCATCGGGCATGCAGCAAGAGTAATTATTACCTGGGTAGTATGTGATATAAGCTGCCAGATCCAGTCCGATTCAGACCTGGCTCGTGGTAATTTGGATGTGCACGAACGTTGGCATTGCCAACCCGCCATGTCTTAGATATTGGGCTATCGACCCGTTTTTCCTCAGATACTTACTAGGTTGGATGATATGGTCATAAGGGTACGTCCGTTCGGGAAAGTGAGGCCCGAATCTCCTCATCCACGGCCGGCCCAGGAGCACGGCACGACGTTGCAGGCCAGAGAAACCCGAAGGCAAGGTTTGATCAAGGTCGAGGTTGAGTGTTGCGGTTGAGGGCGGGATCAGCCTGCTCCCGCCCTCCGTCGGCACGCCAGATCCTCGTGGCTGACTTCCCCGGCCATCGGACATCTAACGGTACCGCCCGCCGCCCTCTTCCTTTTCCGGGCGGGTGACCCATGGCCCGACCCTCCCACCTCTCGGTCCGTGAGCCCTGAACCTTCCTACAACTCACGAGTCCCAGCACCCTCGCACCATGCAATCACGTGCTTTCCACTCAATACAGCAATACAGTCTATCTTGGTATAGGTGAGTACGTTTCAAAATCCCCCTTTGTAGGAGGTATACGAGGTATATCTCCAACTACCAAGATACGGCTTCATCACGAGATCCGCGACATCGAGCGGTCGGAAGCCACATCCGGCTATCTCTTTCTATCATTCGCTCGGGAAATTATTATCATCTGGCGTATCACATGAACCATGGAAAAACAGGAGTCTAGAGTTCATTGTGGTGGAGTTCTTCGAATTGAGCTATCCACTGAGATTCGCTATCTAGGCGCCCGAGTAAGCACGCCCCAGCGCGATAACTGCACCGTGCACGCCGGCGTGCATTGAGCAGGAGGCTCAACCACCAATGGGATTTTCTTGATCCGATAACCCTCGTCAGATCATGCATGACCTCCGACCTCCCCGTTTGCTGCGGTGTATAACCACTTTCCCACTGTTCCCACTCGCGGCGCTTTGCTGAAATTCCCTCAAATACACCAATGGCAGACCCGAGAATTTCTCGACAATTTTGCGGCTGCAGTAGTGCTGGGGATCGGCAACGTTGCCCCCAAGCAGCGCAGCACGGTGGGAAATCCTCATCCTCATCCTCAGAGAGCCCCACTAGCTCCTTCCCGCTAGAGCAGAGACGGGAATTTGCCCGCTCCAGCCATCTCTGCCTTATCGCGCGATAAGGCAGCGATAGAGGGCCAACCTAGCGCAGTCCGAGTCTCTCGCGAGACGGATCCGAGTCAAGGCCGAGTGGCGGGCAACGGTCCAGTATCTTTCGATCTCTGGCTGGCCACCCACACGCCACTCGCGCTTCTACCCGCTTCAGGACAGATGCCCTTTTCGGAAATGCACTTGGCCATGCACGGTTTCAGCTCCGTAGTGGCAATGAATTCCATTCAAACGCCACATGGGCAGCTTCGCCGGATCCGTGGTTCGATCAAAGCATGTATTTGATCTCTCCCAGCCATGCGAGAATGATGCGTGCCCTGGAAGCAGGGTGGTGTCGCGTCATCAGCTGCACACGTCTTGCCAGACGGCTGTCCGGTGCACGCTGTGGCGCTGGAAGTTTGCTGGTTGCATGCGTTGCACCAGCTTGGCTTCGTTCTTTGTTAGGTGTCAGTCCTGCTGACGGTGGCGTCTTCGCTCATGACTTGCGCGACACGGTCTTTGACAGCCTTGAAGGCTGGATGTCCAGGCTCCGGGTCCTGCTCACGTTGTTGGTGACCGGTGGGAGCAACGGCTGAGCGAGCCACTGGGACGCCGTCCTTGGAGGCTCTGGCGGCTCGACCATCGAGGGAGCACCATCCAGACCGAACAAGTCGTCGTCGCTGAGGTAGGAGCTGGGCTTCTCGCTTCTGACCACCGACGACGAGTAGGCCGTGTGCTTGCTGGTCGATGGAGAGCGTGAGAGCCCGCTGCTGAAGGAGCTTCTAGTGCTTGAGTATGAGGACATGATGGTTGTTGAAATTGTTGGTGTCGATGTTGAATAAAGCGTTCAATCCTGGTATTCGGAAGGAAACAACGGCATGCTATCTTGCGATGCGTTGCGATGCTTTGCTTTGCTTTGGGGTATATACGTCCGCTGGTGTATCCCGGTGTGAAGACTGGCAAAGCTGGGGTTGACAGGCAATCGACAGATGGAACTCCAAGCTAAGGCAAAGCAGTAATCCGGAGAAGAAGGGTCAGACGGTTGTCTATATATCCCAAGACAGCCAAAAACAGCCAGACTGACTGCTGCGGCATGACGGAGGGAGAAGCGTCGCGTGTTTATATTTTCTTCCCGCGTGGGTTGGAAGGGGAGCGCTCCTCCTGCCTGATCGGGCCTAAATTCCTACTGTGTGCCCGAGCGGCAGCCGCAGCCAGCCAGCAGATGATGTAGTGCAGCGGAGCCTTTGCCCTCCGACTCTTCCCTCGGGCGAATCAGACCGCCTGCTGGGCCCTTTGGAGCGAACAGAATGCCTGCCCCCCTCCCCATGGTTTCGCGAGAATCCGCCAGCTTTGCAGCCCGATTATCCCGCAGCGCCGCTGGTGGAGCCTTATTACCTACAGTACATACTATTACCTACCCACTCACTCCACTGCCTACCCAGACAGTTGAGGCAGTGTGAGAGGGCCCCCCAGTCCAAGTCCGTCCGTCCGCCAGTCACCGCCTTCCGCTCGCGTCTGGCGTCTCTCCCGCCTTACATCTCTACCTCCTACATACGAGCTCCTCGCTTCTTCTCAGCCATTCATTCATCATGCCACAACATACAGTAGACCGCCTGTCATTCAGCTCATCCAGCTGACGCCGTACCTGTCACGCTCATTGGCGACCGACACTGCGACTTGCGAGCTGGAGCTGCGCAGCTGGCGATAGGCAGATAACAGGTCTGACCCACGTCTCATTTGCCTCAAATGGTCAAACGGAAGCGTGGTCCTCGGTGTCTATTTCCCGTGCTTCGAAATTAGTCCTGACCCGTACCGAATCCTATGTAACGCGACAGGTTTCGGTTCGGATATACACTGTAGAGTTACTTCTGACCTCTCGAATGACACCTGTTTACCACCTCCAGTCTCACGTCCTTCCCACAGTTCCTGCGACCCTGCTGACTGTGACAGGTGAGCTGTCCATACCGGTGGGGGATGACTGATGTTCGACCATAAGCACATGTCTCCTCGTCTTCATGGTTTCCCTGCCCTGTCTCGCACCCATTCTCGGTCGAAAGGGGGTTGCTTCCCGGTGAGCGTGTGCGCCTTCACCAACCATAGGCACATCTGCTGCCGCTGCCTGTCGTGGCGATCATTTACGATGTTGCATCTGGTCGTCGACATGGAACTCCACTCGCTGCTCCATACTGTAACTATGGGCAACCGCTGGACACCTGGGGGAAGCGATGCGACCTAAGCCACTCCAGCGCATGATTCTGCCACGCGATGCATGGCTAGCGATAGGAATCTAACGCCTTTCTGGGAAGGCACTCCACTATGACACTTCCCCCAATTTTCGTTATATAGAACCACATGCGCCTCGGCCTTTTTGTGGGTAGCTATGACGGGTGGTTTTGGCCAGCTCTCAGGGCCAGGCTGCCCCAGACTGGACTGTGACTGGCACATGCTTGCTCTCACCCGCAATCCAATGCCGCATGAGAGCGCAGCAAGCAGGGCAAAGCAGCCCAGATCATGGTAAGGCTCCCCCCTTTGTCCCCCACTAGTTCCTCGAGAATGTAAGAAAGAGGGTCTGTTGTGACGTGCTGGGTGAAGCCGAACAATGAGTTCTGCAGTGGTACCATCATGTGAAACGAACGAATGAGCCTCATGATGGCGCCCGCTACGTCCGGAATTACAGCCGCAACTGGTCGTCCAGGCCCATACCTTGAAAGAGCCATGTGCAACTTATCATTCAACGAAACACAGATCAAATTTCAGAGGGCTGGGCATGACGTAGTATGCCTCGCTGATGATGGCAACGTGCAGCCGGTGGGTACCTACACCAAATCTATGTGGGTACCTAGATACTGTACAGCAAGATGGGGCTCTCACAGATGGAAGTACGAGCAGTCTGGGCCAATACCAGCCGCGATGGAGGTACCTTCTGGAAGACCTACCTACCTCGGAATGCACTTTACATCTGTCTAATCCCAAACCATCATGGTGCGACCTCGAGTACGAGCAGTCCACGGTAAAGATACGGAACCCCCAATTTTCTATTGTCTGGCCATCAAGGGTTACGGTGCTACTGAGAGTGTGTGATTGGCGAGTTTCTACACGCTGATATGCTCGACCGGGTAAGGCCGATGCCCATGCAGAGCCGTAATGAGACAGATTGTGATCATTCAAAGGTATCGCCCTTCTATTTTGAACGAGATTGCTATGCATGCACGCTGCTGTCATCGAGCATTGCACGCTGCTGTCATCGAGCATTGCTCCTCGTTGGAAACTCACCGGACCGATCAAGGAGCTGCTCGTCCTGATGGTCAATGCCAACGTTCGACCTCCTTCCCGTAGATCTGTCGTCAGCGTGGCTGCGTTGGATTGGACCGTAGGTGGAGGATGAAACAAATGTACAGTGTGTATGTATAGAATGCACGTCGTCCGTGAGGATTCTCAAGGGTTTTTCTCAAGTCAGCAGTACGAAGGTGGTGCTGCATGTTGCACTCGCCATATTTCCGAGAGATGGTGGCTTGATGGTGGCTGCAGGTAGATGTAGATCTTACAGCTCGGCGGGTTGCATATCTGCGTGTAGAAATGGCGTCTTATCAGCCTCTTCTTCCTGCCGTGTGTTGATGACCACCATCACCACCATCGCCATCGGTCCGCACAGCGATGTGTGTCCGGTTCGTGATGCAGACCTTCACACAGGGTCTTTGGCTCGCATGCGGAGAAATCCACAAGTCCCTGCATTCCACATGGTAGAATATTGCTTCTGGGACGCCAGACAATGACGCTGGCCAGGTAATGCAGGTGGAAGATGGGGGGNAGCGAGACTGCAGGCTAGGTGAGATGACGTGCGCCGAAATGACCGAGTAGACCCTCGAAATGTATGTCTAGCAAAAAGAATGGGTGAAATTCCGGCTCGACATCTATCTAGGTATACGGTCGCGGGTATGGGTAGAGCAGAAAAAAGCTGAACCGCAAAAGTGCAAAAAGTGTTGCACTTCTCACAACCGCCCTACTACGTTCCCCCCAACAACACGTGTTATCCAGCGCCGCCACTTCATGGCCTGAGACTCTCTGCCCGATCACTCGGCTGAAGGATATCTCAGAAACTTAGGGCCACACGCAGCAATCGCTCGTTGCCGAAGCGAGTGGGAGGCCACCACCAAGTTCGAACTGGGCACGCAGCTGTCGGTTTCGGATGAAAGACAGGGAACGAGCGGGGCGAAAGAAGACTTCACCCGTTGAGCCATTACAGCTGGGAAATTGTCCAAAAATTCGATTTATAAACCTTTGCAGTATAGTGCAGCTTGATTCCGAGATCCTTGAATTCTCTCTAACTACTATCAACATGCAGCGTTCGAGCGCCAATTTTCGGTATTGTTGAATGTGGTGCATTCATCACCCCAGCTCCACCATCCTGCAGTGAGATGCCTGGCAAAACATTCCAATACTCTCCCTTCCTCACGACCTTCCAATAGAAGACTGTCAATCATTTCTCTGAGGCAAGGCTTTCTGGAGTGAAAGTCTGGCACGGCTAGAATGACCCGTTGCTTCACCTCTGGGGTGCACGCTTCAGAGGCGTCGACATGATGCGTTTGCCCACGTCGACTCCCGCGTCTACCCAGTAAGAATGTCTCGTAAGGTCGCCGCCATGCTCCATCCAAGCGCGTGACTGGCTCTCCGGCGGTAGTGACCTTCAGCCAAATCCACTCCTCCACAAGCTCGGCGCCTAGGGTTGAGAACAGCCCTCCGTCGCCAAGCACAAGATCTCGGATTGAAGGCTTGTTCGTGATCCATATCCCTACGTAGCCGTCACGCTCCAGCAGCATGTCGAGGTCCATGTTGTGCAGTAGCGTCTCGACATCCGCCAGGGTCTGGGCCATGCGATACGCGCCCTTGTCCGTCTTGTACGTTCGTTTGACCGAGCGGTTGGGCCAGGGTGGATCTAGCACAACGATGTCGAACCTGTATCGACTCTCCCNTTCCGATGCCTGGTCTCGAACCATAGACCGGAACTGCGTGGATGCTTCGCAATTGCCCAGGGCAAAGCTTGATCTCGGTGGGATGCGGTATTCGACCTCATCTGCTGGCTCCCCTGGTGTCGCCATCTTTAAGGTTTCCGTGCCCGTGCTGCTGTTTGAAACGAACACCAGGCCACCGGCCTCACTGCAACTCAGCGCAGTCGAAGAGCAGTCAAATCGCCATTCGGGCCCATGGTCACTCTTTATGGAACGTTGTTGACGCTTTAAACGCTTTTGTTCGGGTACTAGACCCTCTGCCAGTGGTCGCTTGCGGCATCGTTCCTCGTCTACAGCCTCTACAAATGTTCGTTCAAGGCAGAAGGGACCCGAGAAGCTTGTTTTCGCCTCATGTAGTGCTGTCGCAACCCATACGGTATGGCTGTATTGTACGTCCTCGCTGCCGGCCTGTTCTCTGATCTTGTCCCCTCGATCGGTAGCCTTTGGCTCATTCTGGCCAGCAAAAGGCTCATTTAAGGGCGGGCATGACTTCAGCACGTCATGGACAGGATGCAACCTTGTACCCTGAGCAGATGCTATAGAGTGAGGTATGTCAAGGACAACCACTGTGTCATCATGATTTCGCCACAGGGTCGACTGATCTGTTGGCAGGCAAGGCTTTGCAGGCATTATAGATGGCCATCTATGAAATAGAATAGGGCTGTATGAGTACAATTTCGGAATCTACATTTTGTCTAACGCTAGTCGTACACATTCTACACAAATGTCTCTAGAGTCAATC
Source organism: Leptoxyphium fumago (assembly GCA_001660795.1). NCBI lineage: Eukaryota > Fungi > Ascomycota > Dothideomycetes > Capnodiales > Capnodiaceae > Leptoxyphium > Leptoxyphium fumago. Next base: position 230,715 of record LSHF01000012.1, read on the forward strand.
TGCGAACGCACTCTGGTGAAACCAGTACTAGGCCCGAGGTAATCAATTTGATTAAAGAATGATTATCGCTAGCAGTATCGATTTAAAGCATATTTGACTTGATCCGCTCTCACGTGCTCAATTGAAGCAGCTCAAACTGACCAACTTCACTCAGGCGACAAGCCGAGAGCAACCGAGGATCCGGTGAGGGCTGTTGTGGGAGGGGCCGAACTTAGCCGCACCTGAGGGCAACCCTATACCCTGCTCGGACATCCCAGGTAGATATCACCCGAATGGTAAGCCGCATGCCAAACTTTCCCGAGGTTGGCACCTCGTCTGTAGGCAAAGACAGTATCTATTCTAGACACTGTTTCAACCTGGTGGTGGCGGTGCTGTATCAATACCAGGGCTCTCCTTCGACCGGTGCCTTTTTCACCTTTTTCCTGTAAATACTGCGACCGTGCATCTTCCAACCTTGTGCATCATCACGTTGAATGCACAATAGCCAACAGTTCAATCACCGACCCGCCCACACTACGCATGCTATGACTTTACAGACCGCATGCTGAGACATGCAATCCCAACATCGGCCTCATCAGAACATCCACCTGAGATGATACCACAGACATCCTCAGCCGCCGCTGGGGCCAGCCCAATCATGACTGTGGAGGACCGCAAGACCATCCTTCCCACTCCCGCACAACGAGGCCACAACAACAGCCGGGACATTTCGAAACAGAGCTGGGAATACATCGTAAAGTCCGGAATAGCCGGTGGGTTTGCCGGCTGTGTTGCGAAGACGGCAGTTGCACCACTCGACCGGGTCAAGATTTTGTTCCAGGCGAGCAACCCACAGTTCGCCAAGTATACCGGCTCTTGGACCGGTCTTTTCAGAGCCTTGGGGGAGATCTATCGGACAGATGGCGGAAGAGGGCTATTCAGAGGCCACAGTGCCACACTGTTGCGTATCTTTCCATATGCAGGTATAAAATTCCTGGCATACGAGCAGATCCGCGCGATCGTGATCCCCACCAAACTTCAAGAGACACATACGAGGAGATTCTTAGCCGGCTCTCTAGCAGGTTGCTGCTCCGTATTTGCGACTTACCCGCTCGAGGTCATAAGAGTAAGGATGGCATTTGAGACGAAGTCTACACGACGGAAAGGATTCGTGGATGTGTGTCGCATGATCTACAACGAGCGGCCGCCGCCTGTCAGGACCAGCGCTGCGACATTGGGAGAGTCAAATGCTGGAGCAGCAGTGCAGTCGGCAGTGGCCACGGTGACTGCCACCAGCAATGCCATCAATCGCGTGGCACCTAGTAAGGGTTTTGCCAACTTCTTTCGTGGCTTCACTCCCACTTTGTGGGGCATGCTGCCCTACGCAGGGTGCTCCTTTCTCACACATGACGCGGCCGGTGATTTCATGCGGCTTCCTACGCTCGCGCCATACACAATACAGCCACTGTCAGAGCGGTCCCAGTCCTCTCTCATGGCAGGGAAGCCTCCACCTCTAAGAGCTTGGGCTGAGCTTGCAACAGGCGCGTTGGCTGGCTTTGTTTCTCAAACGGTCTCATACCCACTCGAAGTCATCCGACGGAGGATGCAGGTCGGCGGTGTGGTGGGAGACGGTCACAGGCTGGGTATGATCGAAGTTGCGCGAACCATCATGAGAGACAAAGGTGGCAGGGGCTTCTTTGTCGGCTTGGGCGTGGGCTACATCAAGGTCATACCCATGGTGGCCACGAGCTTCTACGCATATGAAAGAGGCAAATTCTGGCTAGGTATATGAGCAAGGCTTGCCCTGCAGAGAAGGATGCCAAAAATCCAGTCATGATCCAAACCACTTGCGAATGCCCCCAGGCTGACTCCAACTGTCACGTACGGAATCACGGCCTAGGGAAAGTCTACCATTTCACTACGCAATAAATTTATATCTCTCCAACTGAGAGACAAGCGATGCATATTTCTGAGTTGTTTTTGGTCAAGGCAGCCCCTAAATGCCTCATTATATATCTGAATTTGGCTGAATTTGGGACTGGCGCAGTACCTAGACCGTCATTATTCCTACCCGATGGAGACGTTCTGTAGGGAATCCAATTCAAGGCGAGGTAGACTCGGATCAATCACTGCGGCTTTCGCCCTCTGGTTAGGCGCGAAATGAGAGAAAGATGTGGCCACGGCCCTGCAGGCCGTCATTGACACCAGCCAATGTTGATTAATAGCTCTCAAATTACTGCTGGGACTTGCAATTATTTTCGATTTTGACGATGGCCTTGAGCGTGGTGGTTAGCTTATCCAGCTAGTTCAGCAACGAGGATCACAGCGATTGAACAACGACAAATAGCGATGCTCGTCCAATGCTTGCGGATCATTTCCACGTCTGTCATTGCTCTGCCTGGTCATGAGATATATCAGATCTGTATAGTTTTCTTTTAATCTAGCCTGGTGTGTACGTGTCGCCGTCCACGTAACATGCATAGCCTGGAAGTCAATGCTCATTTTGAACCTCCGCATTATCTATCAGTACCACCTCTGATAATATTTGAGAATACATGCATAACATCTAGAGGCTGAAGGCTGATGTTGCACTCGTACAATAAGTCTTCAACGAGAATTTGAAGCTTCTAGAAAAAGAGTCGTGGTACCTACAACGCGCGAGGCATTGGTAAGAAACCTTGACAAGCTCGTGCTAACTAGTCCATGATTTCACATGGAGTATGGTTGTGTTGAAAGTCAGAGCAATGCACGGAGGTGTTGTAGAGCGGCTTAACAGATTTGGTTTCCTCGTGGATGCCGTAGGGCGCATGGCCATCAGTCATATGCGAAAGCCTGAGGTATCATATAACCTGGGTTCTGCAGTAACACTGTTTGACAAGTAAGGCTATCAAATTTATCATCGTCTTGTCTTGGTTGGAAAATGGGTGGCCAGTGAACCTCGCAACACAAGATTGACCTTCAATGGTGGGCGTGTGGCAGCGCAACATCGACACGCGTCTCGGCAAACAGCCGTGACTTCTCCTTTTAGGAGGTAGACAAGCTTGGCCGCTAAACAACACTCAAGTTACCTAACTCACCATCAGGATTGACATACAACCATGTTTTGAAGGACGAAAGGAGGTCCAGAAGCTAATAATGTTGAAGCTCAACTCGTTCGCGTGGTGAACATGCCAACCAGCAGACAATGGCCATCCCGTGTGGGCGCCAACGCATTGGGACTTGTACTGCGACGGCGAAGGACAAGGGTTGGGATACTTCTTGCTATCATCTCCTTGTTTGTCATATTTGCCGTCGTCTTTGAGCCCGATGATGAGGTTTCATATACCTCTTTGGCCCGTACTGGGAACGCCATGCTCGAGAACCAGGCGCTGCCATTTTGTGCTGAGCGTGGCATGAAGCCACATAGAAAGAACGGCAAGCATGGCAACTATCGAAAAGTGTACGATATGTTTCTGCTTTCGAACGAACTCGACTGGTTGGAGATTCGGCTTCACACACTGGCTGCCCATGTCGACTATTTCATCATCGTAGAGGCAAACAAAACGTTCACCGGCCTGGAGAAGCCTCCCTACTTACTTGAGAACTGGGACAATTACACCCAGTTCCATGACCAAATCATCTATTATAATGTGCCAGAACCTGACAGCTCAATTGGTCCACGTGTCTGGGATCGTGAGGACTACATGAGAAATGCACTGCTGGACCAGGCGGTTCCCTCAATCATGGACACCGAGAGAGCGCCTAGGTATGGAGATGCCCTGGTTGTGAGCGATATTGACGAGATACCCAAACCCGACACCATGTTGACTTTACGCAACTGTAACTTCCCTCGGCGAATGACTCTGAGGAGTGACTTCTACTACTATTCCTTCCAATGGCAACATGTGGGAGAGCAATGGGCCCATCCTCAAGCCACAACATTCCAGGGACTACGCAACACAATCAAACCCGTCAATCTACGAAATGGCGATGGCGGTCATGGTTTACTGCCTATCTGGCCCCTTCAACGCATGTGGGAGAAGGCTGAGATGGCAGACGCCGCATGGCATTGTTCTTCGTGCTTTGCAACTTTGAAAGCAATGCTTACCAAAATGGAGAGTTTCTCGCACCAGAGCTGGAACACACCAGAGAACCGGGATGTACAGACCATTGCGGCAAGGGTTCGAAACGGCCTCGACCTCTTCGGTCGTCGAGGCGAAGAATATGCAAGGATCGAGGAGAACAAAGATGTGCCTAAATACGTCTTGAGCCACAATTCGCGCTACTCATACATGCTGAACAGGGACGGCAAAGCTGCAGGATTCACTGACTGGTCAGAATGAAGTGACGATGAAGGACTTCCAAGCTTGCTGCCTGGACATTGGAGACACCATATGCCACGACGCCCTCACACCAAGGCTTAACGAAGCTCAGTCTTCAACCCTTAATAAGCAACAGTCAAATAAGGCCCCTTGTCCCAGGCTATTAGGTTTGGACGGAGCCGACTGATGCATATTCTTGGAGTCATTTGTCGCAAGGTATGAGCAGATACATCTCATGCCTCCACCCTCAACGTCGCTTGCTAGCAAATGAGGAGGTAGCATGCTGGGGTAACTCCGTCTCACAGGGACATGCCTGGAGAAACAAGGGGTTGAAACAGTAACTCATTTACCCCATCATACTATGATAGGCTGGGGCATGAGACTGACTGATGCACAGCATTGTCACGGATCGTGGGAGACGGCAGTGCAGCCCATTTCATCGCAAGACCAATGTTGCTGGGCCGATTGTGACTCCTTACACCAACACTTGCCTTCGCTACCACTGTTAGATTACAGGTCCAACAAGGATTTATCTTCTGGATAGTTGACTTGAGTCACATCCCCAGCATTGCCAGACTTGTTTCAGCTTTGTACGAGAAAACTACCTAGGTACCTAGGTAGTCAGGCCGATTCGATCGGTGGCAAGCACCGCACCTCACCAGACAGACATATAGAAGGTCGCGAAGCTGAGGCTTTGTAAAGACATCCATATGGTTGACATCTAGATGTAGGATAGATATGGGATCGAGAACAGGCGATACACTATACGATGTCAGAGACGGACTCTAGATGTCGCAATTCGATGCTCCTCTTCCGCCTGCCAAGAAATTGAGCCCTTGAGGTGATGATCCGACTTCGCTTCCCAATGACTGACTGCCCCTCCCCCGCAATCCAGTGTGACTCCAGCATCCTGATAAATTTTGTTAGAGCTTCTACTAGGTATATAATATTGCAGAAGAGTGATTGACGGTAAGAAATCAAACTTTTTGCATAAGCTAAGAAAGATGCCTTCGCGTGACCAAGTGAAGTATTTCGGCGCTGGACCAGCACCGCTTCCAACGCCAGTGTTGGAAGACGCCTCGAAGGTCATACTCAACTACAATGATTCCGGCATTGGGATAACAGAGATCTCCCACCGAAGTTCCGAAGCGAACGCTATCCTCGCGCATGCGAAGTCCTCTTTGCGACAGCTCCTCGACATTCCCGAGAGCGATGGACCTGATGGTTACGAGATCCTGTTCCTCCAGGGAGGTGGCAGTGGAGAGTTCAGCGCCGTTGTATACAATCTCGTTGCAGCTTGGTTAGGATCAAGAGCAAAGCAAGTGGGGACAGAGAAGATTGCGGAAGAGGTCAACAAGCTGAGACTTGATTACCTCGTCACTGGCAGCTGGAGCTTGAAGGCTAGCCAAGAGGCAGCCAGGCTAGTTGGTGCCGAACACGTCAACGTAGCACTCGACGCCAGGAAGCACAGAGAAGGCGGCAAATTTGGAACCATCCCAGACAAGACTGAATGGAAATTGACGGAGAACAAGCAGGATGTTGCACTGACCTACTACTGCGACAATGAGACCGTTGATGGAGTCGAGTTCCCTGCTGGAGGCCCTTCGGATCTTCCCAACCTTGTCGCGGATATGTCTTCGAACTTCCTCAGCAGACCTGTGGATGTTCGCAAACACATAGCCATCTTCGGTGGCGCACAGAAGAATGTCGGTACTACGGGAATCACGATCGCCATCATCTCCAACCGCATCCTACCCCCTCACGCCGAGTACGCAAAGCCTGAATTGCTTCGAAAGCTTGGTCTGGGAGTGGCTCCTGTGGTGTTTGACTACCCAACCATCGCCAAGAACAATAGCCTCTACAACACCCTGCCTATCTTCGACGTATGGATTGCTGGCCAAGTCATGCAGCGCTTGCTAGACCGAGGCCCACAGCAGCAGCCCAAGATTGCCAACCAGGAGGCAGAGTCAAACAAGAAGGCCGAGCTTCTGTACTCCATTCTTGATTCATACCCAGAGGTTTTCCGTGTCGTCCCAGAGAAGGCTGCTCGCTCACGGATGAACATCTGCTTCAGAATCAAGGGCGGAGATGAAGATGTCGAGAAGTCATTCGTGAAGGGCGCAGAGGCACAGGGCTTTTTGGGTATCAAGGGTCACAGGAGTGTAGGAGGGCTGAGAATTTCAAACTACAACGCTGTCTCAGTCGACGCTGTAAAGAAGCTTGGAGACTACATTGTGGGCTTTGCTCAGAAGGTATGAGACAGTTCTAGATCGTCCATGACCATCTTTCATACTTTTATGAAGACCTCGAACCTCAAAAAGGAAGCGCAAAATGTTAGCCACTTAAGAGACATCAGCCGTGGCGAAATAATAATGCAGGTGCAACGTTGAAAACAAACGAATCCTCCCCTTTACTAACCGTTCTTGACAATGCATTACCGAACCCGATCAAGTTCACTAGAAACCATCAGAACGGACCTTGCTTACACTGTACTGCCATGGAATAGATATGAGAGCCAAGCTCGCCATGTTGACTTTTGGACGGAGCATTTCTTTGACTTGCCGCCCTTACTGTGTGTCTACTGTATAGATCAGCCGGTCACACCCATCACCAACCATATGCAGTAGTTAACCTCACCAAACGAAATAAAGCAGTGGTATTTGTACTTTGCTGGTTTCAATAGTCCATCCTTAACTTGACACTCGGCTGGACGTCAAACAAGAGGGTAAAAGTCAGACAGGCAGAGCTTTTGACAGCATGATATTGGGATATGACAAACAAACGACATCAAGGGATGGTAACTGATAGTAGTCTGCAGCAAACGACTTGTCCACGCCCCAAATGGTAGGCATTATCGAGATACCAATATGGATTTAAAGCTTGTCTCATCACGCTTTCTTCCCCTAGAGAACTGCTTAGCGAGCATCAAAAGATCGCCAGCTTGCTAGGATTGAGCCTTTCCTAGCATTAAGCAAAGAACCGTGACGGCCGTGGTAGGCAACGGAAGGCAAAGCATCACCGCCAGCGTCATTGGGTAATCTTGCACCACGCTGCACACAACTACCACTGCCTTCCCACTCACTTTGTTTAGGTCAGCGACATGGAGCATTGGTCAGAAACGAAACCCTCCTTGCCAACACTCTAGAACCTGGGGTGTATGATCTCGAAAGCAGGCACAAATTATCGCAGCTCTCGTCATTCCCGTGCAGGAAAAGCCAGGCGTGAATGAACTCGGATTTCTCCTGGCCAGGAACATCGACGTCGCAGGATTGCAGCTGCTGTGTCCTCTTTGTGATTGTATACCAGCCTGCAAGGGGTAAGTTGGTGGAGAGTTCCTGGAGAGGTTGCTCTTAAAAGATAAGCTGTACAGTGCTTGCTGCAGTATTTACTCAGGACATCTGCCTGCATACTTAACCTGAGTGTAGACAACGATCTTAGATGCTGATGCCTTCGCCGGTCACATATCAAAAGAGCTCCCCAACAGCAAGGAGGCCAATCTTTTCTCCAAGCCAGAACACCCAGAGACGAGCGTCGCTATCGTATGCGTTGATATGGTCGCCACTCAGATGTCAATATCCCTGTCCATAGTAGGGGTTGTTTTCTTTGTCTGTATTTCATTTCTTTCGTGCACACGGCAAGCTCGAGCCCTTACGACGCCCCTGTGGACCAAGGGATCTGGCGAGTTCAAGTGAATAGTGCACCTTGATTGATGCCCTCCAGGCCAAGGTAGTGACAGCAGCTCCATGATTTGCCATGTTTTGCGTACTTATGTAGNCACTGCCGACTTTCAACCAGACCACCACGGGTGTATTGCGCCATCTTGAGTTCGTATTGATATTGGCTGATAGGCTTTCACCTTCTACTAGTTAGGTCGGCCTCAGTGCTGTAATCCGCACTCAAGACGAAGGTGGAATGATATCATTCAGCCAGTCAAGTGACAGCACAATAGCGTGGAGGGAACCTGGTGGTCACATGCGACCCATGGCGGTCAACAATACACTGACAGCCATCAGCGCCTTCGATACACAACGTAGGCTGTACGACAGTCTGCTGAGAGATACCCATCGGGAGCTCGGGAAGCTGTACGGCAAACTCAAGGACATCGAGGACAAGCTTGAACAGCGCAAAGTGCTGCGGCTGTCGAGGAAGGACAAGAAGCATCTACAATGGCGTCGGGCGCAGCTCAAGTACAAAGTGAGAGATATCGAGAAGTTCCAGACGAAAATGTACAGCCTGATTGCTCTCCACGATGCGCGCTGGATGCCTGGGGCCATGGTCGAGTGCAATATCCAGCCTTCGCAACCGTTCCCTTACCCGCCCGTGCCATTCGCGCCCTTCGTGTCAGGGCCTCAATGGTCATGGTCATGTGCTGCACCACCGCCGGGCCCTTTTGGAGGTCATGTTGTAGACCCTTCGATGCTACCCAGCGGCGGACTTGCATCGCCAGTGACCCGCACATTCACGGACGAGACGGGTTACGGGTACGCTGATCCGGCGATGCCGGCGCGACCCTTGGAGGTAGGGGACGGCGTGAATGGTGAAGCGACGCATCTGTACTGCCATGAGCTCATGAGTGCTCTCGACGCGGCCGCGCCTGAGTTTGTGCCTCCCAGAGCGACAGTGTGCACGAATGGAGAGGTGACGAAAGGGATGGAGGAGGGTCCGAGCAGGGAGCAAATAATAATAAGCCAGCCTGGACCTCTGGCCGACGTCAGCGGGCATGTTAATAGCAGCAAGGACAAGCCATTGGAAGGTCGCACTCCTCCAAGCAGGCGGTTTTCCGAAAACTCTATCTGTTGCAGTGCAACGAAAGACCTCGATCACAAACATCTGGGCAAGTACAGGCGAGATCACCGTCGAGTCAATAGCATTCCGGCTACGCCCCCAGCAACGCCGACATCGCCGCTCGAAAGCGAAGATCAACCCAAGACTGCATATCAAACAAAGCCCTGCGTTCTCTAGACCTCCACCCTTCGACAAGTCCTAACAAACGTTCGTTCGGATCAACCCTGATCTGAGAAGACAAAGATTGCAAAGCTCAAGAGGAATACCTCACACCATGATGGTTGTAGTAGCTGGCCAAGGGCCCGAAACGCTGTAGTGTAGTCTATGAAATGGAAATCCGATGTAGCTGCACCTGTCCCAATGCTACGGTCATGCCCTAGTCGACAGTCGAGATCGATCAGCCCCTCTGACCAGGCATTTCTCCCGGAGTTCTGGGGTCGATGACCAAGCACAGGGTCTCTGAGGGCTATTATTGTAAAACCACTGGGATGCTCGGGCAGGTATATGCGAAAAAGAGATGCGGATGCAGATGCCCTGGAAACGGGTCGTAGCCTTTCTATTACCATATGTTTCCGTGACCTAGCCCCGGATGACTTGTCAGGTGGGACTACGTTTTGCCAGTAGATGTGTATGTGAAAGATTGCTTGCAATAGTCAAGATAGAGTTGGTGGTGAGTTGGAATGGGTATGTATGCAGGGCATTCTACCAACTTGCTGGTTTGGCGATCGGTAGCCCGCAGCCCGCAGCCTGCAGCAACATAGCGCCGATGACTGCCAACCCAAACAAACAACGAATCGAATCCGTACCGAACTTCGCCTGCAGATGGATGGACAGGCCGGTACCCCCGCAGTGGGTTTCAAGCGTAGCTACGCTCCATGGCATCAATAAGGTACTGTACCTTCTCATCTTTCACACATTCTCAAGTCGTCTCGATGTTTTCCAGACTAGCATTACCTAAATCGGCAAATCATTCTTCAGTTAGATTTATTACCTGAAGCACCCGCTTAGCTTTACCCTGGACGCATATTAAGATTGATCAGTCACGTCGTACACAGTCTCGGTAGATTGTTTCCAGGCGAGGTAAAGAGGACTGGCATCTGGATGTGGCAACACCACAAACAACAACCCGCCCCACTATGTTGACGCAGACATCCTGTCGGACCTGGGGCAAGACCTACCGTACGTCGCACCGCCTGGACAGCTGGGAGAACTTCTGCCGGCGCGAGTCTGACTGGGTTGATGCAACGTCAAAAATATACGTATGGAAGTCGAAGTGGACACTATAGATCTTGTGCAGCGGTCGCTCGCACCCGCGGCTGGATGGACCGGCGTCCCTTTCAGGGCGTATGCAGCAGGCAAGGATCTACTTCACCTGCTAGCTGCTTTTTGTTATTATTATCTTGCCCAGCTGGATTGGGCCTTCATGTTGATCCCAGGAGTCCCTTTGGTCGTGAAGATGCCAACTCGCTAAGGCAAAATTCGCTCCGTTTGTGCTCATTTGCACCATCCCTTCCCAGATGTCTTTTTGAGGATATGAGTGTATGTGTGCATGTGCGTGTGCATGAATGCAGGTCCCTATGACCCGGTCCGACCCTGCTCGCCAATCTGTGCCAGTCTGGCTGAAGCTCGCCTATGCAGCCTGGGATGCCGTGCATTGGCCGTTACATCGGTTCGCATCTGGTGCCAACGCTCCATATGCACACATTTGTGGTTTCGAATGCACTTGAAACATTGCGGCTTGGGTCCGAACTTCCCACCAAGCCTATTATGCTGGCTCTGTCCTGCTTTGCTCTGCCCCGATGGCCGTTGCACATCACAGAGGCACGGTATCACCCACCACAGGGAGACCACATCGCTGGCCATACCACACCACACCACACCACAACCATATTCCCACCACCACACCACCACTGCGGAGCGTTGGTGATGGGAGCTGAGATGCTTTCAAGGTGTTCTGGTTGTTGTGTAGAGGTATGTGTCCTCTCATCACAAGAGGGCAATCATTGACTCTTTCCACCCTTGATTCGCTCTGTCGATCGAGTTCGAACCGCCTGATTGACAGGTCGCACAGCCTTCCCCGCCGGCGGCCTACATGCACACATGACTTCGTATCCGGCGACCCGGTTGCCCAATTGGGTGGGGACTGCCATTCCTCGGGAGGGTGGGATCTGCCGTTCCAAATCTTGACAGCAGTTCTGTACAACCGGCATTCTTCCTGGGGTCGAAGTACCTTGCATAGATTTTAAGATATCCATAGCAAAGCACTCTGTTTCCTGGGGCCCCTGCAAAAGCATTTAGGTAGCTTAGCGACGAACAACAAAAGTGCCACTTTGTTGCTGCAGAATTGTAGCAAAGAAGAAGGTGAATGGCTTCAAGCAATCGCACTCGACCCGAATTCAAATACTATAGTGAATCAGTGAAACGTCATACTTGGACACGTCAAACCCTCGGAAGAGTTTGGAGGTTCAAGCCGCCATTCAAATCACGATCTGTTAGACTGGCATCGTTTTGATCTACGCCCATATCAGAACGCTCACATTCCACAGAGCCTCCGAAAGGGTTGCGTGATTGTGGTTATGTGAATGTAGTCCACCATGGGCGTACCTTCACTCATAGCGCTCTATGAGCGCCATACCGAACCATCACAAAGTTCGGAGTCTTTGCCACCTTCAGGAGATATAAAGGCGGCTGGTGATCAAGCACACTCACAAGCTGAGCAAATCACCTTCTTTGCCAATCTGCCAATCCCAGATGTCAGAGTCGAGGAAATCTTGATTGCTGAAGAAAGCAACATGACCGTCCAACCAAAGACCATCAGCGACTCCTCATCCTATCATCATCATCCTCACCATCTTCACACGGCAACTGTGGCTTCAACGATGTCAGGGCAGGAGACCCAACAATACCCGAGTCGTGAAGACCCAACAATGTCGGAGACTAGCACTCTGGCTGGCCAAGACTATGACTCTCGGCCTGGGTCCCTTCATGAGGTCGACACTTCTCTCGTAAAAGTACCTGAAAGGGCTGCCTCAAGGAGATTAGTCCACTTGCGCGGCCAACAATCGTTTTCCTCCCTGGACGGGCACCTCCAGGTACCATCTACCAAGCCATCAATGGAACATATAACAGCTGGTGGCAAGCTGCAAGGGTCGAGAAGCCAACCCGTGTCTCGTGCCGTGTCATTCCACAACATAAATCAGAAGCACCCGAGGAGAACAATCGTAAATGCAAGGTCCTCAGATACGCTCGTCAACGACGCCATGTTCGACGATGGGAATAGCTCTTACCGTCGCTGTTCAGCATCCGACAGTATGCTGTTCCAGGACGGTGTTTATCACGATGATCAAGGCAACGATGCAAAGAACTTGAGACCCGCAGGCACTTTCAGAGACGAATGGCATCTCCCAGCATTACCAATGACTGTTCCACTGTCTCAGGTGTTTTGTCCCGAGCCCAAGCCGTCATTCCAGCGGCTGTCTAGCTTGGACAACCTCATGTCTTACCGTGAAGAGCGATCCGAATGGAAGATTGCATCCGGCATCATAAGGGAGCGGTTATCACAATCTGGATTTAGCAGTCTCGAGGATATTGGCCAAGTCGACGTTAGTATTGTTGTCTCACCTGCCAGGACACCTCGACCAGACAGTTTGCCTACATCAGGGAATGAAGTGGGCCAACAGAGTAACATGGAATCTGAGAAACCGTCCCAGCATCCCGCCTTCAACCATGGGGATGACAACACAAGGCAGAGCAAGTTCCGTCATTTCGCAGCTGAGCTTGGGTTCTGCTTTACGATAGCGGTAACCCAATTTCTTGCAGAATACCTGATCTCAGGCTTTGCCATTGTATTGCCAAAGCTCACATCAACCGAGCGTGCAGGCTCGCTCGGTTCCTTCTGGCCTGCAACTCTTCTCTCTCTAGTCATGAGCGCGACACTACTGATTTTTGCAAGATTGTCGGACATGCATGGCGGTTACCCATACTTCATGTTCGGCGTCTTCTGGTTGGCGCTGTGGTGCTTGATACCCGGATTTTCAGATAGCGTCATTGTTTTGGACGTGGCGAGGTCAATGCAGGGACTGGCAATTGCCGCATTCACTCCCTCCACGTTCGCCATGGTTGGAAGCATCTACCCTGAAGGACCTCGACGCAACTTTGTCCTGGGAGTGTACGGTGCTATGGCACCTCTCGGCTTTTTCGCCGGGCTCCTCGCAGGCGGGGGGCTACATGTTGATGATGCCCGCTGGTACAATTGGATCGCCAGTATTATCGCGTTTGTCGCTGCCATCGTTGGCTACATGAGTGTGCCAGCAGATCGCACGAACCGCAGAAAATTGGACCTCAAGATGGATTGGTTAGGAGCTTTCCTCATCACCAGCGGTTTGATGATGTTGGCATATGCGCTTGCGGTTGAGCCGTTTGCAAATGAGATGCCAGGGAGTAGCAACGGATTCGGCCACCCGATTGTATGCGGGCCTTTCATTTCCGGGTGCCTGTGCTTGATGGTCGCCCTCTATGTGGAAGGATGGTATGCCGACTGCCCGTTGCTACCCTTCGATTTCTTCAAGCAGAAAAGCGTCAAAGGCTTCTGCGCTGCCTGCCTTTGCTTCTACGCCTGCTACGGTGCATGGCTCTACAACTCGACCGACTACTTCCAGAGCCCATCAGCGACTGGACACCAGGATGGAGTGAACGGATTGAAACTTGCACTTTGGTATACACCCACCGCAATCGGTGGGATTTTCTTTTGTCTGACTTCCAGTGCACTGCTTCATGTGGTGCCAATCAAATTACTGCTACTGCTGTCGGGTGCGGCATGGATTGGGGCGCCGCTTATCCTGGCGCTCTGCCCGACCCCATTGAACTACTGGAGCACAGTGATGCCTTCAGCAGTATGCGCGACGTTGGGGATCGACCTCACCTTCACCATTTCGATCGTTTTCCTCTCATCGGTGCAGCCGCTTCGCTACCAAGGGCTTGCAGGGGCGGTGTGCTCCATCCTGGTCAACCTTGCAATGTCATTCGCTCTGCCGATATCAGAGATCGTCTCTCAGAAGGCATCGTCAGAGTTCATCAACTCGCATGGCCCCAACCTTAGCGAAGAGCTCAAAGGACAAGCGAGTAACTGGGGTTACCAAGCAACATTCATATACGCAGCCGCGTCTGCAGGACTGGGGTTCATCATCTGCGTGCTGTTCGTCAACATCTCCCGCTCGGTGGTCAGCGAGGGCAACGAGGACGACATATACAATAACAGAAACGCCAGTGGCGCGACAATGTCATCTCTTGGATCAAGCGTCACGGCGGTAAATGGTAACAACGGGACAAGCCGGCGCCAGCACAAGGTGGGGGCAGAAGCGGAAGTGTACAGCGGTGACAATGCCGTGTGACGGACGCCGTCACGTGCCACCGTCAAAAGCATAGAGTATCAGATATCTTGCACATCCAACATCGGACATACAGCATACGAAGAGGATGGCCCGTCATATCCGAGACCGGTCATCGTCTTCAGGCGTTCTGCATATTGGGAACCGGGAATTGGGAGCATTCAGGGGGGATTGTCCATACAAAAGGACCGGAAAAGTTACGGGAGCTTTTGATGCCTGAGGGTCGGCCACATCATCTGGCCTTCCAGCCACATATCGTGGGGGACAAAACTGTACATACAGCACTTGCACACTTCGCGTGTCTCATATATCAAAAGCTGCTCGCCATGAGCAGCAGAACGGAAAAGTAATCGTCGTGTCAACCACAACCACAACCACAACCAACCTACCTCGTCCCGAGACACTGATTTCAGGCTCACGTTGATTTGGCCAATACCGTGTGTAGGTACGAATATACAGTAACTGGTAGATTTCCGTATGCCAAGCGCTGTCAACAGGCGGGGCCCTGAGTTACGTAACGTACCCACTGGAGGTATATCGCATACCCCACAGCAGTTCGGTCGCATCACAGCTAGGAGGTACCTAGTTAAGTAGGAGGTATCACGNCGTATTTACAGCCCACCCTGGTTATTACCGCCTGCACCCGCTCAGGGAAGCTTCCACCATCATTTCGATCGTTGTTCGGTGATTGGGATGTGTTCTTCATGGTAACCTTCTCTTCCGACCTCACCTCTTCGTCCGTCTCTTCTCGCTACGACTACAGCTGTCATTAGCCTCGTTTGGTTACCTACCTCTCTCGACATATCCTTTTTGTTGTTGTTGTTGTTGTCCTTGTGGTCCTTCGACTGCATCGCTTCAATTGGTTCTTTATTGGCCACTCCCGCCACTGTCTCTTCTGCTTGCACAGATAAATTGTCGCCGTCCCTCTTTCTCACTCTTCTGGCATGTTGAGAATTTCCAGACCCACAGCCTGATCTTGCAAGCCACTGCGACCCGTTTCCCTACCCTAACTGCCACCATGTCTTCCGAGGATCGGGCGGCTGGCATCGCTGCCAGCGGCCTGAAGCACCGCCAACCAGGCATAACTGACACCGCCCAACACGCAGAGGATGATGGCGCTGCCGAGCGTGTGGTCAAGGCTCTCAATGCACAGGAAGAACTCAAAGATGACAAGGAGAGGAAGACCTACGGGAGAACGCCGGAGGGTGTCGGTAAGTCAAGTGAACATTCGTGAGACTTTTTACTGCTTGTGCACAGATTTATGAAGCGTATTCTTTTGATGCCCAGTCCTTCCGTCCTTCTGCCTCGATCAGCAGCCCCAACGCGACAAGCCCAATGCAACATGCTGATCTGTGTCGGCCCATAGTCTTCACAGTCCCTCACACCGAGGATATGGTCTCCCAATTGTTTGACCCTACTCAACCTAAGAATGCCTCTGACATTGCAATCGTAACCATACTCGCCTGGCACTGTCTGTTGCTCTACTTACTCCCACAGGCTTTCAAAGTCCCTGTATTCGCTGTCGTCTTCCTGTTCTGGCGCGCTTGTTACAATGCCGGTATCGGCTGGCTTTTGCATAACCAGTCGCATCATAAGTTGTTGACCGTGTGGGCGAAGCGCTACCAGCTTTTTGAAAACCCTGAGACTGGCAAGAACCCACGCCCTTTTCTCTGGAAATTCCTCAAACAGGAACTGGAGGTGAAAATACCGACCGATTATCGTTTCGAGGACGCTCCCCTGGAGTACAACACTTGGCTTTTGTTTCGAAGGGTCGTCGATCTGATCCTCATGAGCGACTTTACCTCTTACTGTCTTTTTGCCATCACTTGCGGTGGCCGCCCAGTGGGCGAGGCCATCCCCATGACCATCGCGAGATGGGCTTGTGGAATTGGCCTCATTCTCTTCAATCTTTGGGTCAAACTGGATGCTCACCGTGTGGTCAAAGACTTCGCTTGGTATTGGGGTGACTTCTTTTATCTCGTCGACCAAGAGCTTACTTTTGACGGCGTCTTCGAACTTGCTCCACATCCTATGTATTCTGTCGGCTACGCAGGATTCTATGGCATCTCTTTGATTGCCGCGAGCTACAAGGTCCTTTTCATCTCCATAATAGCCCACGCGGCACAGTTCGCTTTTCTAGCCCTTGTCGAGAGCCCACATATTGAGAAGACCTACAATTCGCCGCCACCACCACCAAAGCGTGTCGATGAAGTCCCAAAAGCACCACATCAGCCGCTGTCTCAATCTCGACTGATGAGCGCCGAGAAAACCACCACACCAGCTTCACCTATCCCAGCTGAGCAGCCGTCATCTATACACAACCTCTTTGGCCTTCATAATCTCGATCTACATCGAGTGACCGACGTAGCCGTCCTTCTCTTGCAAGTCTATATGTATATCGTTGCTTTTGTCGCCCCTAGCACCTGGGTGTGGCAGACGCTGTTTGTTGTTAACGCAGCTGTATGGCGTATCTGGTACGCAGTCGGCATAGGCTTCATCCTTGATCGCCAGTCGAATAAGAAGCGGTGGACGCGTCATTTCTTGAAATATGGTGAGAGCACCGAGGAAGCGTGGCAGCAGTGGAAGGGCCTCTACCATGTCAGCATGGTCATGTGCTACACAAGCTTCGTCTGCGCTGCATGGAAGATGTACCACATGCCGGCCGATTGGACTTACGGCATGGCTACATTAAGGCATGTAGTCGGGTTTGCTCTCGTTGCCTTGCAGATTTGGACCATTGTGAACATCTACGAAAGTCTAGGCGAGTTTGGTTGGTTCTTTGGCGACTTCTTCTTCACTAGCACCTTGAAGCTCAACTATGGAGGCATCTACCGCTTTCTGAACAACCCAGAGCGCACGATTGGGCTGGCTGGAGTTTGGGGTGTTGCCATTCTGACATGGAGCAAAGCCATATTCTTTCTTGCATTCCTTAGCCACATCCTCACGCTATGCTTTATCCAGTTTGTCGAGCGACCTCACATGCAGAAGCTGTACCGCCAAAGCCTTCGTGCGGATTCGGGTGTCTCGAAGAACATCAAAAGATCACTACCTTCACCCTTCCAGAAGCTCAGCACTATGGACCGGATGATTGACGACTCTCTTGATTTCTTGGAAGAATTCATTGACACAGCCCGCCCGAAATTGGGGGCTGGTTTCAATTACTTCGTTAAAGACTCAATGACACTGTTCAAGAACTATCCGGCCCGTGTCTCGATCAGACGCCTGGCTCCTGGTCTGGCTGGGTTTGACCCGAAAGACTACTCGCTCACGATTGATACGGCGACCTCTGGGGCCACTCAAGTCACGGAACAGTCTAGTCAGCGCGAAGGTGCAGGTGGTCAGAAACCGCAGACTCGGACCGACAGTTTCAAACGCTTGACGTTTGATTACGGTACACCGATCAAAGTCAAATGGACAGCACCTTTGCACCACGGCAGCAAAGATTGGATTGGATTGTACATGGTCGCTGACAACGCATCACGGGAGATCACCAACGTCTCATCGCAGGGTCGCTGGATCTCCTCGCGTAAAGGTGCCTTTGATCATTCCAATGCAGACAATGGAGTGCTGTCTTCGGATGTCCTCGTATCAGGCACAACGAGAGATGGCGGTGGAGAAGGAGACTACTTCACAGGCGAGGTGGAATTCGCTGGTGATAAGCTGTGGTGGACTCAAGGCGTATTTGAATTCCGCTACCATCATGACGGCAAACACAATGTTATGGCGATATCGCTTCCATTTGAAATCACCATCAATCGGTTCGACGAAGACGATGTTGAAGTTGATGCGAACGGTCTGGTGAGAAGCGCTGTCGAAGAGGCGATCCTACCAGTGGTGCAGAATTGTTTTGACCGAGACGAGGATGTTGCACCTCGCACTGTCGACGAGCCCTTTGGATCTACTCTAGAACGCGACGGCAAATTTGCGAGACGTGTCGTGTACGCGATCCAAAGCATGTTTGGAATCGAGTTCGCACCTGGCGTCGTGCAGGCCGATGGCAACGTGCGCAACCTGGCATGGAGGATATGCAATGCCAAGAAGGTGCTTGCGCCTTACAGCATGTCTGGATCCGACGGTAGGGGTACGCCTTCCTAGACGCTTGTATATCTAGGAATAGGCATTTGTTGATAAGCGGGTGTTGAGGGAGACGAGATAGGATGTGAAGATTGGTGAAGCGAGGAGAGCGCTCCCTTACTGTAAAAGCAAGTTGCTAGACAGGGTTTCATCTAAAAGAACACGATTGGGAATACTCCCCACGTCGGAAGCTTATCGTTTGGGACTCGTCGCGTGGCACAGCAGGACAACACACAATTTAGTCGGGTGCATTTATAGTTTCTAGACAAGCGAGCGAGGTTTAGACGGCTCCCTGTGTCTTTAGCTCTGATCCTATGCTAGATCAAAAGCCATTGTCCCACTTGCAGCTAGTGCTGTCCAACGGCCGTCGCCTTTCATCTCCTCTGGCACAGGACAGCTCAGCACAACGCAGCACAGCCGAGCCGAGTTTGTGAACATCAGCTGTAGAACATCACCGCCTCAACGTGTGTCGTCGCTTTGCTGCCGACAACACGCAGAGTCGCAGACAGACTCTCCTTCAGCTTCGCTATACAATGTGTGCTTGAACACCCTCTCTCGATCTCGCTCCACGTCCCCAATTCGCTGGTCGATGACCACCACATTCATTCCGGCCATATACGTCCTTGGACGGTGATCCTCCCCCCCTTTACCAGTTCACCGTCCGTCGACCATGTCGTTCTTTACCACACGCAGCCTCCGTCGGGCCCTTTCGACCGTCATATTCCTGTCAATCACGACAGCCACCGCACAGCAGTGCTTCTTTCCGGACGGTACGGCGGCATTGGGCCATGTTGCCTGCAGCAGCGAATCCGGCGTATCATCATGTTGTTCGAGTTCGTCTTATTGTTTGGATAATGGGTTATGCTATGGGGCTGGGCTTTTGAGCAGGGGAAGTTGCACGGATAGAAATTGGGCCAGCGATCAGTGTACGAGCTATTGCACTTCAGGTGAGGCACACCAGCGAGACCGAATACAGCCATTGGCAAACAGACTGACCCAAATCCTACAGTCGACCGCTCGACCTCAGTAGACGTGCTGCCGTGCTCGTCAACGAAATTCACATGCGGACTCAACGCCACCAGCTGCGAGTCGGACGCCGCTACATTCACCATACAAGGGGGAAGCTCGCTGGTGCTGCGGGCTGACCAGATTGCGAGTCTAACCTCGCAAACGACCACTACCGCCGCCAGCGCGAACGATGGGAAAATGTACACGGGCGGCGACATGGCGGGACTGGCCTGCGGGCTCTGCCTGCCCCTGCTGGCCGGGCTGGTCGCAGCGTTGCTGGCCCTGCGCAAGCAGAAGATGAAGTACGGCCCGCCCAAGCTCATGTACAAGCTGCCGGACGGGCACGAGAGCTTCGACCCGCGCTCCTACCAACAGTCGCCGCCCACGCCGCTGTCGCGCTCGGGCTCTACCATGTCGCTCAACCCGCCGCCCGCCTCGCCCTCGCTCTACGGCCACCCGGTCTCGCCCATCGACCACCGCGTCGGCAGCCAGAACGGCAACCGCCCACCCCACATCGCCAACATGCTGGACCGCATCGACTCCAAGAGCAAGGCCCGCGAGGCCGGCATTGAGTTGAACCCTTTCATCCGCCACGAGCTGGATTCCGCCCCTCCTTATATCGCCGCCCCTGAGACCCCAGTCATCAGGCACGAGCTGGCCAACTACAGGATGTCCACCTGAAGCTTCCGGCCAGATTGATGGATTGACCCATAGACGCCTCCTCACTGGCGTCTTAATGTACTATTTTTCTTTTCTCTGTCTCTTTGGAATCATGCATGAGCATCGGTGTTCACTCATATGGATTTATCTATTTTCTACACCTTCAAGGAATGTATATATCACGTCTACAGAAACGGACGGCTCATGCCACTAAAGATCTCCAGCGAAAATGCTGGACTGATCATTGTCTGTATAAGTTGCTGCACCCTAAAATCTCCAACCCATGTTTTGCTGTTGTACAGTACTTTTGAATTCTAGCCAATATCTAGCTGGATTTACACAAAGCGTGATGGAGAATATGGACTCCCCGTGGATCTTCTGGCGAAAGCTTAGCTATGTTTGCCTGCGTATTCTTCTGTTCTGGTGGTAGAAGCTGGTTCACCTTCTATGGATGAGTACGCAAGCACTGTGTACCAGCTCGTAAACATCCTGAAGTCCTTTCTCGGGAATGGTGTGATTTTCCCCAAGAGTGGGTATTTTCTCGTATCGTACCATTGGGTTGACAGCACATCAAGCTGAAGTGCCTCATATGCTGGTGTCAGCCCTTCTGGTCACCCAGGTCAGATGGTGCTTCATCTATGCACAATCTTTTAGAGGCCGATGTGTCCTACACATACATTGGCTCTCCTCAAGGCGGCTGTTCTGGATGAATCTTGCGAGCCGCAGATAGTTGCTGGAAAGCTGTGTTTCAAGAATGGTGGATTTCGACAACACAACATGCCAGTAGATCTGCTCTTCGCTTACTCCACAGTACTCGATATCTTTATGCGTAAGTACGCTTAAAATTTGGAAACGGCTGGCTCATCCTGCAGGAGTATCTGGCCCGCTCCCTGCAGGTGTAGATGTTTCAGTCGCTCCATCAGCCAATCTTTTCTTCTTCTTCTTTTTACGAGGCAAGAGGGCTGGCTTGCGAGCATAGCTCCCAATGTTCAAGTAGCTGCCGCAAGTGAGACATGTCTGATCCTCTAACTGGTGGCAGAAGATGCTCAGACATATCGAACAGACGTATCCGATGTCAATGATGTTTCGATGACAGAAGCAGGCAGCTCTGAAATCTACCGCAGCACCTTCGCCTGGCATGATGAGGTTCTGCCGTGCAGTGGCATCCGGTAAGTAGGCAAACATGAGGTATTGCAGCAGCCCCTTGCGAGCCATAGGCGTATCCACAGGCATGTATATGCCTTCGGTGGCGTCGGCTGCTTGCTGTAAGAAAACCGTATCACCCGCAAGTTTGAGGATATCAATTGGAATATTCAGACGTTGACACGCGAAAATGGAGTTCATGATGGGGATGTACTGATCCGAAAGGTCGCCGCTGACAGACAGTACAAGGATGCGGGATATGAGTCCCTGTCTGACACCTGAAAGAGTCGGATTGTTTGCAGACAACTCATTACCACCAGCTGTAGACCCTGAGTTTCCAAAGCTGTTTTGTGTGCTCTGTGTAGCGGTTGGTGCGGAAGCTGAAGCTTTCGAGATATAGGTAAGAGCCTTTGTCAGTGCGCCGGCCATCATAGTTGAGACGTTGTTCAGGTCGCTCGCCTCCGTCGAAGCCATCAGGCGACGCAAACTCGTCGTCACCGCATGCTCAACGTGCGCAAAAGTACGATACTTGTTCGCATCGTCAGGCGGTTGGGAGGTTTGCGCCTCGCCGTCCCTATGCCCGTTCGGCAGTGTCGTGGTCACACTGGAGGTAGGATACAGCCACTCTGCGCGCGATGCGTGACTTGCAAGGACCGCCACTCTGTTGGCCGGATTGATGGCGAGATGAGCATTAATGAAGACCAAAAGGCTGGCGACAGCCTTTGACAGCGAAAGATCGTCCTCGAGCATAGCCCAAGCATGCGGATTTGTATCCAGAATAATGGTGAGCAGAGACGGCGGCTCGGCATCGAAGTCATCGCCAGTACGGCGGTCAGTGTCATCGATGTTATTCATATTGGACGGCCACGAGTAAGAGCATGTGGGATGTTGATGGGCAGCGTTGTATGGATTATAGTAAACTATGCGAGATAGAACCAGGCGGGAAGTTCCACAAAAGCGAGATCGTCTTTGCATCCGTGCACGTGTTACGGTGACGTTAGGTAGATGTTCGACCTTTTCACCATCACCAACATCGACATCACCCACCCAAACTCAGCTGGCTTCACCCTTAGAATTGGTGATATACCAGACTAAGATGATGGCGAGCAATCCTTCACAGATAAGACACTGTCCAGAAAGAAGATAGAGATTGATCGGATTGCACCCCAGTTTTTCTCCGCTTTCCCCTCTGATGAATCGCTGCAGGACGGTAGGTAGCTACTTGCAGTCTATCACTGTAGGTATAGGTACCCACCATCCATGGCATTATCTACTCTAAATGGACTCTACATGCATCCTTCCCACCTATTGCTCATCAGGTAGGTGTCTAGCAACAACATGGAATGACACATATACATCTTCCACCTTCTCTACAACCATACCTTTCCGGATCACTGCCATCCATCATATATATCCAACTTTCAATGCTAGCTCTCTTGCGACTAAGAATCGATATTCCGCCTTACATCTAAGTGGCAGTTCAATACTGCTCGTATTCTGATGAGTTCTTTCTCGAGAAACGGTGGTTCTTCCACGGCTGTCGTGGAGGCACCGATACAGCTCCACCCTATTCACTTAAAGTATGATGTTGAGAGTCATACGTTTGACCGCCAGTCACCCGTAGGTCTGGAACCATCCGGAAGTCTTCACAGTCAAGATGACCACAGCAGCACTTCGCCATCTCCCGTAGATGAAGGAGATGAACAAATGGAAAGCTGGAACTCCCCTCGCATCAATCTCTATCGACTACCAGCTACCTTCTGGGCGTTCATCATCATGGGCATGAATGACGCCACTTATGGAGCCATAATTCCTTACTTGGAAGCATATTACCACCTGGAATACACCGTCGTTGCGCTTGTTTTCCTCTCGCCATTTGTCGGCTACGTTCTCAGTGCTTTGCTGAACGATACCATCCACCTCAAGCTGGGCCAACGCGGCGTGGCATACCTGGGCCCCTCCTGTCATCTTTTAGCCTATATCGTGATTGCAGTTCATCCACCCTTTCCAGTACTCGTCATAGCTTTCATTCTTGCTGGATTCGGGAATGGTCTCGAAGATGCAGGATGGAACGCTTGGATAGGAGCCATGCAAAACTGCAACGAAATGTTGGGCTTTTTGCATGGGTTTTACGGCCTTGGAGCTACCATTTCTCCTCTCATTGCCACGGCTTTGATCACGAAAGCAAACTTGCAGTGGTATGTTTGGTATTACTTCATGATAGGGTTCGCAGCTCTAGAGCTGGCCACGAGTCTCCACTCTTTCTGGGCGGCGAGTGGAAAAGTCTACAGAGATGCCCATCCGAGAACCTCCAACGAAGGTGGCAGCAGGCTTAGGGAATCAACGCTCAAGCGACCTGCTGCAAGAACGACATGGCTCTGCGCCTTCTTCCTCTTAGGTTACGTCGGCATTGAAGTTGCGCTTGGCGGCTGGATTGTGACGTTCATGATACAGGTGCGTGACGGAGCCGCGTTCGCATCTGGAATGACCGCTACAGGCTTCTGGCTGGGCATTACGGTCGGTCGTATTGTTCTTGGCTTCATCACCCCAAGGATTGGAGAGAAGACTGCCATTGCTGTATACCTGCCAATAGCGATGGCCATGGAGTTGCTGCTCTGGCTCGTACCTCAGTTTTACGTCTCTGCAGTTGCCGTGTCACTGCAAGGCTTTTTCCTCGGGCCCATGTTTCCAGCGGCAGTCGTCGTCGCTACTAAACTCTTACCCAAGCACTTACACGTCAGTGTCATCGGGTTCGCAGCTGCTTTCGGTGGTAGTGGTGGAGCCATTTTCCCCTATGCAGTCGGTGCCATCGCTCAAGCCAAGGGAGTACAGGTCTTACAGCCGATTATTCTCGCCTTGTTGTGTGTAATTTGGATTTTGTGGATGGCGCTTCCGAGGTTGAATCGCAAGATTGACTGAACACGAGTTGGACTCTCCAGTAGGCGGTCTGACTGAAGCTCTGATACTTAGAAGCAAATTCAACGGCCCAATTTGCAAATGCCCTGAGAAAACACCAACTCATTCAACTGATGCAGTAGAATTACGCCCCCTACCCGCTATCCCACTCCCACGACAATCCACCCTTATGCTCGTTGTATATCCCATTTGATGCCAGTGATACTGACTTCCTCACTGGCCTTTTCATCGTATTCATACCATTCTCCCTCGGTCAGGTCGATTCCAGCAAATGGGCTGCCTGATTCAACACCTTGGGCTTTCCATTCACCCTGAGGCTAATCAGTGAAATGTCTTCCTTGGCTGCAACATGTTAATGTACTCACATCTGCCTTGAAATCCACAAACTCTAGACCTCTACAGTCCATAGTGAGGATTTTCTGTGCCTTGACAGGACTCTGTTGAGGGTAAGATTTGGGGGCGTCGATTATATTGGCAGAATGTTCCCTCTTGACAAGCACTTGTTAGTATCATCACAGGCTCAGGAGATTATATAGAATAGATACCTTGCAATTCTTGCACTTCCAGACGAAATTTGCTTCACCTCGACTGCCTGATTGTTCATTTTGTTCCTGATATTTTGTTATGAGTATGATATAGTAGTAAAATCAGGATCTTTCGCATCTTGACCTACGAATCTGCTAACAGACACCCAATTTGGATGCACCTCTCGGCATGACGTACATTGCACCTTGAATGTATAGTAGAATGGAGTATCTTGGGTATCGTCTGGGACGAGGTCCGTCACACTGAGATAACGATTAGAAAAAGTATGCGAGCAGAGAGACAAACTTATCCCACCCGTTCAACTCTGCCGTCAGCGTAAGAGCCAGCATCGTGAGGATTTTATATTGAAATCGAGACACTGGGCTACGTAAAAAAAACCGAAACAATAAAGTCAAGGCGATTTCGTGGCAAGATCGGGGATCTTACTGTTACTGATCTGATATTGACCCTGCGGCTCCCACTATCAGGCACTCAGACCAGCCTCGGCAGGCATCCGCCCACTGCGCGATGTCGACATACATCA
This sequence comes from Leptoxyphium fumago, assembly GCA_001660795.1. Taxonomy (NCBI): domain Eukaryota; kingdom Fungi; phylum Ascomycota; class Dothideomycetes; order Capnodiales; family Capnodiaceae; genus Leptoxyphium; species Leptoxyphium fumago. Next base: position 256,037 of record LSHF01000012.1, read on the forward strand.
TTTATGTGGCCCATGCTGCAACAGCAGCCACAACAACTTCATCCCATCTATTCGGTATAGATCAATTGGCACATTCACCCGCACATGTTGTTTGCCTGTAGGTGGCTTGGAGATGCTGAGGTGCTCTCAAATGTTTCATTTACCGTCCTGATGCCCATTGCACAAAATGCATGCGCAATGTTTGGGATGCGCTAATGGCGTGCAAACCCAACTGTTCAAAGAATCAACTACTTGTGCATCGTGTGGGATGCCAGTCCCAGCGGTCACCTCGAAGAACCAAAAATGCCGAGGGTCTTGCCATGGCTGAAGAACGAGACAGGGCCAAGCATTCGACGGCGTAATGAGCCGCCGGCTAAACGGGCGCGCCTCGTCGCTTCCAATGATTTAGTGAATGAGGATCTGAGCGATATTGCGACGAGCGAAACCCCTCGGCACAGTGATGTGCGAAAACGAGCACGAGCACGATCACGTACCCCTTCTACCTCCCCTCCTCCTGCGCCTCCGGATATTGAGTACATGCGAGAGGGATACGACCAAGATGATCGGTACATGATGGTGGAGGACGAATTCGCGTCAATGGCACAGGCGTTTACAAACCACATCCACCACGCAGAATACGTCAGACTCAAGAAATTGGCCGAGGAGAAGGGTCTGACCGCTCTACAAAGCGCAACCCGCCCCACGGATGGACGCAGTCTGATCAGCAAGAGCGCAGAGATCGAGAAATATGCAGCCACAAATGTCGCAAGGAATGATGGGATGCTGCAGAGAGAAGCAAGTGAGGATCAACAAACTTGGCGTCTGGATCCAACATTGTCAAAGCTCATGATGCAGAGTGATGGCCGGGAAAAGAACTTGAGGGGTATGGCGAGGCCAGTGCTCAGAACAAGGGCCGCGGCTGGTTACTCTCAGAGCCCACACCACCGGATAGAGAAAAGGCCGATCATGCTTCCCCAAGGCCATCAATCAGAAGAAGAGGATACAGACGATTTGGACGGCTTACCATCCTCGATGAAGAAACAAAGTGGGAAGAGACGCGGCGATACCAGATTGTATAGCTCGCAAGAGGGTCGTCCGATTGCGAATCTCTCTACCGACCGTAGCGCTACCAAAGACAGGCACCGTACTGCTGTCTCAGCTTTGGAGCAGAACTCCTTCAAGGACTTAAATCCTGAGGGAAAGACAAACGCCCGTACCTCCAGTGGCCATGCACACATACCAACCGCCGAAGTCGCAACACCATTGCAGAAGACTATACCCGGTCGCGAGAGTAATTACTTTTCTTCAAATTGGGATCACGAAGCGGAAGATCTGGCAGTAGACAAGAAATCCGGAGAAACAATCCAAAATATACTGGCAAGAAAGAAAGCTAGGGTTGAACGACATGAGAGAGTGGAAGAAGGAAAATCTAGGGAGAAGAAGGAGAAGCTGCTGGCATACGACGATATTCCAACTTTCTTGGTTTGATTTGAGATAGCTAAGCACCGTCTGCTGATTGGAAAATTCCTTGGACGATTAGAACTTCTCGTTTTGTGGCCTGATGTCGATCTCGTTCGTGAATGCCCTCCTGCTTTGTACGTGCAACTGCCAGTACGAGTCGGCAATGTCGTCGGGACCGATCTTGTATGTCAATGGGTCCTTGTCTGCCATCCACTGCTTCGTTTTGGGGATGTCGATGACACCGTCGATGATTGCGTGTGCAACGTGGATTCCTTTGGGAGCAAACTCCCTGGAGAGGGATTGTGACAGGGCACGTAGAGCGTACTTGGAAGTGCTGAAAGAAGACATCAAAGCGTTTGATTTGACTGAGGCGGTGGCGCCGGTGAAGATGATAGTTGGTGCGTACTCGGCCTTCTCGGCTCCATTGAGCAGCAGGGGGAGGGCCGCTTGTGCAAAGTTGACGGCTCCGAGGCTATTGAGTTTGTAACATTAGTAAAGAGCCAGTCGAAAACAGACGGACTTGTCAGACTTACAGCGACACCGACCAGCTGCTCACATAGTCCTGTGGGTCCAGCTCCAGGAAAGGCGCTCTGTTGAATTTGCCCGAGGCATTAAAGACGGCCGCTGCGGCAGCAGAGTCAGGGAATTCCTGCTTGATCTTTGCGAAAGCGCTCTTCACGCTCTCCTGGCTTGAGACGTCTGTGCTGATCCCAAGAGCCTTGCCGCCAGACGCGTTGATCTCCTTCTCGAGCTCCTGGTACGATTCCTGCGAGCGTGCAAGTAGAACGACAGGATAAGCTTTGGCAAATCTCCGGGCTACTGAAGCTCCAGTGCCAGGCCCGACACCAGCGATGATGGCAATTCGTTTGGCAGCCATTGTATCTGTAATTAGTAGAAGTCAAGAATAGAGTGGTCCTAGGTCGTAACTGGATGAAGGGCAAGGCGTCGATGTGATGGCTACTTGCTTGAGAGAGAGGACTGGAATGATCAAGCTGCAGGAGAGCCGTCGACTATGATATTATATGGTAAACTACAGAAGCGGATTGGCTGGTATGCTGCCACATTAATAATTACAACCTGAGCAGCTTAGATGCTCTCCCCAGGATGATTAGCAATTCCACGATGTAGTCGCTACTGCAGACGGCCATTGTAGCTGTGTCCAGAGCCGAGCAGCTCGTCTCGTGACATCATCCGGCCTCCCAATAAGGTGACAGCTGCTCTGCCTGCATACATCACAGCATGTACCCTGTATATAGCATCATCAAGCTATGTGAAATCAGCAACAGTCCCTCCGCACGCCGCATCTAGACGCAGAGTGGATGTTTGTCGAGCCCGACGGACCAATTGCTTGGCCGTCTACTCCATCAAGTGCAGTTCTTTCTCTTGTTGATGAGGTGTCAAGATGCTCGAGACCGGGCCACGGATGGACAGATGTGAGCTTTAGGTCAAATTTGCACACAGCATCTTATTACACTATAATGGCTAGGATGACAACGACGGTAAATGCAGGCCAGCAGTATCTGGACTCGGAATTGATATTACAGCTTCACCATCAAGTCCCCATGAAAGATAATATGTAGGAAGGTAGAGCTGCCAATGCTCAGAACTACCTTACCAATTCTTCGGTTTTTGTCACTGGCCCGTGAAACACCCTCCTGGCACCAGCCAGATACTTGATCAGCGCGAAGCACATCAAGCCCACGAAGACGACCGACGCCCAATTAAACTTGTCCGGGCTGAGACGGTAGGTATTGGGCCAGAAGGACCAGACGAAAGTCCATAAGGCGTAAGCGGACGCGACGATGTTGACCACCAATCCCCTTCGCCGACCCAACGACCATCTACATGGCGGCAGTGGCTCACCCCTGGCCCTCTTGGCCGTGACGCAAATGAGAGAGATGAGGTAGGTTGCCATCAGGGCCACGGTCGAGAGGCTGATGATGGCATTGAACGCGACGGCGCTGCCGATGTTGATCAGCGACATTGTAATGGTGAAGCCGGCGGAGATTAGGATGGCATTGACAGGCACCTTGAACTTTGGTGACACCCGTGACATCCACCGTCGTAGTGGCAGCCCGCCGTCACGGGCGAAGGCGAAGGTTTGTCGCGAGGTCGAGACCTGGGCGCTGGCGGTGACGATGGCGAGCAACACGAGCACTACGCACACGAACCATGCAGTCGGACCAGTGTGGCGGAAGGCAGTGTGGAAGACATACACAAAGGCGAAGTCGGCCTCTAGAGCTTCCTGGACCGAGCCGATGCAGAAGCAGTAGGTCACCAACATGATGAAGGTGAGAGGCATGTTCAGCAAATAGCTCCAGATCATGCTCTTCGGCACTACAACCCCAGCGTCTTCGATCTCTTCAGCCCTGTTCCGACTGCCCGTTAGACAGAATCTAGCTCGTCGGGCCACTGGGGAGGGACTTACAAATGCACCACTGAATCGCTACCTAGCACGGTGAACATGTTTGACACTTGGCCAACGAGGACTGATAGCGTCAAGTTTGGCCAACCACCCCCATTATCGGCAAATTTTAAGAAAACATCGGCTGGTGCTTGATGCGACGAGAGTATCCAGAGAGACACGATGATAGGGACGAATGCAAAAACATGATAGATGGCGAAGATGCCCTCAGCCAACGGTAGGTGACTAGCAGCTAATATGTTGAAGGCGGAAATGACAGAGATCGAAGCAATAGCCAATACGGTAGTCTGTGCGTAGAGTCAGTAATGATCCAATATCGCCACTGATCAGTCTGGTCATAATAAAAGAGCACTCATTGACATACATGCCATCGCTCGGCCACATAAGTAGGCCGCAAGAGCACGACTAGAGCCTCGACAATCTCTGCAACGATGAAAGCGTCTGCTGCGAGGAGCGACTGCCAGGAGATGGTTGCCAGCCAACCAGAGCAATAGGACAAGCTGCGCTGTGTAGACCGAGGCGCGAATTCAGACACCCAATCTGAACAAAGAGGAAGGCGGCTTGTCAGCCTTGAGAATTAACATACGAATTGACAAACAAGTGCAAAGCTCACGGTATTGCCCGCCGGCAGTAGGCGCCATGGAGNCCATCTCAGCCAGGCTGAGCACGACGAAGAACTGTCCGACGTACGTCCAGACGAGCGACCAGAACAGTCCGGCCATGCCACCATTCGCCAGGCCCGAGGCATTCGTCGTAAGCAGAATCTCCCACGGCGCGAGTACGCACGAAGCGAACCCGATGGTTGAGATGAGGCGGAAGTTGCGCCTTAACTCCTGTTTCTTGCCCATGCGCTACGCAAGCCAGTGCCGGTTAGCAAATACTGCATTCAATTCGCAGTAGTTATGGTTGGCCTCGGGAAGACAGAGCTACGCTACCTGCATGTCCTGGCGATCGCGCGAGTTGTTGCTGCCAGCATGATGTTGTCGTCGTGGGGTATCGAATCTGGTCGTTCGATGACTGGGGTCTACTGCCTCCAAGTCGCGACCACTGAGCGATATTGATGAAGACTTACGGGTTTCTCGTGTTGACAGGGGGATCAGGGGCAGCGCAGGGGGGTAATGAAGTGCCATTTTGAGTTGAAAGCAAGATCATAGAGTTCAAAGGATTAAGACAGACAGTTGACTTTAGCACAGACACATTTGAAATGTGACATCGACGAAGGTGCTGGGCTGTCGGCAAGCATCATAGTATGTGGGGGGNAACGAGCTGAATGGAGAAGGCACAATGTGAATATTGACTCCAAATATGGAAGCTTTGATACACTGATTTCACTTTGGCCCCAGAAGATGCGATATCGAGGGCCACATGGTTGATCATAACTCTGAGCACTAGAAATACCCGGGTGCCTGGCCATGGCTATTGAGGTCTTGTTGGTTGTACCCAGTAATAGAAGTCGCCCTTCCTTCAGTCCCGTCTAAGTTCATAAACTCATCTAAACCATTCGAAGGAGGGATAATGGTGTCGAAACTCTGAGCAGCGCCCGGGTTTATCATCCCGTTATTAGCAGGCATGCTCTGGGTAGGGGTAGGAGGGGGCAAATCGCTTTCATCAATCTTGGTACCTGCTGGTACTGCACGACCCAGAGCATCCAGTCTGCTGTCAACACGAATATCTCCTCTCGTTATTCTAGGCAGGGAGGGATCACGATTTTGGTTTTGGCAATCATGCCTCGAGTTCATGTACAGTCCAGCTTCTTGGATTTCGCCACGATCTGCAGCATCATGAAAGTGGGGACCTTGAAGTATCGGTAGCAAGAGACTGGCTTCATACCAACGCCCTTTGATATCGCCCACATGTACTCGCTGTGCTGGGGCCTTAAGCTTCCAATAGGCAGCCTGGCGCTTGTGATGTATCGATCGAGCATTGCGCCATGCAAGGTCATCTGTAACTCTTCGTGGGAGATGTGGGTTATTGTTTGGTGCGGCCGGTGAAGGTAATGTAGGGTCTTGGTGGGGGGCGATGGTCATAACATAGATATCACCAACAAGAGTGATATCACGTTGGGGTTCCTTCGAATTGGCCGGGTCGCTTAGGACTCTCTCAACAATGCTGTGTACCACAAGGATGTCTGTGCCACTGCCACTCACAAGCCGAACGGGCTCGCCCACCCAGATCTTCTCAGCTCCAAGGTATATGCCCTCGAAGTACTGCTCAGTAACACCCGGAGAGATCTGCTGAAACCCGCCAGGATGGATTGGAGTATAAGTGGAGTCGATTGATTTCGCAGCCAGAATAGACGCGTCAACATCGAGATCTCCATTTCCATATCTCTTTTGCATGATACCCTGCCAGTCAGCAGAGGCATATGTGGGTGGTTCTCTCATGTTGTTTAATTGCGCGTTGGTGTAACCAGGCACACTCCATGCAAGCCACGGGCGCAGTTCCTGTTCGGAGCTTTTGATCAAGGGTTGAAGTGATGCATATGGATGGGAAAGAGGCTGAACGCTGTAGTTCGGCCGACGATCCCTGCCAACCCATCGCCTCAAGACAATGCCCAGGCCCCAAGCCTGAGATCTTTGAAACCATACCAGCTCGCCAGGTCGAGACATGAATCGGTTGTATTCGCGATCAGTCCGTTGAGCTGGCAATTTGGGTTCCGGCAGAGGGAATGGCTGTGGTTGTGATGGTGGTTGCACGTGTTGCTGAGCTGGCTTTTGTTGCTGAGCTGGATTTGGAAAGGGGGGCATGGCGGCCGCGCTTGATGTTCTCGAAGGCGCACGGGGCGGAAGGGTGGTCTGAGTCTGTTGAACAGCAGGGGTTGTAGGGTTCTCGATGGCTGCAAGCGCCTGCACAGGAGTAGCCTCCTGCTTCAGTTTGGAAGACGGGATTACAGATTCGAGGTCTTCAGGGCAACAGAGTTTGCACTTGCAGTTGTCTGGATCTGCCGTCTCGTCTGTGGCAAGCCAGAGCAGATGTGGGAAGAAGTCGTTGGGGCTTCTGAAGCGCTTTTTCCTGCCCCCAGGATGGCCGTATAGATAAGCATCCTGCCTGTCATTGCCGCCTGCGGCGTGTGTCTTTGTCTTTATGTCGGTCCTACCGTCCTTCTCGCTCTTCTTCACGTGTTCGAACAGTCGGTAATTCTCAGGGAAGGTGACAAGCATATAGCCGACATCTCTGGCGCTGTTAGTGGCCAGCAGAGGGGATTGGGACGATGTATACGCGCTGGAGAACTCACCACCGCCAGCCTTGTCCTGATGCTTGAGTTCTCGTGCCAACATGCCACCTAGTTTGCGACGCCAGTCCACATGCTTGGCCTCTTCGGCAGAGATCTCTCGATAGAAATCGCTTACACCGTTCCTGTCTGCCTTCTGGTCCATCTGCTCTTCGGTCGGTTGGTTGAGCTCCTTCCGCCTGGGGGTCACGATCTCTAGCTTTCCATCACTGCGGCGAATATAGAGAGGGTAGAACCGACCCATGGTGTATCTTGGCCTTGGAGAAGCGGTGGATGGAGCCGATCAGGGTGGGACTTTGAGAATTGTGGTATGGCTGGGTGATTACGTTTGATGTTGCGCGGATTTCATTGTTGCATTACCACGCGACGCGATGCGAAATTTGCGAAATGCGAAGACGTGGGAGGATGTAGGTAACGGCGACAAACCATTGGACTGCGATGCCTTATCCTGTCCTGTTGAAGCTGCGCCGTGAATTGCCCAAAGAGGTAGCTTTCAGGTTGAAGGCGGCGTAATGACGACATGGGAAGGTGAAGCGAGACTCGACGCGACTGCTCCACCAGTTGCGGAACAAGAATGTGAAACACATCACGTGACTTGACAGTGCGCTAAATCACCCTCCTCGTCTCAGAAGCGTCTGATATGGCACTACAGTATTGGGTTTAGGTACCTATGTGGAGTTCGAACTGCAGATGAATTTACGTGCATTTGGTGCGATGAGGACTGCACTACCTAGGCAACAGCAAGCAGAACAGAGTTTGTGGTTGGAAAGTCGACATGTATGTATATATGTATGTATGTATGTACGTTGGAATGTTTTGTACGGGTGGGTATGTAGCGGTGCATGCATGTATGTGGGTAAGTGGCAGGCAAGTACCACGATGGGACATGTACGTGAGTCTGCATACACGAGTGGGCCGCATGTGAAGGTGCATAGTGGCCGCAGAAATGCGACCCTGGACCTTTGTCTGGACGGAAGTGTGGGCATTGTCCTCTCCAAGCGGATAGTTCGTCCAACTGGAAGACTTCGACCGAGACAGCGACCAACAAAGCGTGTGTAGGGTCGACTCATAATAGACAAGGCTGGACCGTTGCAGTGCAACAGTCCAGTTGCCAAGGGCATTGCTTGTACTCGATTCGTGCTGGAGTAGGCACGCTATGCATAAGCAACCATGCTGGATGGTGTTGCTTTTGGTGTCGATGTCGGCGTTGATGGCATTGGCCAGAGCAGTATGTACAGATGCCGACGGCAATGCTGCACACAGAGAGGCACATCATCTACTGTCGCGCAGTAGGGTGAGAGTGCCTGGGAGACGAGGCGAGATGCGAAGGGGAAGAAGGGCCCGTGATTATCAGTCTATCTTCCCATCCAATCCTGCAGGAGACGAAAGGGGAGCGGCCTGCCGGGACTAGGAAGGGGACAGGGATCGCACGCTGGCGGTTAGAGCATTGGGCGCATTTCCACAGTTGCTGCTAGGTATTGTCATTCTATAATTTAATTTGTGGTGTACATACTTCCGCACATCCACTCCCTTAGCCAGACACACGGACAGCAGTCGATGGATGAGGGATTGGACAATTACCAGAAGCCGCGCTAGAAGGCATGAACTGCAGGCTAGGGACGTTTTCGCTTCATTGTTGGCACGACGTGCCCATATATCACACCCTCTCTCTCACCAATACGCATCGCTGGCCGAGTTGGCAATGCCGTGCCTGTCTGCTCCGTACGAACTGCCTTTCTGATCTGTCTTTCTGTCTGCACGTACTGTGCTGGGTGTCCGTAGCTCTGTCTGGCTGTCTGCGCATCTAAATACAATGCCATGATATCCCATCCGCCGCTTTCTTTTTCATCGTCCGGTCTCGCCTTACATCACCACGCAGCGCATTGCCTGCCGTCTCGTCCCTCCTCACCTGCCCAGTTAGTCAAAGTCTCTCCCCTGGGGGCAATTCCTCCACTCATCATAAAGACACACACCCAGCCGACCCCTACCTACCTGCCTCTGTCCACTGTAATGTCAGCCGTCCATTCCATTTGCAATTTTTCCATTTCATTCTGCAACATCAACCCGCTCGCTCTTCGCTGCACTGCCTGATCCAGTCCTGTGCAGCCCAGCACACCACCGTACACACCGTCGACAACGCTAGACTTGGGGATCGACAGCTACACTAGCCATCCTCACGACCGTTGCATATCCTGATATTAAAGCGCCGAGACTACCGAGCAGCCCGCAACGCGCATTGTGAACCTCCACTAGGGAGTTCGCGCGTCAGAACGACAGATTGTCTTCAGAAACACAACCTGAATCAGTCGACAAACAAGACAGCACGGTACCTCGACCAGACAGACAGGCGCAACAGCTACAACGCACACATCCAGACACACGCACGCACGCACGCGGTCCTCGTCCTCGCCGTTACAGAGACATCCCCACAGGCATACCCAGGCACGCAGACTCACATCCAACACGCTCACCCTCCACCTCACCCGCTGAGAGACCATTCAGTTGGCCCTCCCGACCCGGCCATCCAACCCATCTCGCACCCTCAATCGTCACAATCTCAGGAATTTGCGCCCTCTACCACCGGATCTCTATCTCTCCCTTGCTTCACCGCTCTCGCCAACGCCAAAGCCGACGCCCGCCTGTCCATCAAGTCCCACCGTCGTCTGCGAGCGCCTGCTCTCTGTTTCAGAACACCCTTCCAACCTCCTCGCCTCCCTTTCTCCCGCAATGGCTTCCAAAGTATGTCCTCTCCTGCTTTCTACCTTCCTGCATGATCACCTCCCTTCCCACTTGACTCCTGTCTTCAACCCTCCGCACCACATCAGCCCCTTTACAGCGCAATCGCATGAGCGCCAGAGTAACCACCGAGACTTTGCTGACACCGCATGGATCAGTTCCTACGCGAGTATAAACTCGTCGTCGTTGGAGGTGGTGGCGTCGGAAAAAGTTGTTTGACCATACAGCTCATCCAAAGTCATTTCGTCGACGAATATGACCCGACAATTGAAGGTCCGTCATCTTCCCCCATCCGCAGAATACACCCTGCGCCTCCCAACTACTAGCCTTAAGTCGCGCATCGAATCGCTCTCTAACATTCTGTTGCTGTCAACAGATTCCTACCGTAAGCAATGCGTCATCGATGACGAGGTCGCGCTTCTCGATGTGCTCGACACCGCCGGTCAGGAGGAGTACTCTGCCATGAGAGAGCAATATATGAGGACGGGTGAAGGCTTTCTACTCGTATACAGCATCACATCGAGACAATCCTATGAAGAGATTACCACCTTTCAGCAACAGATATTAAGGGTCAAGGATAAGGACTCCTTCCCTATACTTGTTGTCGGCAACAAGTGCGATCTGGAGGCAGAGCGACAGGTTTCGACCGAAGGTATGTGTGGCCACGTACGGTCGTAAGAGCGCGCACACAGGGTTTGGAGACTGACGATTCATCACCGGACAGAGGGGAGACAACTCGCACGATCATTCGGCTGCAAGTTCATCGAAACCTCGGCAAAGAGCCGTACCAACGTCGACGCCGCGTTCTTCGATATCGTACGCGAGATCAGAAAATACAACAGAGATATGTCAGGGAATACTGGTGGTGCGCCAGGAAACTCAAGGCACCAGTTGACAGCGCCGGCGATGAAGATACCGAGGCAGGGTGTTGCGCCAAATGTACGGTAATGTAAGCGGCACCGACGAGGACAGGACAACACGCGCATCCATACCCAGCATGCAGCCACCGGCAGGCGGACAATGCGGGTCTTGCACGTCACATGAGCGCTAGAGAGAGGACCAAGGTCAGACGTCTTTGGGTAAACAACAACAACAACAATAACATCCACAACAGACCCCAGCGATATCTATCGATTGATACGGTCATAACCATCACTACCACCATCATTATCAACAGTCATCGGATGTGAGCGAGGAACGACAGGGAATGGCAATGGGAAGAAGGCTCGGCCACCAACCACACGAGCCAGCCGACTTTCCCAACATCGACGAGTCCGCAGGGCTGTTAAAGGGGAAATTTGTTTGTTTGGCTAATTACCGCGACGACGTTCGTTATGGGGAAGAAAGAAAAAAAAGTATGAAGCAAAGCTCAGTTGGGGTTTGTTGGTATGTGTTTGCTAGATATCCCTTATCGCGCGCATCGGATTTCCTTTTCACTATGAAGGCTTCTTTCACCATCGCCATCACCCTTACCATCACCGAGACCAGGATCAAGATCAAGATCATCATCGCCATCCAACGACCTATTTCCCCAAACCTTTCTATAGAACATACCTTTTTCTTTTACTCAATGTTTTTTTTCTCCTTTCTATTTTAGTATTTACAGGTCGATGGCATTTGAAGGCAAGGGCGAAGCATTGTAATTTCCAGATCCTGTCGTGAGACAGGGCGCAATTCATTGGGAGGGATGTGTTTGGTAAATGCAATGGAAATACGATTGAAATACCTTTCTACCCTTTTCGTCTGTCTATATTCGCCCTCTCTATTTGGCTGTCAGAGTGTCATAATGTATGTCTGTCTGCATCCCTGCTCGCTCTCTCTTCATGCAATACCTCCAGGGACTACCCGAGAGTTTCTATCTGCTGCATGTCGTGATCCATGAAGGGCATCACCCGTGGTCGGGACAGCCTTTGTTCACAGAAGGCGCATCCCCACTCCACCCACACAGCCTGCCACGGGCCCGCGGCGCGCCACCGAGTCGTCATTGTTGTCGTCGTCGTTTTGCAGCCTACCTCCTCTCGACATGACAGCACTCCAGGTGAAAACCCAACCGAAGCTGCAAAGCCACGCCACCACCAAGACCTGCCAGAATGCGTCTTCGGCAGAAAATGCACCTCTCCCAGCTGGGATCGCTCGGCCCGGATGGAAGAACAGCATCGAATGACGACGAGGAATTCAAGGATACTTTCCCCCGGCTCCCATCACAAGGTGTGTCCTTCACTGTACGCTGAAGCATCCAGCCGCGGGAAGGTATCCGCCTAATCCTCACCCTTCAAGACATCCTCGATACCCTCGAGATCTTCGGGAGAGTCGATCTCGACAATGCGGCCCACTTCGGCCTGGTTCCGCATCAGCTCCTTGGCGCCGGCATACAGCATCCTCATCTCCTGGTTGCAGGTGGCAGGGAGGTAGTTGACCATGACGTAGGGCACTGACAGTCTACCCGAGGCCTGGTTTCGACGACAAGACGGCGCAGCCGGTCAGCAGATGTTACCTTTGCCTACTCAACCTCGTCTGGAGGTGGCAAGCACTGTCGTTGCTGAAAGGGAGGGAAGATTAAGTGTGTAGTGGAGGTCTCACCATGGTGATGGGATAGCTCAGCAGCACGTATCGCGGTGAGTTGTCCGGCAGGTCGTCCGCCAGCTCCAGCATGTTCTTGTACACCATGCCCTCGTCATCCTGGCGGATCTCCATGCTCTTCTTATCGATCTGGTCTGTTGTCGGGCCGCGAAAAAAGGGACAAGGGTCTGCGGTCAGCCAAGCGTCCTTGTGCCTTTACCCTGCCTGCCCAATGTCTTGCCCTCTCAGTCCTGGTCGCTCGCTTGCCCTCTCTTTCGCCCGGCCGTCACGGCTCGTGTGGTGGGCTCGATACGTACAGATCACGGCTTGCGGGTCCTTCGCCCGCGACGTGCTCAGGCGGAATTTGCGCAGCTTGTCTTTGGTCTCCTGCGAGAAGGTGTACAGTCTTGATTCCGAGGCCTACAGGCGAGTACAGCTGCCCGGTCAGATATCTGCTGTTGCTGTTGCTGTTTCATGGCGCACTCGCGGGTCCGTCTACTTACCATGGTGGGGGTCCTGTTGGTCGTCTTTCTCCAATACGTTGAAAGAGGTGGCGAAGATAATGGTTATTGCTCCAGATAGGATGAGACAGGTAGGTAGGTACCGAAGTAGGCAAATACCTCATTCGACGTCACCTTCAACCGGGCACGTTGCCTGGTCCCATCTACCTACCCACTAGGGTACAATCTAGCAAGTACTGTACTGATTCGGTGCCTGCCTACCCACGCTAGGTGGGGTCGGATATACCTGCGATAAACTCCCGATTGCCATCCATCGTACTTGGGGCCGGGTCGAGTTTGTTGGTTGGAGATGCTACACGCGCAGGCCATTACTGAATTGAACACAGGATGACACACTTGAAGGCACGACTCGAAGACATCAGGAACAGACGATTTGTGTAAATAAGGTTTTTCCGATTAGGAAACCTAGATCCATATTAGATCTAGAGAGAGGAGTTCTAGAGATTCTGGGTATCATACACAGGCACTTCCACCGAGGCCTGATCGTTTTCAATGCAATTCTCCCACGCGAAAATGACACGACGAAAAACGCAATTAAAAGTAGCCACCGAGCAATCAGTTGGGCTCGTCCGTGATATTCCCACCTTTTGTTTTTTGGCTGTCACTTTCCCAGAACGACGCCCCAACACCATCGCTTCAATTGCAACAATCAACTGCACAGAAAGCCGCCGTGCTCAAACCAGCTGAACTCCTTGTACCGATGCAGTATTTTGTTCATGGAAATATTTTCTTCTTTTCAACGTATTAAATCAGCAATCTTGCCAGCGACTGCGCTTGGGTAGCCACGGGACAACGCCTCGTTCACAACGCTCTTCGCGGCATTTCTGTTTTCAGCTGCGAGATAAGCACGAACCATAGCCTCGTAGGTGCTAGGCTCACGCTGTGACCTGGGTACACGCTTGAAGATGTCCTCAGCCTTGGTGATGTCCTTTTCCAAGGTGAACCCATGGATGAGGGCATTTGCGATGTAGGGAGTGAATCCTACATTGCGTGCGGTCATGTCGGCAATCAAAGGCTCACTAGCCTTGATGCAGTGGTTGGCGTTCATCGCTTCGAACAGTGCTTGGTATAGACACGGCTGTGGCTCCACCTGGGAGTCAGCAAGAACCGAGTCGAAGACGGCTTGGGCGCCCTCCATGTCATGGAGCACGCAACCCTTAGCATGGATTAGAGAAGCAAAATGAACAGCTTCAGGTTGGAACCCAGCAGCACGCATCTCGGCAAGAACCTTCTCTGCCGCGGGCATGTTGACGGGTGACAGAGTGGCATATGTATCGATCAAGAGCTTGTACGTGTGCATGGTAGGTGCAATACCCTTCGCACGCATACGCTCGTAGTAGCTGAGAACCTTGGACCTATCACGCTTGCTGGCCAGGAAAAACTGCATCAAGCTGTGATATGGTGCAGGTCTTGGCTTGTAGTTCGAGCTGCTCTCCATCTCTTCGAAGATCTCCTCTGCAAATTTATCGTCACTCACACGGCAAAGCGCATTCACAATGGTACCGTAAGTTACCGATGTTGGACGGATGCCAAGACACCTCATCTCTGCGAAGTAGAATAGGCAGTCGTCAATACGCCTAGCCTTGCCCAATTTGCCTATCAAGGCATTGTACAAGAACGATGAGGAATCGACACCTTCAGACTTTGACCGCAAGAAGATCTTGACAGCTTCGCTAGCTTCGTCAAAGGTCTTAGTGTTTTCCTTGAGGGTAGTGATATAGAGACCAAAGGTGTTGGCTGATGGAGCAGAACCCATGTCATTGAGCTCCTGATGATACTTTGCGGCCAGATCGCGACGGCCAAGATTGAGTGAGCCAGCCACCATGTGGTCGAGGATTTGTTGCCAGCCAAACCTAACCACACGATAACGACCATCAAACGGAACATCTTGCTTAGCCATCTCCAGCACACTTTCGGCCAGCGAAAGGTTGTGCTCACGGCAGGCAGCCTCGATCAACTTTCCGTAAGTGAACATACGTGGGACTCGTCCGATCCGACGCATGTTCCGGAATTTGATTAGAGCCTCATTCATCCGACGCCCTTGTGGACGCTCGAGAAGCTCATTAATCAGGTTTGATCCCTTGACGTCAGTTCTGTTGGCGTAGGGGTCGAAAGATTCGTCCAGAGGCAGTGCTGTTTGAGGTACGGCCAAGACCGGCGTGAAAGACACAGGAGCAAGTCGAGCTGGCTGAGGGTAACGATAATCATGCCAGATGCGGGAGGCTTCTGGAAGGCCAATGCTGACAAGCGCACGCTCGATCGCGGTCTCGGTTTCACTTGAAGGCATAAGCTGACGAGATATGATGGTCTCCAAAAGACATGTGAAACGGGCTGGTCCAGCCAAGTCTGCCGATGATTCCTCGACGATCATGGCGGACTGAATGCGCAGTAGCAGTTCAACATCGACGTTTGAAAGGTGAGCAATATCGTCAGCTCCAATCCTTGCGACCGCTTGCCCAGCAAGCGGCCCAGGCTGTAGTTGCCGACGGTCTTGAGCTCGGGCGAGTTGAAGTCGGACAGGATGGCCTGGTACGAGGCCACGAGCTTCTCGCGACGAGCTTGCAGTTCCCACTCGGCCAGGTTGCGGATCGCCGGCATGTAGGCTGGCTGGCTGGTCGAGGGGGACCGGCGTCGTGGTGGCGAGGGTTGATGGTATGGATCGTGCTATATCGATGCGCGGCGGACAATGGCAGAACGAGATCGAGGTCTTGGCTCTCGCGCTTGTTCGCTAGTATGGTTATAGCAGTGTCGCAATTGCTCGAAGGGGTGGGTTTGTGTCTGTGTTCGAACCCGCTGCGTTCGCTTTGGACATGCAGGTGGTATGGCGACAGCGAATGGGCGGTCGGGAGATCTGCAGGCTGTGGAGGATTGCGTGGTGATGCGCAGGGTACTCGGGTATATCGACGAGGCGAGTGCTGGAGTTGCGCTTCAAGGCCGCCTCGAGCATTTGAACGGCGGTGGAAAATGCGAAAATTAGGTGAAGGTCAAGCAGAGCGGTCTGCTTACGTAGGTCGGCAGGAGAGAGCGCACTGTGAAGGTTAACCTAGTTCGATATTCATGATGGTACAGCATAGGCCATGATAAGTTACAGGAGTGTTGTGTATGGCAATCAACATACCGTACTGTACTGTATTGGCTTGCTTGCTGTAGGTAGGGCCGCAAGCTTAATAACTAGCCTGCTCGAGCATAGGGTGATCGCCTACTTGGGTAGTGCCTACGTAGACATACAGCCGCATTCCTAATAATAACACTCATCACACGTGGAGGGCATACAGCGATATGGGCATTGATCAATTATATATGTTTCCCAGCTTCAATTCAGCGTCACACTCCCATTTTATTCCAATAGATTCTCCTGCGAGACAATGGACATTCAAGTGGTCTTATTATACGTGAAGATCATCTAATTGATCTAGCTTCGGCAGCGTCAGCGCCGAGTTCTCTGTCCACCACTTGTCTGGCAACTTGGTTAGCTGCTTTGTTCGCTGGTTTATGCGGCCTACCAAAGAGGCATTGCCACAGGTCGTTATTGTTGACCTGCTCTCCACCGGTCTTGCCGGTGTTGAGCAGCTTTGATATTGGTGTGCCCTGCAGCTCTTCCGAATTCGCCGCTTCGAGTGCACTCTCCTGCACGACAGCTTCGATGCCGTCCTCGCTGGCCTTTGAGGTTTGCTGCGATCGTACGTGTGCCATCCGGCGGGCCACGGATAATTCGTAGATGCTCTGCTCGACCGTATCTTTGACGAGATACATCCAGACTGTAGTTGGCCTCGTCTGACCAATCCGATGTACTCTTGCGATGGCTTGAAGCTCCACTGCAGTCTGGATCAACGGCTCGCAGATGAACACGTGGGTGGCGTTCACCAGTGTCAGGCCTGAAGAGTCGGTTTTGGCATCTAACAGCAGGGTATCGACACTGGGGTCGTTTCGAAACTTCTCCACTGCGCCGGCTCGACCCAGTCTGCTAAATCCGATTTTGAAGTCGCTGAAGGCACTACCCAGGACGTCAAGAAATTCCCTGAATTGCGAAAACACAATACTCTTCGCCCCAGGATCATGCTCACGAATCCAGCGGATATGTCTTGAGAGCGTGTCGATTTTCGTGCCGTAGCTACGTGGAAGGTCAATGTCTTTGATCTCGTCCAGAAGTTTGCTGTCAACGCTAGTATATAGAGTAGCTCCCTGGGCTGTTGACGGATCGTGTATCTTCTTCTGCTGACTAGGCGAGCCTGAGTGGGGCCCTTGCTCTTCATGCACTTTGATCTCTGCAGGTTTGTAAGTGATGTCTGTAAAATCGGCCAGCGTGAGCCTTTCTTTGCACATTGGGCAGGTTCGGTGGGACTTCCACCAGTGATGTATGCATTCTTTACAGAATTGATGGCCACATGAAATCAATACACCATTCACGAAAGTGTCGGTGCAGATGATACAACGTTGGGGTTCTCCACTCTTATTCGAGGCCTCCTCCTTTCGAAGATTGAGCAGGTATATGTGTCGTTTTCTTCGATTGTTGAGGGATGTCTCTGTCTTCTTCTCCTTGCCCAAGGCTGCTTCCAAAGCCTGTACGTCGAGTTCCTTATCCAGCTCCTCTTTGTAGGGAACGACAGCGTCGGAGATTTCTTGAAGCTCCTTGTAGAATTGCAGGCGCTGGTTTTGAGTAGAGCGATATAGGCTCATCTCCTTTTCTAACCCGCCGAGTGCCTTGCTATAGTCTTTGAAGACCGTGTTCAGAGCCTGAATGTATGTTCGCACGATATTAAGTTCGGTAACTGCACGACTGCCGGCTGAAACTAGATTTGACGAGTTCTCTAGTTGACGTGCTTCCTGAATAAGGCCACGAATGGAACCCACCTCATCCTGCTGTGATCTGAAGTTTTGGCGAAGAGTAAATAACTTTACTGTAGTTTCTGGATCGTGGCATTCGCCAGCAAAGTCGTCTTTCTCTGGATCCAAGCATCGTTTTGCTGACCTCATCAGCTCTCTAGCTTCGTGGTCAATAAGTGGTGCGGCCTCTCCAGTGACAAAGGTATTCAGGTCTGCTATCATTGCCTTCATAGCATCAAAGTAGACGTATAGAGTATCCTGCTCTTTGGTCGAGGTCTCGTACTCTTCACCCGTCGTCTCCATGCTCTCTTCATCAAGTAGCGGTTTCAGGAGAAGCTCGGCCATTTTTGTTCTCCAGCGGATGATTATGTTGCCTTGCTGCCGAATGACTTCGAACAATCGATCAGCCTTTTCTGTAATACGTCTATTCTCAATACCACCCAACTCCTCAAGGTCCTCGATCTCTGGCAACACCGTCAGGCTGCCCTCGGTCTCGAGATCGCGCATCTTGCCCATTAGAAGTTTGGATCTGTCAGATGATTGTCGAAGAATCTCTCTTCGGATGGATTTTGCCGTGTCATATAACTGGGTCTCTTCCTCATCCAGTTGTTTGAAGGGAGCAGACTCGGGCTCTGTGAGCGACTCATTGCTCTTAACTTGGTACAATGCCGTAGCTACGAAGAAAGCACAAGTATGCCACAGTTCCAAGGACGTTCGTAATGTTGTTCTAAGGGTGGCCGCGCGGTTGGAAGATTCATTATCGGATGGCTCATCAGAATCAGATCCCACTTCCTCTGGCAGCCGGGTTTCAATGATGTTTCCTGCACGGAGATTCTCTCGTGCATCCGTAACCATTTTCCGGCTCAACTCCATCGCCTCTCTATACACGACCAAGGCATTCTCGGCATGATGCTCGTCGCTTCCGTCATTTCCAACTATGTGCCCTCGGAGAAGTCGGCTCACGATTAGCGCCCTTTCATCCTGTTTGAGTAATGTCTGTTGTTTGTCAATCATGCTC
Source organism: Leptoxyphium fumago (assembly GCA_001660795.1). Classification (NCBI taxonomy): domain Eukaryota; kingdom Fungi; phylum Ascomycota; class Dothideomycetes; order Capnodiales; family Capnodiaceae; genus Leptoxyphium; species Leptoxyphium fumago. The sequence continues at coordinate 274,792 of LSHF01000012.1, forward strand.
TCCAGTACCTCAGTAACTGTTCGCAGTGGACCTTGTCCTCTTCCCAATGTGCGTCGGTTTCGGCTACCTACTTGAGGGTGCAAACAAGTCTGTCTCAAACGTACAAGCCAAGTGCGCATCGATTCGAGGGTATTGGAATCGTCTGGGTTCCAATATGGGGTTGAAGGGCTACCTTCAGAGTCGACATCAAGTTCTTCACACATCTCGTCGAATCTGGACTGGTACTGCTGCTGTTCAACAGCAGTAAAGGGCATTGTGAAGACAACCCTCTTCTGTGGGGGCAATTGTAGCTCATTTCTGATCTGGGCCTTTGTATGTCTCAGTGCAATCTGACCAAAAAGGTTGCGAAATATATGCTTGTGATTCTTAATCAGATGATCCCAAAGAGATATGTTTTCGTTCAGAGGTTGCACACGAAGGAAGACCAGCAGTCCATGCAAGTCGATGGCATCTTTTCGTAGGGGAGTACCTGTAACAGCCCAACTATGTATCCTCGGTAGCCTTTGTGCTACACGTGCCGCGGCAGAGACGCCTGACTCAACCATCTGTGCCTCATCGAGACATATACGCCACCATTGAATTTGGATCAACGGACTGCTCTTGCGTTCGTACTTGCGAGCATGGCGCATATTGCGTTCAGGTGGGTCAGTGGCAAAGTGAAGTTCCTTAGTCAGGATCTGATAGGTTGTCAGAACCACATCATATTTTTCGCAAAGATCTTCGACGACCTTTGTTTCATCTTTGGATCGATTCGTCGAAACGCCTTCATAATAAAAAACACTCAAGTCCGGCGCGTGTCTGCTAAATTCGGAACGCCATTGCTGTAGGATTGACGAGGGCGTAATGATCAAGGTGGCTTTGGAAGCATGTACATTAGTATCTGAAGCCTCATCACGTACAATATGGCCGTCGGGAACTTGTGCTAGGCTGCTTGTTGCTCTTGCGTATGACATAATGAGAGCAACAATCTCGATTGTCTTGCCCAGGCCCATTTCCTCGGCGAGCAGGCCACCGGACGGTAAGACAATCTCTCCAGTGGGCTGCCGTGATAGCACTCCTGTAAGGAATTTGGCATAACAAAGGTGGCCATCAGCATCAGAAAACTCTTTCCATAGCCTAAGCTGACTCGCATTGGATCCGACTTCGCAAATACCTTCCCTCGAAAGCATCCACGTGACCGCCCTCTTTTGAAACGGGTACAAGTCAGTGCCCGGCATGATGATCCTGTTGCTAACCACTCTCATGTCGCGCGGAGGAGAAAACACACTATCATAAAAGTCAGAAGGCTGCCATGGCCGGTTGTTATTGTGACGCTGACGCTCGTGGTCCGGAAAATGATCCACCAGAAGATCGTAATCCGGATAAGGAATTGACGATCTGGGCACGCCATGTGGAAACGCAGATGTTCCATCATACCATATCTTGGTAGCCTGAAACCTGACGATTCGGTAAAGCTCTCCCTTGGATAGCGATAGTGTACACTTTGTGGCTGATGCTCGGTAGCGGCGGTCGCTTTGTTGCTGTTCCAGTACCGAGAGCAAGACATTGAAGACGTCATTATCGATGCCTGTATGCTCTATCTTAATGACGGGTCCTTCAGTCGATTCTGAAATTAGTTCAAGACGTTGATCGGGCCCATTCTTTCCAATTGCAGCAAGATGGACGGGTATCTCTGCACTGTTTTCGAAGCTGAGGTCAGATTTGATGGCGTTGGTGTTGAGTGGTCTTTCATGAATAGATTCAGGGAAATGGAAATCAACCACAGCACTCTCCAGCGGGATAGTCTCCTTCGGTGGAAGAAGCACTTCGACCTTCCGACGCTTCTTCGGTGGCGCACCGCCTTTCTCACCAGTCACTTTTAGCCCTTGGCGGATGAACCATTGCATAGGCTGAAACCCCCCAGCTTCTACCAGAATGCTTTTGCGATCATGTGACACAACTTGTGTGGATATGATTGTTGAGCCAGTGTACGTTGAAGTGGGCATTGCGATGGCCTATGGTAGCTAAGAACTCTTCATCCAGACGCGAACTAAGCACGACCAAAGAGGTACTGTTGAGCTGGCACCAGTAGTATCTGATTTCCAATGGAACAAGAGAAACTGATTCTATGATGAAACACGATGAAAACTTGCGGTGATTTTCCCTACATCGAACACGACAGCATAGGCCGAGTAAAGTGTTGAATAGCGACGCCTACCACCTAGTGATTGATGCCTGGTATGGAGTCAGGGTATCGCAATTGAAAAGAATCAGATTACTTAAGCACAGCCTGGTCCCAGTCCAGTACAGTGTCGAGTCTACGGTAGGGACGGTCCGCTTATACTGTGGTGAGTCCCCGCATGGAGCGGAATTTGCCGGGGAAGTTCAGGTCGTCCCACAATCCAACTGGACGAGCGCCCCTCCATCGGTCATGTCCCTTTTGTTTTGGGTAGCCGATTGAAGGATGCTTAATGTACTAGTTCTTGAATATTGCATTTTCGGAAATTGTGATCTTGAACTTGGAATCGAGCACAATATCTGAGTATGGAAGCGACTGAGGAAGAATTTCGCCTGGACAAGGCAAGTCATGACGGCACCTCTAATTTGCACCTACTCAGACTTACCAAATAATACCGCAGGCTCGGCATATCAAATATTGGAAGAGATGTCTCCAGACACCCCTTCCCCATCATTACACAAGCTTCGATAGCAATCGCATGTATCTTGGCTATTTCACACTATCGGCTTTGGACTTTCTAGATGCATTGGAGACTAGCACAACGCCTGAGGAACGACGCGGTTACGTTGACTGGATATACTCATGCCAACACGATAGAGGCGGCTTCCGAATGTGGAGGGGCACAGACTTTGGATCCTCTGCCACTACGGAAAATGCGAAGTGGGATCCAGCTACAGTGCCTGCAACATATTTTGCATTGGCGGCGCTCCTGATTTTAAATGACGATTTCAGTCGAGTCAGAAGACGCCAAATCCTCGAATGGATTTCGAAAATGCAACGTGAGGACGGATCCTTTGGCGAGGTCCTCATCAATGGACAGATCCAGGGTGGACGCGACCCGAGAGCAGGCTACTGTGCTGCGGCCATTAGGCACATTCTCCGTGGCGAGACCCAAGACGGCCCAATAATTGTGGATGACGTCGAGGTCGCAGACATCAGCATCGATGGCCTCGTGAAGTGCATCCGAGAATCTGAGGTACGTTTACTGGATACGTGAAATGACCAAGATTGGCTGATGGTTGTATCAGACATTTGAGGGTGGCATTGCAGATGAAGCATTCCATGAACCCCACGCTGGCTACACTTTCTGTTCACTGGGAGCGTTGTCTCTGGTTGGGAGGTTACAAACGAATACTATCGACAAGCAGAGCAGATTGACTGCGCCACAGTACCCAGACAGGGTCTTACATTGGCTCGTGTCACGACAGACAGACTTTCTAGATCCAGACGCACCGTTATATGAAGACGAGGAGGAGGATGAGGCACCTGCAGCAAGTCCAGATTTCGACATGGCCAAGGAGACACATCAATCACCGGACAAGTCGACAATGTGGGCACGCTCAATGCTGGACATCGATTATGCAGGATTCAGCGGCCGCATCAACAAAGCTGCAGATACCTGCTACGCTTTCTGGGCAGCAGCATCACTGCATGTTATGGGTCATCAGGCCATGTATGACCGAGAAGCGGTCCGAAGGTATCTCTTGGCCAAGACTCAACACGCTGTTCTTGGCGGATTCGGCAAGTTTCCTGGAGACATTGCAGACCTGTATCACAGCTATCTTGGGCTTGTGGCATATGCCCTTGTTGGCGGTGCAGAGATAGCTGAAGCAGATGCCGCTATGTGTATTACGAAAAGGGCCAAGGCAAGACTGCAAGACCTGTGGAACGCTTGGGGTAAAAAATAAATGATAGAAGCCCGTGTGACCGGTCGAGGAATGGGGTATTACCCACCCACCCACCCACGCAATCCAGGCAAGCCGTTTCAGCCTCGATCATTCTTTGATTAACGCCAGCAATGCCCAATGCTCCCAAACAGAACGGCATCTCAGCTCAGCCATCACACGCACTGCAAATAAGACGATCGAAAGTAATGACGTGATAAAGAGACTGGCCTCCGTCCGAGGCTAAGAATAAGAGGCTGATTTGACAGTGGAGCCATGACGCTGCTCGGCCGAGTTAGCCGTGACTACGTAGCCACACGGCTCGCCGAGGTACGTATTCATGTAGATCGGCCGCAAAACATGGCAGCATCCCAGAGCCACGGTCTAGACGAAACTCCTATTGGCTGCGAAACGGTGAGCCAAAGATAGTGCAGCGCTAGTCGAAGCTTGGTAGGTGAGCTTGATTGCAGCCCCACTCAGCCGACGACCGGTTGCTCTGAGAGACGTTCCTCGTTGCACAGATACGTCAGTCCTCAGCCCGCCCTGCACGTTCTCCTCTCGCTGTCTGTGCTCACCTTCCTGCCTCTCTGTCCTGGCCTGGCTTGTGCTATGGTATAACATCCCACGCCCGCGCCGCAGGTCTCATCTCCCTTTGTTGTTTGCTAACGATTTGACTCTGAATGCCTGTCTCCAGGCGCTAACCTTTTTTTNCCCGTATTCAGTCGTCTGCGCATACAGTAATACAATACCTGCTAGGTGCTGGCTGGTTCCGCATCATTAGCTTACCTATACCATGGAGAGCGAAAAGTCCGAGCAGCCTCAGGCCCAGGCACAGGCCCACGAACAGGTTGCAGATGCTGGCCACGCTTCTGAAGTGAAGCACGATGAAGCAAGCCAGGAGAAGCAGCATCAACCTCTGCAGACGTCCGACAGCCAGAACCCGCAACCGCCAAAGCCGCCGCAACCCGCTGGAGGCTACGACAACACTCCAATCCCCAAGCGACCGGCAGGATACACGATGAGGTTCACGTTTCATCGCGCTACGAACCTTCCTATCGCCGACATCAATGCCTTATCCAGTGATCCATATATTGTGGCGCAGCTCAATACCGACACTCCAATGCGTCACAAGGACGACCCGCCAATGCGCTTCCGCACGCCGACGCACCGTAAGAGTACTGACCCGGTGTGGAATTCTCAGTGGGTTGTCGCAAATGTCCCGGCATCAGGTTTCAAGTTAAAGCTTCGTCTTTACGACGAGGATCCCGGCGATAATGATGATCGACTAGGGAATGTCCATGTCTCTGTTCCACGCCTAGATAGTAGCTGGCGCGACACGAAAGAGGTCGAATACGATATCAAGAAGCGGTCTGGAAGTAAGCGTGCCTACTTCACGCAGCTTTTTGTTGCTTGTTTCAGCTCGCAAAGGGGCTTTGGAGGACACGTGTTCGTGAGCATGGAGAACCTTGGCCGCACGCCTGAAGATGGCCAGAATGGACGACTGTACACTGTCGGCCCAAGCTGGTGGACCCAGCATTTCTCGCCTATGTTAGGACGAATTGCAGGCCGTAAGGAGGAGGACGACTCGGAGACATCTGGCCAGAATGCTGGCGAAAATGCTGGGCAGCCCAATGCCAGAAAGGTCAGCCGGTACAATTTCCAGGCGAACCAGATGCAATTGAAAGGTCCTGTACCCCCGGAGCTGTACCATCGCTACGTCGAGTTCAAGCCTTGGGTCAAGAGGATGTTCACCAGCACAGGCTTTCAAGGATTTTTGCTCGGAAAAGCGTTGCACCATCAGCATTCCCGCGTCTACCACTTCGACCGCGCCACCCAGTGGGGCCATGTCGATGAAAGCCCAAGCACCGACCTCACGAAGCAATTCCTTGATATGGTTCATCACGACCAAGGCGGGAGAATTTTCACATATGTCATCACCCTAGATGCGCTCTTCCGCTTCACTGAGACCGGCAAGGAGTTTGGCATTGACATGTTGAGCAAGCACACTATGCACAGCGATGTCAGCATATACATTGCCTTCTCGGGCGAGTTTTTCATCAGAAGGGTAAAGCACCACGACCGACCGCCTCCCCCAGAGGGCACGGAAGAGACGAGTCAAGAGCATCCACCACCGCACGGACACAACGAGACCAGCCCTCCCAGCGATATAGGTTCCCCTAGCGAGGAACATAGGAACGATCCAAGGTACTTCGAGCTGGTGATCGACAACGACTCGGGAACCTACAGGCCCAATGCCGCGTTACTACCCAAGTTGAAGGATTACCTTGCCAAGGCTCTTCCAGGACTGCATATCCTGACACTCGACAGCCAAGCGGACGCCGAGAAAATGGCCAAGATGAAAAGTGACCAGCGAAGCCGCAAGAAGGAGGAAGGTGATCACATCATCTACCGCCAGGGCAGCTACAGCTCGTCGATCTCCTCAAGTGATGCCGACAGCTTCGACGAGCGCGAGCAGGGTTTCGAGAACGACGACGCAAGCGCGCCCGTCGACAGGAACCCGGTCAAGGCCGCTGCCAGGGATGCGAAACTGCGCCAGCAGGCCCGCATTGCCAAAGCGAAGAGGACGTACAAGGCCAGTCCTCGCGAGCCGCGTGCGGTGGGGCCTTCCGACTCGGCTGAGCGATCAGAGAGCTCTAGACCGATCAAGGAGGAGGATGGCGCCGCTGGCGGCGCAAGCGCACAGTGAGACATCCTCGTGTGTGCTTTTGAGATCAGCATAATCTTCACCCCAGGTTTCATGGACTGGAGTTATACGCCGAAAGTGAGTTTTCACAAATCACGCGGTTGTTGTATTAATCAAGGACTTAAGTTGCACGATTGATAGTATCTAATTTGAATAATCGCGGCGGTGTCCATCTCGTCATATCGCTCTCGCTTCCTTGCATATCATGTGCACATGAACTATGCTCAACAGTACAAGAGCCGTAGAGAGGTCCACTGAAGGACCGGTTGTAATCACAATTGCTCCTTAGTCAAAATGTGGAATGCAAGATACGGCGGATAATTATGGACGTGCATCAATTACGCAAGTTCCACACATACCAAGGGATCTAGGCACAGCGTCCAGGAATGTGACGCTATAGAGCGATCCTGCTGGCCTTATCGATAAGCCTGTACAGTACCTCGATTGTTTAGCTTCTCCATTCCATCGCCATGGAAAAGTTCAGTCTTCAACAACAGCGTCTTGTATGCGTGGGATCAAACCAGCACCATGGATTCAGTATCAAGCAGTGCAGCGAAGGTCTCAGACCTGCAAAATCTATTAAGCTCTACCCCTCTACCTGAGGGATCTTCGCACCCGCAGCATCTCCACAAGCTGGCGCTACAGGTTGCCCACAATCTGTTCTACCAACATGGCTGGACACGACTCGCCCTGCATTACAGCAAGCAATCTGAGCAGGATGCACCATCGCTACCACGTCCAGTCCTATCCGGCCTCCCGCCACGTAGACTGTACATCCACCCAGACGAGCAGATGGCCCTGCTACAAGCCGAGAAGGCGGCGGGAGCAGCTGGCAGCGTCCAGAGCGTCGCATCCTCGAGACCGGAACGCGAATGGATCGTGCCGAGCCACTTGCGCGAGAAATGGAGCCTGAGACGAATGGGCGAGTGCTTCGACTTCCTCGGTGTCGTGCCTCCAGACTACTCCCCTGGCAAAGAAGCCGAGACTGTGGAGCTTTTTGGAGAGCAGGAAGGTGTCGATGAGAAAGACGTGGCTGAACAACGAGACAATGAGTGGAGGAAGTCAAAGCGATTGGTCCTCGCCACTCTGGACGACGACAGCACTGTGGTCTATTACATTGTGCACGATGGCATTGTGAAACCTAGGCAAAACTAAGGACGAATCGCTTGGAACTTGCCACTTGGCAGCCATTGACGCTCTTTTTTCGTCGAGCTCATGCTAAGACCCAGGTCCAACGGTCCCTTGGCTTTGATTGTATGTCAACCAGGATGCCTGAAGACCTGGGAACTTACCTTGCTGAGGGCATTGCACGCGTCTCATCAAGCTCACCGTCTATTCCCGCATCAAGGGCGAGATGTAGCATAGTCTGCACGACGGTCTCACGAGGTCTCAGATACCTATTTGCCTACTCTCGTGACAAGTAAAGCTTTTCCAGTGTCACGCAGCACATCTTCCGCCATCATAACTGCGAAACCCTCAAATGAGCCNGTCTGCCTGCCAATATTTGACCGGTGTGTTTCTGGCGCGTCGGGTTTACGAATGGCGGGAGGCGCTGAAATTTGACTCGGATGGACGGGATGAGACATCCGCCCTCTCTATTGTAGCCAGTAGAATGCTATTCTCTGCTGCCCTTGCGGGACGAGACGGGATTGTTCAGGATGCGGTTATGGCTGTCCTAGCTGATGTGGTTGGCGCGCACATGTAGCACAAGCTGGGCTTTCCACGCAAGAGTGAGCCCCCATTGCGATTAGACCCGACATAGATTGAGGAGCTGCGCATGGGAAACGACACTCAACTGCGGCAGGTCACAAGTACAGACCTTCATGCACCCTTTAGACGTGAAAAAGTACGCAAACCTACTACGCCTAAGGGGTGAGTTTCGATTTGGTAAAAGTCTCAGAGCCATTAAGATCTCCATTATGATAGTTGACGAGAATGAAATATACATAACCCAAACAACCCAACTCACATCTCTACGCCGAATAAACGCTTCAATTTTCCCAACCCAGTTCTAAATGCAGTCGCGTCTCAAATCATATCAGGGTAGGTTTAAATACAGATCCAGAAGCTTCTGGTAGTTGGGAGAGCCCATCCCAGTGACAGGGTCCCAGCCTTTGGAAGCAGGGAAGCCATCGGTATCACAACCCGGATTATGTCCCTCTGTAATATCATTGAAGACCTCGGGATGAGCATAGAGGGTAGGATTGAGGAGACCAAGGGGTCCCTTGCCTACCTTCAGCCGTTCCTCAATCACGCGGTTGATCAAGCTGGCGAAAATGGGACAGCTGGCACTGGTGCCCGAGTTGATGAAGAACTTGCCGCCGGTGAACGTGGCGATATTGCTACCGACGGCTGCCACGTCTGGGATGGCTCGGCCGTTGCGGTTGTACACGCCCGGGTTAGTCCCGTCGGTATAGGTGCCGTTCACATAATAAGGAAAAGGGAGGCTGTTGGTGTTGAAGTAGTCGGCTACGGCAGTGTCTTGATAAGATGGCCTGGGGAAGATGTTGCTGAAGCCGCCACCACTGTATCTCCATGCAATCTCGGATTGCTCGTGCTCCACCTGAGCGCCCTTCCTAACACGCGTCGCGCCTACGTTGGTAACCCAAGGGCAGCCATTGGGCTGTGTCGCTTGGAACTTGTCTTTCTCAGGCCCAATGCAGCCGTTGTCGCCGGCGACACCGTAATCGCCACTGGCCACAAGTACACTGACTCCCTGTAAGCCGAGCTTGAGGAATTCCCTGCATTGCCGCTGCTGGTATGCCGCGGGAAGATCCTGCTCGTTCACGCCGTAGCTGATGCTGATGACGTTGGTTGGCTTGTAGACACCGCACTGCAACTTGCCCTTGTACCCTCCCGTCTCATTACTCGGAAAGGTAGGGTCCAGCTCGGGATCGTTGCCGGTCTCACCGAAGACTGAATAGTTGCAATACGACCCGTCAATGGCATCGAGGAAGGTATTGAAGAGGCCGATCTCGACGTCGGCGTCTGCTTCAGTCAGATCTTGATAGACGGTCGTGGTCTGTGGATGGATGATAGGGATGGCGAGCTCGAAATCCAACACAGCCTCTCCCATCGTCCTATCAACTGGTCCAGGCGCTATCGCTCCGTCGATTCCTCTTAAGATGGGATAAGTGCCATTGGGTACGTTTGTGTAGTTGCTGAAAAAGAGGTCCAAATCCTTACGATCGTAGACATCGCCTAGTTCGTATATGCCCAGGGAATTGTTTTCCGACACAACGGCATCTGGGGCAGGTGCCTCGAAGTTGTAAAGGGCCCTGATGCAAGCCGGGGTCACTGCCTTGTCACAGTGAGCAACGCTACTTGCCGATGCTGAGGATTTCAACGTTGCTTCTTCTGCGTCGCTGACGGCGGCTCTCTCAGAAGTTCTTAAACGCCGACTGGAACTATATTTGCGGATGTCACGTTTTCGAGATAATCGGCGTGTGATATCGACACCTTTCACGCCAGGGGTTATATAGTCGATGTGGGCCTGGAGGCTCTGGGGGAGATGATACTGATCAGCCGAGACTGCAGAACGGCCGTCAGGATATTCGTCCTCGAAGAATGTCGTATCGATGAGGGATTCCGCCTCGTCTACCGATGCATCAAACGCAAGCCATTGTTTGTTTTCCGAATGCGTAATCCGATTCAGGTCAATGCCGTGTGCCTCGAGCCACTTTGTGACCTCTTCGACTGTTTCGTCTGAAGGCTTGAAAAGCTCGATGACTTCGTCTTGACTATAATGATGTCCATATGCAATCGAGCCAGGAAGGGCAATGTCCATCAACCATTCTTCCGCTCTTGTGGCTGCCACCGGGTTCTCTCTTAAACCTATTCGCATAGGCAAAAGAACATCCCTTTCGATAACCCGTCGGCGTATAACATTCCCTGAGCTCTGATCGGAATTTCTCTTCTCGTGTGTCACCTTGTTTTCTCCTGTACAAGATGCATATGATAAGCCGAGGGAACTGACAAAAAGGATGAGCGTGTTCGATATGATCATCCTTGCGGATCTTCCAGATTGACGCCCATGCGAATCAAAGAGATGAAAAGACTGACAAGCCGATTCTCTTCATCACACCCAGCGATCGAAGAGGATTACGTTCAATACAGAGGGCCAGACATGTAAAATGCAGGAGACGAGATGGGATGAAACGCTAGCAGGGCGGCCAAGCACAGAGGATGGGTTTCAGCGCCACCACATAGCCTGGCACACCGATACCTACGGACGAGGGATCATGATGATCACTGCCGACCAGCAAGAGGTCTTCAAAACCATCCTTGCAACCGGACATGACTGCGGTCAAGACAGCGACGATCAGTGAACCTCAGCAGTTGACAACGCAGCAAAACTAACCAATCCCCGCAATGCCGACCCCGCAAGGACCACCACCTCAGCCTTGGGAGAGTTTGCGTGGCCCATCGGAGATTGTCGAAAATAGACATGTAGCGAAAGGTTAAGGTTCGGCGAGTAGGGAAGATGCTGGTAGGTAGCAGTGACCAGCAGGTTCGGCTTCAGGTGGGACTACCGTAACACTTGGTCATACAGTACCTTTGTATGCCGAGCCGCCGACGCTGACTTTTGGCGCTACCACCAGGAACAGCAAGGCTAGGACTTGTGTAGCCACATTGCAACGCGCTTACTTTCAATGCTGCCAGTTCGCTTGTCCCTAGGAGGTAGAAGTATTCTGCGATGGCGCTGAATTTCAAGCCTGGACAGCACGAGCAGATGCTTGGTTTGACCTTAGGTCAGTAGATGAATCACTGCAGCATTGGCTATGCCATTCATCTAAATACAACCCATCGAAGAATTCTCCTCAAGGTTGAATGCTTTCATCAAGGCAAGCTGGAGGATCTACAAAGGCGAGCCAGAGTGAGGGTCCGGCAACTTTATGAAAGCATATGTTGATATCGTAGGCATGAAGGCCGTGCCAGAAGAACCTTCAGGCACACATGAGAGGCAATAGATGAAGAAACGTGATACATCATCGTCCTATCGAAAGCCACCCACGCCATACATAGGAGACTTTCAGCTGCGGCCCAAACCGTGCTCGCCTCCTCTCAGCTTCACGGCTGCTGTGTTGCTGCGAGCCGAACTTGCCCAGTGTGACCCGCAAACTTCCGTTGTTTGGCCCACGTTGCGCCGTTGCCGCGGTGTTCAACCTCTGAGACTCTACAACGTTCATTCTCGGGTTGTTGATGCCACCATGCGAGGAGTTGTCTCCGTGCAGTTGTTCAATGATGGATTTGGGAGTATCCGCACAGAAGTCTAGCTTACCGCCTTGTTACGCGAACTTGACAAGATGGTGCAGTTGTCAAGTCTTGGGCGGATGATGCGTTAGGCCGTCTCGCAGGCAATGATGGTCGTTGTTTTCACATGTTGTATTTACTGAACTCGAGAAAAGAACGGAGGGTTCAGCGTTAGCCTCTATGAGTTTGGCTTCCTTCGGCCGTCCGGGCCGCCCCAGGTAATGGGCCTGCCTCCACATGCCTAGGCCGGCCGGGTACAGTGGAGTATTGTAGATGAGAGCCACCTCGACTCCCAAGCCCTTATAGACGGCTGATCCAAAAACTCAGCTGGTATTAGAACTAGATCCTGCCTCATCTCCGTCGTCTTGCTACGTCCAGTCACCTTTCCTATCCACGTTCACATGGCATACCGACCAACTTCCGCAGCATAGCCCTTCTCGCATGCAACAGCAACTAGAAAGCTGAAAGCCCCTGGCGTATGGGGGCACACAAACATGTGTCTTTGAGTACCGCTAGGAGCAACTTATTGCCATGCTTGGAGATTCCGACACTTACAAGCGATCTTTGCCTGCACTCGTGCGACTCAGCCCCTATGGATGCACGTTTGACTTTACAGCGAGGCAATGAAATCGCTACGCATCGGGGCGGTCGATCTAGTCATACGCCATAAAAGCTCCCAGAACTTCTTCGGCGGATTCCATTAAACAAGCAAGCGAGACGCGCAAAAAGATTAACGTAGTGGATGACTCGAGCCTCGACTGCCTATGAGACGATCCTCACGCATGCAATTGTTTTACCTCTCGCTTGTCTCTGCGTAAGCTGAATGTATGGACCACACCTCCATCATATTCGAAATATTGCGAGGCATGGTTACAGTAGGGATTGGCGAGCTTTCTGTGCTTCGCCTTGGTGGCGAAGCTGCAGAGCGGCAGCAGCAGCCACTCCACTATCGCAACCTTGCCACTCAGCCGTATGCCAGCGGCGCAAGGCTGTGTGCAGCTGCTGCTCTTAAGCTACGCATCGCCGCCACGGACCCAGCGCATTCTTTCGACTACATCTAGAAGCTATCCCACTATCATTTTAGAGTTCCTTATACATCATTAAGCTGGAATCATGGAAGTCCTAGGAACCGCAGTTGGCGTCGCGTCCCTCGGCATCCAAGTATGCCAAGGCCTGCTGTCCTTTTACGAANGTTGGAAGGACTGCGATCCGGATATCAGGAGCACGTACAACGCGATCACGGACCTGAGCAAGACCCTGACATTGCTCTGGAGCTCGCTTAATCGAGAAGGAATCGATAAAGAAAGAGTTGGGCGAGCGAAAACATGTCTGATGGATTGTGAGGGCACCTTGATTGAGCTTGACAAGAAATGGAGCAGCATTAAAGAACACAGAGATCCAGAGGGATTGCGACAAAGGGCGCGGTGGGAGATGAAAAGACTCTTGTATCCCTTCAAGAAAGAAAGTCTTGCAAAGCTGAGAGCGAATGTTATTGATGCTCAAGAACGTCTAAAGCTCGCCCTTCAAGTGTTACAGCTTGATCAAGGCGCGGAATCGCAGAAGCTTCTCATCGGCCTGCAAAGTACAGTTACCACGCAGAGTACCTCTCTAGCGCAGATATCCACTCAGAATCAGCACATTCTGGATGCACAGCAAAGCGACGAATTCCGGAAGATCGTCGCCTGGCTTTCGGCAGCTGACCCATGGACAAATCACAACTCAGGCCGCCAAAAGCACGAGGTTCGGACGGGTGACTGGTTATTGCAGTCTCACTCCTACCAGCGGTGGAAGTCAGGCGAGCACAGCCGTCTATGGATGCACGGGAAAGCTGGATGTGGAAAGACCATTCTCTGCTCCACGGCTATCAACGACATCCATAGGCACTGTATGCATAGTCCAGACACTGCCTACGCAATTTTCTACTTCTCCTTCTCGGATAACCATAAGCAATCGGACGGCGATCTACTTCGCTCGTTGGTCGCTCAGCTAGGATGGAGAGAGCCAGGTCTTTCGATGCTCCGCCAGGCATACGAGAACCCTCAACGAAATGAGCTAGGGCCCGATGAGCTAGAGAAGATCTTATTGGCTTCTATCAGATCATTCGGCACAGTCTATCTCCTTATAGACGCAGTCGATGAATGTCCTGAAGACCATGAAGTCCGTGAAAGGGTATTGCATCGAGTCGAGATGCTGACCCAGAATGCTTCGAACATTAGAATCTTCGCAACCAGCCGTGAGCTTTCTACGATTCGAGAGTCGATGGAGACTTTCGGATTCGAGCAACTCCGCATCGATACGTCCGTCGTGGATGCCGATATCCACACCTATGTATCAAATCACTTGTCACGTGACCGTGGTTTCCGGAAGTTTGGGCCCGCAACTGTTCATCTGATCGAGACCACCATTGCACAGAAGTCAGATGGGATGTAAGATAACGCGAATTGCTAGCCTGTCGATGGACGAGACTAACTCCTCGATTTGTACAGGTTCCGGTGGGCGTACTGCCAGCTGCAGGAGCTCAAAAAGCTGAAGGCCACCGCTCCAAAATATGTGAGGCAAGCTCTGAATAATCTTCCAATCACCCTTGATGATACATATACACGTATGCTTCTTGGCATCGACGGCATGTACCATCAGCACGCAATCACACTCCTACAATGGATTGCTTACGCACGATCACCTATGACCCTGGGCGAGCTCGTCGAGGCTGCTATCACCGACCCAATTAATGACAACAGTATTGACGTAGAAAACCGTGGCAACTTGGAAGACACATTGAATATCCTTGCTGGACTAGTCGCATGTGAAGGGAGCCAGGGTGACGATGCGAGAATCCTAGTTGATACTGAATCTCTCGCCTCTGACGCCTCGAGTATAGGGGACGTACATATGCATGACACATATCACAGTCCACAATTGACCTCGAGCACAAGGATAAGGCTTGCTCATTTCTCGGTGAAAGAGTTTCTGGAGTCTGAGCGTGTACTCAACAGCAACGCGAAACATTTCTACCTGAGAGCTTCGAAAGGGCATCAATACCTTGCTCACAGCTGCTTAACGTATCTACAATATTACAGTACAAGCAGGGAGAAAACATCGACAGAGCATGACCTTCTGAGGTTTCCCTTGTTGGGGTACGCTGCGTGTTATTGGTTCTACCATTCCGCATTGCAACAAGAGGACAACTTCAGCCGTGAAGCACTCTTTCTCCAGCTGGAAAGAGCACGACATGACTGGCTTCTTGTTCACGATCCAGACCATTCCTGGCGAAGACCTTTCGAGGAGAGAAATGTGTCAGGGTCGACGATCTATATCGCTAGTCTCTTAGGGCTTCGTGTCGTAGTCGGTGACATGTTAAGCAGTGGAGCAGATGTCAACGCTCAGGGCGGACAGTATGGCAATGCCCTCCAAGCTGCCTTAGCCGGAGGCTACACAGACATAGTACAGCTGTTGATCGACAAGGGCGCTAACGTTAACGCTCAGGGTAGATATTATAGCAATGCCCTCCAAACTGCCTTACATGGAGGATATACAGATATAGCACGGCTACTAATCGACAAGGCCACTGACATTGACGCTCAGGGTAGATACTATAGCAATGCCCTCCAAACTGCCTTACATAGAGGCTACACAGACATAGCACAACTACTATTCGACAAGGGTGCCGATATTAACGCTCAGGGCGGAGAGTATGGCGCTGCCCTCCAAGCTGCCTCGGACCAAGGCTACATAGGCATAGCACAGCTACTAATCGACAGGGGCGCCGACGTTAATGCTCAGGGTGGAAAGTATGGCAATGCCCTCCAAGTTGCCTTAGTCCGAGGCCACATAGATATGGCACGGCTACTAATCGACAGGGGCGCCGACATCAACGCTCAGGGCGGAAAGTATGGCAATGCCCTCCAAGCTGCCTCATCTAAAGGCAAAATATACATAGCACGGCTCCTGATCGACAAGGGTGCTAACATCAACGCTCAAGGTGGAGTGTATGGTAATGCCCTCCAAGCTGCCTTATATGGAGGCTACATAGACATGGCACAGCTACTGATCGACAAGGGCGCCGACATCAACGCTCAGGGCGGAGACTATGGCAATGCCCTCCAAGCTGCCTCATCTAGAGGCCACACGAATGTGGTGCAGCTCCTCCGGGCTGCCGGAGCTTCAAATTTGTTGCACATCCTTAACCCAACAAAGTAGTTGAGGTGACGGACGTTTGAAACTTGACCTTTTCGCTGCATTTTTCAGGGCGCGATCGTTCGATCCCAATTTCGTTCTCAAAAGAAAGGTCCGGAAAGGGCTGTATGGTAAGTATATATTGCTCCCACGCTTACAGTTGGGTCTAGTAGCCTCACGATGCAGGTTGACTCCGCGTAATGTACGAGACACCACAAGAAATGCAAATGGCTGGTCATGCGCAGAGTTGCATCCGACGTTGCATTCAGAACCAGTGGCCTAGTAATGATAAAAGGTTTGGCTTATAAGAGAGCAAGTCGATCAGTAGTCCGTGATGTGAGCTTAGACGTTGTTGGCGTGCACCAGCTCTGAAAAGAAGCAGCACGTGTGATTAACCCTCAAAGGTAGACATTATGGCCGCTAGCTGTTGCGCTGCGTTGCAAGTTGCAGTCTGCACACACTAGGCAGTACATTAGCCCAACATCTGTAGAAGCGGAATCGGAATTGGAGCGAGTCGCCTGCAGGGCTCAGCCCGGACTAGCAAACATTGGTGGCGCTCAATTTATCACACAGCAGCATATAAACTTTCATGAGGTATCTCATGTGTGCGCTGGACTGGGTTGTATTTCGCAGACAGAAGCATAGCTCGGCCCAAGCGTCGGCAAATGGGCATCCCTTTACTCTCAAGACAGCTCCTATTTATTCTCTGGTCAGCTTTAGTCGCCTTGTGATGGCCTGACGATATGCTTTCCACTTCTCTCTAGCGATATTCGATATGAACAATGAACATTTATCCGAAGCGGCATGTGCTACGGATGAGAATGACAGAGGATGAAATGCGCGAGATCTTTTGGAACAGTGAATCATTCAATCATTCATAGCCATAAGGGCTGGATAGAGATGCAACCTAATTATCGATCTCACTCAACAACTAATCGCTAACCGCAGAAGTAATATATGAAAAAGAAGAATTGAAGACCCCGCCGGTCGCGGGGTATGCCAGAGAACTACTTTTGTTCATTCGTTCAAGACCTCCTGTGCTTCTTGCTTGGGCGCTCGTTCTCCTCGGCAGGAGGGGTTGGCATCTCGCTGTCTGGGATGTCCATCTCTGGCAGCTCTCCCATGACGACCTGGTCGTTGGGCACCATCTCGCTGTTGGTGTGGGCGATGAAACGCTCTGACTCCTCAAGGAAGGCCTTGATAGCGTTGGTGTCGGTCTTCTTGCCGGCGGAGTAGGCCTCGCGCATCTTCTTGAGCTGGGCGCGGATGCGCTCCTCCATGATCTCGAGCCTGTACCTGCCAAACTCGTAGTAGAGCTCGGACAGGTCGGAGATACCGCGGACGGTGTTGAGGACGGTGTCGTCGGCGATCATTGGCGACTTGGGACGGAAGGAGGTAACCATGGTGATACGCTCCTGGGCACCGAGAGCACGGAGAGCCTGGTGAGTGATGTAACGGCCCTGGAGGATGACGGCGCAGCCCTTCTCTGGGCCTCTGACTTTCACGACGTCGCCGTTGCCGGTCCTGATGGCGGTCTCGCCTCCAACCATGTCGGTGCAGTCGCTCAACATGAGGACGCACACAAATGGGTAGCTGTCGTTGTGCCAGCCAACGACTGGCTTGTCGTCCTCGTAAGGGCAACCGGCAATGCCCTCGTCCTCGGCAGAGGCCTTCTTCTCGCGCTCAATGCTGGCGAGCTCGTCCTTGGTCTCCTGCTTTGACTTGACGGAGATGTTGATGTGGCCAATCTCGAAGTTCATGGCTGGAACAAGGTCAACCCCGGCGATCTTAGAGATCAGGCCAAGGGTCTCGGGGCTGTGCCAAGCATCGTAGATGAATGGGGCGTACCTGGATTCAAAGTCAGCAAAATGAACACCAACATGGTTTCGGAGATTGGAGTAAACATACTTAGCGGCGTAGCCTCTGAGCTGGCAGGGAGCGAGGTTGCTCTCGTAAAGGCAGTTCTTCATCACATCCTCCTGGAAGATCTCGTTCCTCATGGTCTCGACGGCCTGCTTGCTGAAGAGCTGGAAGGGCTCGCACATGGCGATAGGGGAGACACCGGCATCCTCGGCGTAGCCAATGTCCTTCATGGTGATGATCTTCTCAGGCTCCTTGTAGGACAGATCCCTCGATGGGGTGAACTGGACGTTGCGCTCGGCATCCTTCTTGGCCTCGACATACTCGATGATTGGGTTGTGAGTGGCCTTGGGCATTGCCGGAGGCATTGCTACTTGTGCTGCTGCCATTGTATGTGTATGTGTGGAGAGAGAGCGAAGCTAGGATGTGTCAGCCTTCCTGTGTCTCTCAGGATGTGATCCCGTGACCTTCTTCGATGATACCATCGAAGAATGCCATTGTCAGGATTGCGGAAGATGGACGACGTACCTCGAAGGGGATTGAGAGTTGTGGTGGGTAGTGGACTTTATTGCAACTTTGAGGATACTGATAGAGCAAGAACACTGAAGAGGAAGGAAATGGCAATAATTATAACAATCTGTCCAGGTACACAGACCGGATCTAGACATCCTATGTTGGATACTGATAGCGGATGATGTAGCTTGCATTGTTAGGGGGGTAGACTGATCAGTGTCCTGATACCGTTCTTGGAGTATCGACACGAAGTTCGCCCGCAGCTGATTGACAGAGTAGTCTAAGTTGGAGGCTTACGGCCCGCCTGTATCCACATGCAAGATCCGACCCAACTCTAGGGTAATTAGACACCGAGCAATCGAGTGGTATGCACGGTGGAATCGTAAGCCACCCTAAACGCCCCAACTTTCTGTTACGGTGAGAAGACGAGGTCTTACAGCCGTTATCAGCTCTGCTTCAGATCTGGCTACCGCCTTGAAGCGCTACCCGCTCATAGAGACGCCCTATCATGCTTCACCAGCCTGAGACTGGCCTTCATTGGAGAGACGCAACGTAGATCCCGTTATCTGTCTGACCCGCTGGCATTGCAACCGCAAGCATACCGCGTCATATCATGGGCTACGACTCGAGAGGGCAGCATTGAAGGGGGAAACGAGCTCTACTTTCGGATGGCAGGGTGTCATCATTACTCCTTCAAAACCCAACCCGCGACGACCGTTCGCTCAAGATGTCCCCAAAAACCAGCCACTGAGTTCCCAATCTGTACGGCATCGTCGGGTATGGGTGGATGCGAATCTCGATTTGTTACGTTTCGGAAACGAGGTGGAGTCGAGCTGGGGAGCATTCGATGCCAGGACCCTTGATTATGTTTGCGCGTACTTGCATTAGGAGGGCATTGGTACAGCGGTAGTACTCGCGGCACTAGACGTGCGACTGGGAGAGCCCAGGCGTCAACGGCGACAGCATGAGGCAGTGATGGTCTGGTGATGGCAGCCGGTGCTAGACCCGTGAGGACAGTGAGAGGTACGAGGGTAGGAGAGGCAGAGGTGTGGAAGGGAAGTGTGCACCGCATCCTTTGCCTGTAAATGGCAATGCAATGGAGCACTGGGCTGCCAGCGGAAACCCTGTACCCGTGTACAGCTTTGGGGGAACTCCACCTTTGTTTGGACCGCAAGCCATCGTAGTCCGTCTTCCATATCAGTCCCTGTAGCACTATCGGCTCCCACCTTGTCGTAGAAGCTGATCATGGAATGCGATAAGGAATGCCATGTCCTCCAAGCCTCCGTTCGGTCAGATTGATTGGTCCTAGTCTCTCGACGGGTTGTCGTGGCGCGTCGGAATGCTGGCCTTGATCTTGTTATCGGACGTCCCATCAGTATCTTATCTTCGAAGGAACCCCAATGACGGCGGCATCGCTGGTGCCTCGGGCGTGTATATCATCGGCCATAGCACCTGTCAGCAGCTCCATTCTCCTCAGATTCCGAGGGTGGCTCAGAGTGGCAACTCATTCGTTCCCCCGTACATGTCTCCAAGTAATGGAGAGTTTGGTGGGAAGCGGTTAACAAGTAGCGGCAGCTCCCGCAGGTCTTGGCGGGGCTATGCATGCCTAAGGTTAAGGTTTGCCATTCTCGTCACGCTGTGTTCGGAGCTAGATCGGGCATGAGGCAAGTCGGCATACACATCCTATACCAGTCCTATGCCATTGCCTACCACTTAGGAGGTTGTCCAGCGACACGCCCATTGATTGTGCATACATACAACAAAGGGGCAATTCTACCGCTTCCATCTTCGCCTTTGCCCGGGTCAGCTGACCGGCCAACTACATGTCATCGTCTTCCACGCCTGCGGACACAGATCCGCCCCGAGACCAGACGGCTTGGGAGAAAGGTGGATCGCAATACAAAAAGTAAATCATCAATGGAAACCCTCGCCTCAATAGGCATCACTGCTCTTCTTCTCTGTGCGCAACTCACCCGTTTGGAATCCCACAGCAAGAGATACAGCGAGTATTTCGATCCATGCCAGGAAGCTGCAGACCGGAGTTTGAAATGTCTACGGCGAAATGGTGGCGATAGGGCCATGTGTACGGACTATTTTGAGTAAGTTCAACTTATTTTCCTGTCTGCCTGCAACATTCCAGCCACCTCCGGAATCTTGAACTGATAATGGTTGGGTTTAGAGCCTACAAGAATTGTAAGAAGTCATGGGTGAGTGGTTTCCAGCCATCCCAACCTTCTGGGTCCCGCTTCACTAACATCTAAAAACAGATGGAGGAGATGAAAGAGGAGAAGAAGAGGAACAAGACGGGATGGTTCGGTTCGAACTAGCTGACATCTTGATTTCTTATCGCCCGTATTATGTAGCCAAACAACCCCCCGAGCCTGTTTCGAGCTGTAGAGAATCTTGCCTCCACCGGGCAATGCTAATGTACATCATTTGACCGCCGGCCTCGAGGGCGGAAAGTCAATTGTCTTTTTTTGCTCGGGAAATACAATGTCCTTCTGGAAAGATTATGGAGCAATCGCAAACGTGACCCTTTGTAATCGTTATCGCCAGCCCCATCAAGCAACGCGGTTTCATTTCTGCCAGCGGAGACTTGTTTGGGTGTGACTGACCTGCCCTCCGTTTGCAGGAACTGGGCCAATCTGAGTGAACTGGGCAGTGCCCTTTTCGAAAGGAGCTGCAAAGGCGCCGCTCCCAACAGCACCAGTCGGTTGAATGGAGGTGACTGGTGTTGGCACTTGGGGTTGAGGGTGCCCACCATTGATAACGGACGCCGTAGCGTCGGCAACGCTCTTACTCTTACGAAGGTTCGATATGCTGTACGTACCGTTGACCTCCTTATCGAGCTGCAAGAACTCCCGCATGCCTTTTGAGTCACCCTGTTCTTGGAGGAACTCCAGGTATTTCGACACCAGCCCCTCGATTGACTTCAAAGGCAGATGGCTATGTTGCACAATGTCATCAACCACAGAGCGGGCATTCTGAGCCGACTTTGAGTCGTCGACGGCAGAACTTGCCTGTCTCAGTTCGAAGTCTAGCCACTTGCTCCAAAACAGGTTTGCATCGGCAGCGTTGATAAATGTGCCGCGTTGGGATCGGAATACCTGGCGGGCATCATCCACAGCACTCTTAGACTGCAAAAGCAAACGCGCCCATTCAGCTGCGAGGGCTCCCTTAGTAATATTCGGACATTCAGGGCGCTCAAGGTGACTCTTGAGCGTCTCGATGGCTTGGTCAACACCTTTGTGACGTCGAGTAGTGTTGACTAGAGAAACTATAACTTCGACAGAATTCGGAAATCTGTCCAATATAGCTTCGTGAATAGCAACCGCAGTGTCCGAGTTCCCGAGGGACTCTTCTAGGAATGCATAGTGCAGACGAATACCTGGACAAGTGATCGGAACGAAAAGGGAACATGCACGTTGGTATGCCATGCGCCCTTCCTCAACTCTGTTTTGTGCAAGCAGCCAGCGCACGTAGCGGAACCAGAACTCTTCGTAATGGGCGGCTGGCACGAGGCATCTCTCGTAGAGCATGGCAACATTCTTGAAGCCGCCATTCTCCTCCTCATAATCGAGGTATCTCCGCCAGTTGTCAAGTTGGTCTTCCTCAAGCTCGACAACGAGATAGTAGGGACGCTTGATCCCAGCCTCATAGGTCCACCTGGAATTCACAGCTTGCGCATTCTGCTGAAAGATGTTGTAAAAGTCGCCGTCGAGCTTCTCGCGAATTTCTTGCTCACTGGGTTCTCTTTGTATCTGTTCCTTAAGTGCTGCTGTGGCTTCACCGAGCTTCTCGGTCGATGCTAGTTCTTGCAAGGGACGGGTTGTGGACATGCTGCGAAAGCGGTCAAAATATCTCGAATACTGATGAAGCGGAAGAGAAATCAGTCGTTTGAGGATGGTGAAGACATTGGTGTGCGCTTCTATGCGATCCTCGAATTCGAGAAACTTATCCCATAGGGGGTGGGAGTGAAAGTCGAGGCCGACGGCATCAATGCCTCGCTCGAAAAGTCTATAGTGGCACTGTTAGCATGATACGCATGTTGAGGGTTGCCAGGGTAGTCGATCTTTGGGAAGTGAGGCGAACGGGCTTATATAGGCTCAAGCAAACGGCTCTAGGCTCAGGCTCAGACGTAGGCTTGAACTGGCATCACTAGATCCTGCACACAGTGAAACAATCGAACAGTGCATATCGTCGGGATAGATGAGGGCAGGCGATCGAATTGCATAGACATCAGTCTTGCGCTGATGAAGAATAGTGAGATTCCACAACAACAGCACGGCAGGTTGGAGATCTCACCAAGCCAAATGCCTTTGAGCAGTATCTCTGTAGGCTCGCCAATAGGCATGGGAAGCTGGGTGTCGGTTTGTCGATGCTGCGTAGTTAAAGAAGAGGAAGCCAAGCTATGCGAACTTACTCTCTGATCAGGTCGTATTCATGGCATGTCTCCACCTTGAAATTGCAGTATTTGGTCCAGAGGTCGACAGACACGACGCTAGCCACACCTCTTTCATAGACCTGACGTTACGTCAGCACGGTGTAATTTCTCAGAGCAGATGTTTTCCATGATACCATTTCAGCAGCCTCAGGTCCTGCGATAGAAAACTCAAGGTCGGCATATCTCGACCAATAGCCAAAGAATAAAGGGAAGCGGCGCAGGAATTCGTCGAAGGTCTGGCGGGCGGCAGTGATCGCGGCAGGGCTTGAATTGCGGTTGAGTCCACCTTCTTGCGAGCTCACGAGTGGTAGAAGCTTATTCCAAGCATCGAAATTGTCTGGGTCATCGTGCTACGCTCCAAGGTTAGCTACAGAGGTTGTCAAAGTAGAGGGAAGCCCAGTGACATACAGCTTCTCTCGCAGCGTCGCGCAGCTCTTTGTCGCCGCTGAAGGCGAAATCCGCCATCGTGAGGCAGAGCAAGAGGTCTCAGATATTATGACACTACCTGCGCGCACGGTTTGGTGCGGTCGGTGAAGCAAGAAGGCTGATGGTCTGTCGGTAGGTAGGTAGAAGTAGGTAACCTTGGTTGTTGCGCGGGAATTGTTTGCCTGACTGGCTCAGAAGCTCGAGCTGAGGACGGACCTTCCCGTGCGGGATCAACCCCGGGTGTGACGTGCAGCAGCTGGGCGGACAGTCAGCGGTGTGGGGTCTGATCAGATGGAGCCTCACGCGGCTAAGTATTACCTGCCTAGCCTCGGACCTCTCTATTCCCAGCCCAGATTAAAGCGTGCGCTCTATAAACAGGACCACAAGTAAGATATTCTGCGCTTCAAATAAATGTTACAGGCTTTTTAGTAAGATCTCTCACTATTTGATCAAGCTCTTCCCTCTTCCTTTTACGATCAGCATCCCGATCTTCTTCCTCACTTCCTCGCTCAATTTCGTCAGCCAAATCGTCCTCCCAGGCCCTAGGTTTCCAACATCGGATGGTCCCATCTGAATGGGCAGAATACATTTCCACGTTGAAAGCTCTCCATGCTAGTGAAGTCGTTCTACTCTTCAAGTTACGAATACCTCTATCTTCCTGGCGGCTGCTTGTGCCGGTATGCAGACTGGCACATCTCAATCGCTTCATCATTGTTCCGTCGTGCAGATCAAAGCCTAGAATCTCTTCACCATTGGGCACGAAGACCATGTCCTGCCCAGGTGGGGACAATTCACTTGGCGCAAGTAGAGGGCTGAGCATTGATGGATGAGGGTTTTTCAGAGCCGGTCCGAAGTTTGCGAGAGTGTTTGAACCGACTTCCATGTTCCATACACGCATCCGGTCGTCCTGACCATAAGATACCAGAAAGCGGCCATCTTCGTCCCATACCAGTCCGTTGACGGTGGCATTGTGCGCAATGCCCCGTTCACCTCGTCTGGCTCCTGTGCCTTTGCCGTCGTAACCGACAACCCCAATGCCATCGTCCATGTCGAGCACTCCAAGGCTGCTGGCACCACGGCGTACGTCCCACAGCCGAATACAGCCATCAGTAGATCCACTTGCCAAAATGTTTTCGGTCCTGGGATGCCAGCTAACGGACATGATTGACCCGGAATGACCAGACAGTGAATGTGTATTCGCACCGGAACGAAGGTCGACCAGTCTAACGGCAGGATGTTGGGTAGCGCATGCGACTAAGAGATCTGATGATGGAGCGGTTGACATGGAATGCGAATATGCCATCGAACCCAGATCAAAAGATGCGGAGACTTGAAGGGTCTCAGAAGAGAATATCTTCAGGGTTTGGTCATAGCCGGTCGTTAGAAACGCCAAAGAGTCGTATGGATAGAATGAAACATGTGTTATTCCAAGGCTTTGTTTGACAGAGGTTCTATTCACATGTCAGTCAAATGCTCTGACAGCTTCCCGTAGTTTTCATTTAACAGAGTTGTGTTACCTTGCTGTGCGTTCAATGGGCGAAAAAACAGACTCATGTTTGTTTGGGACCTCGGGATATTCGAGATCCCATATTGCGACTGAAGAGTCAGCACCTCCGGACAATAGACTATGGGCGGCGACTCGATATCAGTTGACCATCCTTTTGAGACAACACGATGCTACATTGTCGCTTACTATTTCCCCTCGAAACGATCGATGGCTATGCTGGTTACACCGGCGGCATGTGCCAAACTCGGGACGCGCAATGCCCTGGCTGGTCTCGCAGAATTTGCCTCATCATCTTTGGTGCCAGTGTTACTTTGTGCACGGAAGTGGATTTGATCCGCAGCTTTGAGGGTTTGCAGCAGTCGTTGGTTCTGCGCAAGCTGGAATTCATACTGGCTGATATTACCAATTTGACGGTTGAAGAGGAATGAGTTCATCGAGACCCGAGCAGAACATGCTAAGATCTCAACGTGTATTATATCTAAAGAAACATGGCTTAGAGGTCTGCCAACTTCGTAGAAAGGGAGTGTCGTTGATGCGATAACGTGTAATATTAGGTAAGCTGGAACGAGGGAACTCGTAACGTAGCTACAGCGGTATCCTAAATAGGGCCCGGGCTCTGCAGCTAGCCGTATCTAGAATGGAAATGTTAAGTTACACTACTAAGAGTATAAGGGAAAGGAGCGAACAATAGGAATATATTTGCAGCTTCATATTCCCAGGTTAGAGCAAATGCGTTTTCTATGTGTAGAAGCGCTATGAAGATACCACCATTCCAGGTAGAGCGCATAGAGTCTGCTTGATTCCGTCTTGTGTGTTGAAACACAGCGCACCAATATGCCAAAACGACCGTATGCGCACGAGGAGGCAGGCGATGTGAAAGCGGCGGCAGGGCACCAGCAGCGCCGACGGCCACCTCGAGCGGTTACCGTCTACGACGCAGTGGCCGGGCGCGTTGGGTACGAGGGGTTTCTAAACCAGCAAACAGCGGGTGAAGAGAGTGGCAACCGCACCCGCAAGTACAAAGCCTCTGGTGTGTCGGTTCCGCCGGACGAGGTTCTCTTTCGACGAGCGGGAGCGCCAGAGCGCTACCTGGAGGACGACATATACTTTGCAAATCGCCGTCTGCCACAGACACCAAATCACCAGTTGCCCGACAGCGATCTGCTGAAGACGCTGCATGCTTACTGCGCAGACTTCTACGGCTCTGCGGCTCAATCTGGCCCGCATGGCGATGCTACCGAGGTGGACTTCCGCAGCATGGACGAGACCGCGCTCATTGCGCTTGGAATCCTCATGGAGGAAGCTGCAAAGGATGCTATCGGACCTACTGGCGATCTCGCCCTCGTGGAAAGGGACGAGACCGTGAAAAGTTCTCGTCGTGGAGTCGAGTCCTTAGAGAAGCCCAGCGTCATTGATCGTCCAATGAAGAGGAAGCGCAAAAACGCTGGCAGCTGATGGTAACAAGCTTTGCATCGGAGAGATGAGGTCGTGGTTTTCATAGACAACGTCTTGTCATCCTAAACTACTGGACAGGGCTACCTAGGCCACCAACTTCAAGCATCTATGTGTACGCCAACGTCTAACAAACACGTCATCCACTATGAAAGCCACAGTTCAGCCAAGAAGTGCGATCTCGAGGGACTCGACACACCATCACGACCAGATGCCGACTCTGTAACCATCTCGAGAGTAGGCAAAAGGACGAGGACGAATGGAACTCAGAACGTTTTAGCATCGGTAACCAAGCGACCATGTCCTCGTTTGCCATGGACCAATCAGCCTTCGCCCCTGTAGGTGGCCGGTCCAACAGTCACGACCTGTGGCATGCCTGTGTTGTCGCTTCTGGAAAGGACCTGTCTCTGTGTGCAAGTGTGACAAGCTGAAGGTATATTCAAGAAGCGTGAAATGACCGTCGCTAGCAGGGTAATTACCATCAGGATATGACCGATGAATATTTGGCTGGAGCGAGATTGGAACCTCATCTTGCCTGGCACGACTATCCAAAGACGGTTGATGGCAATCAGTAACAATCCCAAAACAGCAATAAAGTCCACGCTTACGAGTACCTCCCTACAAGCGGGACGGTTGTTTGAGACTATCCGATTTGAATCTGTACCGCACCATCGGCATCGCATTACCGTTGGAGTCGTACAGTTGGGTGATTTCTAGGCCACCATTGCTCACTATCCTCTTCTATGAGGAGCTGAAACGTGCATGGAGCCCAGTGGGACCAGTGGGATTCGCACTGGGAAACCTCTTTGCGCTGAGCAATGTGCCCTTCACAGAACGTATGTCCGTCTTGACTTGGTCGAACATATCCTTCTTCGAGTCGTTGCTGCCAGCATTCTTCACTGAGCTCAAGTCGGCGGTTTTGAAGTAGGGCTGGGAACCAACATAGACCATGGTATTCAAATACTTCCGCAAACCGTCCAGGTTTTCTTTCCGATTTGTCTCCTCGGTATTCTTCTCCGTTGCGGTGGCAATGCTACTTAGGTGACCACGAATACGCTGTATGCGCTCTTCCTGCACTTCAAGAACAGGCCGCTGGCTTGGTCGAGGTCTGTCAAGGCTGGCGACGGAGGAACTTGGTGAATGTTGAGGAGAAGTCTGAACGCCCATATCCCGAGAGAAAAGCTCTGCAGGGTCGCTATCGAGGCTTTCGTCGTCTTCGGTCGACACCTTAGTATTGGGACCGGATTCCAAGTTTTTGTCATTGGCGTTCTCCGGGATTCTGCTCACGATCTTGGACAATCGACTGTTGAACTCATCGAGTTTTCCTTGGTTGTGTGTCGCAAACTCATGTCGAGACTCATATAAGGCTGCAAGCATGGGCTTCAGCAAAAATTGATTAGCAGCTATTGTGAGCGTTGCGAGACTTCCGGCAATGTAGGCAGTGTTGGCGAGATTGTCAAGCGTGACGAGAGGGGCAGGTTTCTTGGCCTCTGCGAGAAACTCTGGGTATGTGATGATTGGAGGTGGTCCCGTCTGTTGATCAGTTGTTGGGTGGTTTACGATCTTGCTTCGAACTTGCGACTGCTCTTTCGTGAAAGATGTGAAATCGGATGCAGTTAGAGGGCCGGGCGAAGACGTATTGGTCGGCGGAGGTAAGACCTGATCGATGAGATCTTTATGTATGTTCTTGCTTTCGAAAAATGCGCGTTTCTTTTCCTCTGAGGCGGCTTTGACACTCGGGTCTTCGAGAAAGCTACGCATCTGATCTAGAAGCTCTTCACGAGTCGGCTCTTTGATATCCTCAGATGCCTGACTCTCTTGACCTTGCCCATTCTCAGTCGACTCCACTGGGACCTCTTTCAACGAGTCGGGTAAACCAGGATCTTGTGCATCATCTTTCTCTCTTGGGCTATCTGCGTTGTCGGCATCTTTGCTGCTTTCATCGTTGATTGGGGAAGAAGAAGTGGGCTCTGGCGAGGGTAGCTCTGGTTTCGAAGTCTGCGATCGTTGCCATTCTGGAATGGTTGGTTTGGGAGATTCGTCGTCCGACATGAGGGCTCTACGAGGTCCAGATTAAAATAAAATGCGCGACGGTATCATATAGGCGAAAGGCTCATTGTATGTGTGGATACGGCAGAGCAGTACCGCAACATTGGTAGCTGGTGGTCCTGGGGGATCATCGATAAGTAAAGCGACATCACATGCCTCGGCTCCGCTCTACGCTAGCGGGAAAGGCGGGCGGGAGCGCAGTTCCGAATTAGGTAAGCATTGACTGCAGACTCGCATGTTCTCGTCTGAGAGATGAAGCATTGCGGTAGATGCTGTCTAACAAATAAACACTTGCCCGTAGCTAGCTGCTGATGAGAATCAACTCTTTGAATCGATGCTGGTTTGTTGGGCATTCTGGATATGGAAGGAAAGGCATCTTGCATAGAAAGGACATGTTGAAGCACCCGTCAAATGGCGACTAACATTGCAACGCGATAACCCCAGTTCTGAAGAGGGCAGCCAACTTTATAGCATTGCCAACAGCTCTGCGTTATCGAAGGTCCATTACCACCCATGAAGTGACGTCCATTGAACCGAAACCCAACGCAAGACACTGCACTCAGTTGAGGCTATTATGACATAGAGGGAATGGATAGGGTACTGTATGAGGAAGAGGATGCCAAGACTGGGGATATCCTGCCATCCTGCTCTGGTTTGGTCTGGTCTGGAGGCGTGATTGGTTGCCTCCGGAATCTTGTCTGATCTGTATCATAATGCATTGAAAGTCCTCGCCATCCACATTGTCATTGCCATTGCCATTTCCATCATATATCCTTTCGTATCCCTGTCTAGCAGCTCCATAGCATATCCAATCCCCTGGGCCCCAAAATGAGCTCAGCCGAGAATCCGAACAAGCGCATCAAGACATCCTCAGGTGCCAGCATCAGCGCATCGATTCCGGCATATCAGCCCCCTGCTCCATCCAAGACAAGGTAAGCCAGCCTCGACCAGAGTGACATGTAGTATACCGGGCGACTGCGCCATGCTCTCATTCAGTCGCCGGCGCGAATCCTCCTTCTTGCTGCATAACTGGCCCGCGTCGCATCGCAAACCGATTCTGCCCCAGTGTTACCTGCCCACCCGCCTGCCTCCTTACACCTGCCCAACCCAACCTGTCACATGCGCCGGCCGACCTTTATATGAAACAAAAACGCTTCGCTTTGGCCATGACCCATCCGGCTTGTAACGCATGATTCTGCCGCGACAAGCTCCCACCGAGAAGGCCCGCTAGACATGGCCACCTCGACCACCGCATGCGCCGTCTCAACCGGCTCCTGGGAAACTCTCTCCTGGTGAACCATTACCCCAGTCACGCCCGCTCAGGCATGCGCCCAGGCAAGCAGCAATTGCTCGCCCAATATTCAGCAGTCGCGACCACTACAGCCACTTGACTCAGCCAACCGCTCCCTGTCGACACTCACGTTGGCTACTGATCATCCCACCACTGCAACCTGGTCTACCGTGGCGATCATTCCTGCACCATCCTCACCGCACATAGCCCACAAACACCCACGCATACAGACATGGCACCTGCACGCCGTTCGAAACGAGCATCATCCACCATCCGCGTGGCATCACGGCCTTATCCCACAGCCAAAGCTAACATAACACGTACCGCCAGTACAAATACCTCCACCGTACGCCCCCAGGCCTCAAACGGGCTCAGACTCACCGTTAAGGCAGAACCTAGCAAGCTTCGTCAAGCTACCAGTGGCGCCAGCCTCTCACATAACCCATACGCCGAAACCAGCGAAAGCGATGCTACCCCTGCGCCGGCTCCTTCACGACCTACTAGGGCTAGTCGAAACCCTCGCACAGTGATCGAACCGGACACAAGCGACGACGACGATGAAGTGATCGACGATGAGGATGTTGCTCCCGCTGCCAACGACGATGACGACGACGAAGAGGAGGATGAAGAGGAGGAGGAGGAGAACGGCAACGACGACGAAGACGAGGAAATGGGCGAGGACGATCGAGATGAAGTAGACGATGAACTGCTGGGCAATGAAGACAGCGACCAGGATGCCGAAGGCAGCGACGACGAGGTCTCGGACTCGCACCCTCCCAGACCAATCATCCGACAGCAGAAGAAGATGACGAAAGATGGGAAATCCCACGTCACAATCACAGCTGCGCCTCCAAATGAAGGGTCATTGAGGAGCGTCGAAGCGAAAGAGAACAATGTCAGTCTTGATGATGACGACGAACTGAGTGAGCTTGAGTCAGGCGACGAGATCGGTCAGGACGACGAACTGATTGGTGGCGGCGGCGGCGAGGACGAGGAAGACGATGAGGATGAGGACGATGACAGCGACGACAGCAACGACGACTCCCGCTCTGCCACCCCAGACCTCACCAAGCTCACACGCAGACAACGCGGCCATTTTGAGGAAGCCACCGACAGCTCGCTGTTAGCGCTTTCGAACGAGGCACAAAAGAAGAAACACCTCTCGGCCGAGGAACACGCCATGCGACGTGCCGAAATGGCAAGGCGTAGGAAAAACCTCTCGGAGAAGAGGAACGAGGAGGAGAAGGTGAGGCCGACCAGATACTACCCTCTGATCTATATGTCCCGTACTGACCACCTCACCTTTGCAGATGGATACGATCAACAAGCTACTCAAGAAACCCGCCCCCAAGAAGAAGACCAGGGCCGAGATCATGCAGCAACAGGCCGACGCCAACACACCAGCCGCCGAGGCCGAGGACGGAGACGACGAGTACCAGCCGCGTGCGGACCCTCTCTTCACTCGGTGGGTGCACTCCAAGCAGGGCAGCCGCGTGGCCGTGCCGGACGAGTGGCTCGAGGGCCCCGTTGGCGAGGTGCTGAGCATCGGATGGAAGAAACCCACTCCCAACGCGGCGACCGAGGCTAAGATCATGGTCGAGGAGGTTGCCTGAAAGGCGCCAACGGTGGGATTCTCATCGTGGCCAAGTATGGATTGGCGTCTGTCTGCTCATCACTTTCTTTCAAAGCCTAAAAGTATCACGATGCGTGAGATGGGCATGCAACACAGAAATTCCTACCGCATTCTATAATGGATGATATCGGATTGCAGATTGGCACATAGTGATTCGAGTCTCGCACTTCAGCTAGCATGACGCAACAGATGAACAGCGTGGCCGCGGCGAGCATGTTCGATATGGCACAGCTTGTTCGTGAAGTAAGTGGTGTGAAGAACGCACCAGTAAAGTATGTATTATCTAGACATGAATTTAGAATCTATTCCGTCACCCACACCGCACCAACGTGAACATTCGAGGAACACACCTCCCTCGGACTCTTCCCACTCGGGAACGCTGAAAAATTGTGGTATTCGTATGTGATAAGAAAACAGATTGAGAAGCAGACGTCATCGCCAGCTTTCGCAGGCTGTGAGGGGATTGGCTCGCTAGCAGGTCTGGTGACAGCAGCGGCCGGGATGCATGCCTATGTCCGCAACTAGAGATCTATCCGGGACTACCTGGATGGCGATTGTCGGGTGGTGTTTGGACAGTGATACTTTAGCCTACTGAAAAAGTGTAAGAGGCAATCGACATGGTAAGTAGATACCACCATAATGGCCAGGGTTGGAAGTTGGAAGTTGTCGAGTACGCAGAGGATGAGGCGCTATTGGTCGATAGGTGATCAGAATTTGTCAGTGTTGGTGTCAGCGCCAGCCGCCGTCAATGTCATCGTCGCCGTCATTTTGTCCATAATCGCTCTCTTCGTCGCCATAAGCATCTGGATTGTTATAGTGGTCTCCATTATCCAGGCCGTCCTCGGAAGACTGTGAGCCACCGCCGGCGATTCTCGTGTCGAAGTTGTGGTAGAAATGCTCTCTTGGCCGGTCGTCTTCGCCGCCGTCGTCGTCATCATCATCCTCATCGTCGTCGTCGTCATCGTGGTGACCAACATGCGGACGCGACCGGCTTGGCTGGTGCTCATCCTCATCTTCATCCTCGGCTTCGGTGTCACCAGACGGAGGATTTCGCGCTGAAGGACGCGTCCCTCGTCGTTGGCGGATACGGGCGCCTTGATCCTCAGACTCCAGAGTTTCGCTCCCTCCTGACGACCAGGCGGGGACGGCAGTCTCATTGGGCGCGCTGTCATCAGAATCATCCTCGTCGTCCTCGCTGTCGACCACGACTGGGGTTTGCCGCCGACGTCTTGTGACAGAGGGCAAGGCAGCAGCACCCGAGCGTTTGGAGCGTCGCTGTCTGGAGAGAGCGGCCCCGGATCTTGGTGGCGGATCATCTTCGTCTTCGTCGTCGTCCAGCGCGATTTCGAGACCTTCGCCCTCCACATCATGATCGTCTGAGTCGATTATTAACGGGCGATGATTTGAACCTCCAGATGCTTCGCCAGAGGCATCTGAATCGGAAGTGCTGGAAGAATTGTCGGAATCGTCCGAGTCACTTTCATCGTCATCCTCGTCATCTGTGTCGGGAACAGCAACTGGCGGACGACGACGACGATGTGACGGCCTGGCACGCGGTTGGGAGGAAACGTATTCTTCTTCTTCAGAAGGCAAGTCGCCATCAGAGTCGCTGTCGTAGCTGATTCGGTCGTCATCTTGTACAAAGCCGTCCATGGTGGAATCCAGTTGGTCCTCGTCCTCGTCCTCGTCTTCATCCTCGTCATCGCTGGAATGACTCACAACGTCATCGAGAAATGTAGGTGGAATACCCCAGAACCCGTTCCTCCCTCTCCTCCCAAACAGTTCCCTGAAGACTTCCCCTCGCGCGTTCGGGTCTCTCTCAAGGGGATTTTCGTTGAAATCGATGGAGAAGTCGTCATGCTCGAACCAGTCGGGCTCGTCGAGCTCACCATCGACATCGCTCTCGCCTAGACCGTACGGGTCGAAGTGATCGCCGACCGGAATGTTGCAATGAATGCAGAAACCGTCCTCTAACTCCCAATGGCACTCAGGGCATCTCTCCACGCCATCTTCGACATCACGGATCGGTTGCCTCCGTTGTATCCTCCCATTGAACGCACCCTTGAATAAAGTGCCCTTCTCCTTGTCCTTGGCAATGATTTCCCCCTCTTCTTTGGCCCATTGCTCGTGCTGGGCCTTTGTCTCCCCCTCGCCCTCCACTATGTGAAGCTCCTGCTCGACGAAAGTGGCTGTCATTTCCCTAACAACGAAATTTGGTGCAGGTTGGTGCTTGACCTCGGCGCGGCAATCGGGACATGATCGTTTCGCAGATCTGGAGGGCGCAGCTTGTGAAAGCCACTCGGCCAGACAGCTGTAGCAGTACGTGTGGCCACAGCCTAGCACGAAGGGTTCGTAGAGTAATCGGTCGCATATCTTGCAGGTGATGAGCGTACGCATGGCAGCGAGGGATGCGGTGAAAGAGGAGAGCATATTCGAGACGTTGGCAGCAGCTTGCTGTGATGTGGACTCGTTGGAGCCTTTGCGTGTTCCAGTGGTGGTCGCAGCCGTACTTATCGATTTGATGGCTGCATGGCTGTCAGGAGACATCTTGCGCTTTTTGTTTGCCGGTCCCTCTCCAGTTTCCATGGTGAAAAGGGAAACAAAAGGAGTTGGGGGAAGAGGGAAAGTAAAAATCGGTAGGGTGAAGGCGTAGGTGAAATGAAGCAAATGAATGTTGGAAGAAGCCCAAGGTAGAGCAGATATGCAGCCAAGGTTGATGCGAGTCTGGGGAAACACCTACGTAGGCAAGCATAGGTTAATCTAAAAGTTCCACGATAAATTTAATTTAGAGCCCCGCGTGCGCCACACCATTACCGTGTTGTGGCTGATATTGGGATTCACGAGCCACCAGCCTACGAAAGTCCACTGTTGTTAGACGATTTTTATAGACATAGCACTGGAGTATTCAACGGTTCCACAGTATCATGCTGTCAGCGGATAACCGCCGTCTTTAAATCGGCAGAATTCTTGCTTGGATTCTATTTCAAAAAAAAGTCTACCAAGGAAGCGGTACTCGTGGCCGAGTCACCCTTATTGTTGCGCATATTGACAATGTGAATGTGAAAGCCGTAGAGTTCGCGAATAAGAGCATTATGTGTGTATGTTGGCGTTGAGACGCTGTTTGAGAAAATCAACCGACAGATTGGGGTGCAAGTTCTCGAACGTTCATATGCCAGCAGATCCAAACTGCTCGTTCTTGATACAATACTCGGTATTCGGAAGGTCAAAATCCAACCGCTCATGAAGGCTATCATGGTTCGTGAAAGAAACAAAATCACGCAATGGATTTATAACACCAAGAGGGAATAAAGAGAAATAACAGGCCAGGAATTGAAGCCCAATGTTAATACATTATGCAGCGTTCTTGATGGCAGCCTCCTCTGCCCAAGCAATCCGCTCCTTCTTGAGCTCCCTGAACACATACCAAAATGTGCACAGGGTCCAGATTCCTGCGAAGATGAAGGGGACAGCCCAGCCCACCACAAAGGCAGCATCGCCTCCAATGGTGAAAATCAGGATTGTACATACTGCCGCCATTGCTTCGCTGCCGATGCTCCAGAACAGACCCAGTCGCCTCAGCATGGCTCGGAAGATGTGGCTAGCCTCGTAACGGCGGTTGAGTGCTTCGCGGAAGGCCGTCCCGCCACTGCCATCAACGGCACAGATGTCTTCGATGAGCGAGTATATCCCAGGCCGGACCTGAGTACCCTTAGGCATTGAAGAAATCCGGATTGGGCATGGCATTTCTCGCCACCGCATGAAATCGAGGATCAGGAGTTCGGTGCCGAAAACCCATCCCATGGTCGGGACAGGCATGGAAAGCAAGCGAATCGGTGGGTAGTCCTGGACAGAACCACTGCAGGACATATTAGCACAATCCAAGGCATTATCAGACTTTGCGTGTGGGGAAGGTAGTAACAACTTACACAATAAGTTCGATCATGACAATCACCCAAGCCAGGGTGAAATTCCAGTGGAAGAAATCCAGGTACATCCTCCTTCCACCGATGACACGACATGTACTGCCGTGCTTGAAAAGCCTCCAGAAGCGAACGAAATACTCCAGGATGCTTGCGCCTCCCAATGCTGCCGTGATAATGGACCACACGGTATTGGCGCTTAGCTTCTGATTGTCCTGACTTGCTCCAGGCCCAACGCCATACCACAAACCGAAGTAAAGCGCAATGGGCATGACAATACTGTCAAATATAATCAGTGACCAGAAGAAGGCAATGGCTAGTTTTCTTGTTCTCAGTGTGTAGTTGAGAGGTGGCGGCTCGGGTTCAAAGGCAGGATCTGAACTCTGCAGTGCTGCAATTCCGAGGTCCTGATCTTGGTTTTGTGAAGCGTCTGTTGCTTGATCATCAGAAGGCTTCTCCGCCTCTCGTTCAACACCGGCCGGGCTATCAAATCCACTCGTCCTACGAGTTTCACCCCTTGCGAATTGTGAGCTCCTCCTCCTGCTCATCGTAAGCGACGGTCGGCCGAATGGACCATCAAAACGCTGGTCGAATTCCATGCTGGGGCGTGGGCCGCCGACATTGCTCGTGCGAGCGACATGTGTGCTCCTCCTTCCCGCAGGACTGATAGGTGATGGCGATGCGATGCTGACGTGTCGAGGTGATGGTACGTCGGTATCAATAGCGGTGGGGTTAGCGGTGCTTTGGATGGTCGGGAGAGTAGGTCGGCCACCTCCAATCTCCTTTGGTTTTGTCGATGGGGAGATCTCTACGGATCTTCTGCTGGTCATGTCTCGCGACTGTCTGGGTACATGTTCTTCGAATAGCGGTTCAGGCCCGTCGTGACGCTGGTCGAAGTCATGGTGTTTGGGATCTTCGTCCATAGCAGACGGCGGCGAGAGGGAATGCCAATGGTATGGAATGGTCGCACAACGGCGAGTGCAGGACCGGACGAGGGTGTCGAATGGTTGGGTGGTTTATTCAATGGATGATATCAATTGCTTATTGCGACCTTCTCGAAGGGGATTGCCGCTTTGGGCCGGATTGGACGGATTCAGCAGCCAAGGACGAAAAAGGTCGAACAGCGGCTTGGTAGAGGCGATTCGTGGTAAAATATTATATGGATGGGGAAGAGTAGAGGGAGGGTGGGAGGCCGCAATGGCAGACTTAAGCAGCAGACAATTAGGATGATGCGTATGGTTTGGTACGGCAGCGGCTATGGCGACGGTTGGAGTGATCAACGCGCGCTGGAAAGGTCGAGGGGGCCATCGTGACATCATCCCAAGCCGGCCGAGCATGTTCCATCTCTTGGCTTACGCTGGCTTGTAATCACTCTGCGACTTCACCTGACACCAACAGCATACCGTATGCACCCCATTGCCAGCACCTATCCACCTATCGGCCGACACAACACTTCTGTGCACGCTTTGCTTCTTCACGCACTCACCCGGAATATGTAATTTGCCCACGTTGGGGCGCTGTTGCAATGCGCTTTCCACTCACGCCCATCATCTTCACTTTCTCGCTTCTAGGGCAGCGGCAACAGCGCAGTCTTTTTGCGGCTGCTGCTCCTCACCTTGCACCTGCTATCCCTGCCCAGAATGTACTCGGGCCAGCAAGTCCACAGCAGAGTCCATCATCTGGTATCTCCCAAACGCTCTACAATGAGCTCGAGGAACTCGCCAGGTTGGTTGATATCGCCTATTGCGTCGGCGATACGGCCAGCCCCGGAATAGCAGAACCTTTCGCCTGTCCCTCTCGATGCAATGACTTCCCCTCGTTCCATCTCATCACAACCTTCAGTACTGGGGTCATGCTGTCTGATTCCTGCGGTTATATTGCAATGGACCATGAAAAGTCACGTATCATCATTGCCTTCCGTGGAACCTACAGCATCAGCAATGCCATCATCGATCTGAGCACCATTCCGCAAAAGTATGAACCATATCATCAACCCGTTAACGGTGGCGATGACCACGACGACGATGGCATAAATCCCAAGCCGGCTACCTGCCTGAACTGTACCGTTCACTCTGGATTTCAGACAAGCTGGGAGAATACTCGGCCTTACATCCTGGACGTTGTGCAGGCCCAATTACGGCTCTACCCCACATACTCCATTACTCTGGTGGGTCACAGCTTAGGAGGTGCCGTAGCTGCACTCGCAGGTCTTGATTTGCTCTCTTCTCTGCATGCATCTTTCACTATCAATGGAGGTGGTTCAGACCTCACTGTCACCACATTCGGCGAACCTAGGCTTGGGAATGAGGAATTCTCAGAATATCTGAATCACCAGTTCCACCTTCTATCATCTTCTGTGGATACCGATCAGAAATTTCGTCGGGTCACCCATCACGATGATCCGGTTCCGCTCTTACCTCTGACAGAATGGGGCTATACTGCGCACGCGGGAGAGATCTTCATTTCTTCTTCCACTCTACCTCCGTCACCACAGGAAATGAAGCACTGTCAGGGTAACAACGACCTGGAGTGCATTGGCGGACAAGATGGTAGCCTACTTGCCGAGGGCGTGTCCTCCGGCAGCATCACCAAGCGTGACTCCAAAATTGCGAAAGACATTATCACACCAATGAAACTGGAGATTGAGGATGTCCTCTCAGAGCCTTGGGGAATTCCCACACGATACAAGCTGTGGGAACTGTTCTTCTCGCACAGGGATTACTTCTGGAGACTCGGTCTGTGCGTACCTGGTGGTGATCCGTTCGGTGGAGGCAAATGGCGTGGCGGCTGGAAGATGGACTTGTGATTCTCTATGACGGTAATTTCTTGCTAATGATTCTACGAGTGTACGATTGACGTGTATTATGGCGACGATATGCAGTCTTATTCATGGAACTTGGTGGCGTATCTAATTTCGGCCTTATGTAGCACTTTCAGTACGATAATAGTCCCTCAGACATAATGAATGACAATACGCTCGTCAAGTCGGCGATTCGGTACAAGATGATAGTATCTGCTGGGTGGTACGGGTCATGCGCAGGACCTGAGACCTCATCTTAGCAAGACCACATGTCTACATGCAACTCCTTCAGCTGTTTCTAGCCATGACCCTAATTCGACAGATAGCCATTCTGGACCCAAAATCTCCAAACAGAATAAGCCCGTAGACCTAGCCGAGTGCGGACGTCCTGTCCGGAAGCGAGGGAGGGGCCAAAAAANCAAACCACAAAAAGAAAGCAGTAGAGCCTTATGCCGGCGGCTGAGACGAGGGGTGCATGGAGTGATAGCTGTCTGGATCGCGATCTACACCACGATACACGTGTCGAGATGTTGCAAGCGACCCATTTGGGATTCAAGACGGCAGCTACACATTTCTTCTGCTAAAGCACATGTCGACTATCTATTCATTTATTGCAATGGTCTTTCTACTGGCTTGCCATTCTTAATGACGCCGACCATGTGCAGTAAGCTTCCTCCTTGAGCCGCCTTCTATCACCCAATATAGGCAAGGCGACGGCTTAGCTCGTACTTCTAGCCTGCCCTGCGTTGGGAGGGTTCTGTGGATGATTGCGCAGAACGCAAAGATCCAAGCGTCTCGATGATTGGCCTGTTCTGTTAATATTTATGAGACCAATCCAGCTAGCAGACTGCCAGGCACGCTTTTCACAACCGTTATACGGCCAGTGTGACGCGCAACAATAACAGATATGGAAATGGCGATAGCAATGCCTCTTCTGGTCTGATGAAAAACATGCCTCTTGAACATAGTGTTGCATTGTTTCTGTATTGAAATTGAGAGATGTGTCGATGGCATCACTCGTTAAATATAAGAAGCCTGCAAGCAATTTTACAGAGTCAACAAATCAACCCACGCCATCTTGTCTTTTTGTTTCTTGTGGACACAAGGATAACGAGACTGACGTACTGGGAGGTCAGCGAAGTGACGGTGACGGCAAGGGCCGGCCCCGGGGGTCGTGGCTATTCGGAGTTGGCGCAGTATCTCCGAATACTTATCGATAAGGTACGCCCAGGTAACGAAGGATCACGTGCAGCTGTGCTTGAAACATTCATACCTCCGCTGGTCCGATGGAACCGGCTCAGGCGAGCATAAAGAGGAATATAGAGAAGGATGTACGGCACAATAGGGACCAGGTATCAACATAAAGATCCATCAGATATGTAAATTAGAAGTAGCTCTATCGAACACGAATAGAATGACCTCAAGAACCTGTGTTGTTATTCAAGTCATAGCATTCAAAGCATAGGGTAGGAATATTAGAGGAGCCATAGCAGAAATGCCCGGCCGGTTCCATCGGACCAGCGGAAGTAGAGTGGAATAACTCGTCGGAGGTAGTCCCGCTCCGCATTGTAAGGGATGAGCACAGGCCTGTTCGCAACAGCACTCAGTCTTGAAAGAAGAACGACCCACTCTGAGGGTCCCCAGTCAGATTCGCATCAAGCTGGCGACAACGCTCCTGGGTGGGCAGATCGATATGATCCCGCGTTGGTTAGCCTCTCTGAAGGCAAAACACCCGTTCGGATTATGATCGAGCAGCAAGCCGCCAACGCAGGCAAGTCAAGATGAGAAGGCATTCGGTAGATTAATGATCGCAAAAGAGTGGGCGAGCGAGCAATACAGCTGCCCATGCACTGTTGTATGTTCCATCATGACCATGGCACCACGATCCGTGAAGCTACGGTATTCATGCTCTGCCAAATGCCGACGTATATCCTTGCAGCTGCTGGAACTGCCCTCCGTGCCAGACGAAATCCGCCGACAAAAGCAAATGCCGAAATGCAGCTGCCTTCCAAGGTTGCGATCTCCGCACTGGACATGGCTGGCTAACGTCTGCAAACCCCGACTAGCCAACTACCAAGTAGGTACAGATCACAGGTAAATGTACCGTTGGATTTCCGAACCACCAGTTGTCGTCAAAAGGACTTATAGACTGTACCTAGTTATATTGGACCTGCAAGTTCATATATGACAAGCGGGTCGTCGTGACTTACTCTACTTCCGGTCAATGCCAATTTACTGGCACTCATCCATCTCATCATTGGCGATATTGCATGGTCACGAACATGAATCTTAACATTTCGAACGATTGTTCTACAAGCCGACTTTCATCAAAGCAACATTCAATTTGCCATGGCCATGCTGTCGTTTCATGCGAATAGACTCACTTGACGCATCCTGCAACCATTCTAACCCATTTCAATGTAGTTACATAACAACCAGTTTTACACCGGAATTTGCAGCAAGTAATCGAGGGACCACAACCGGACATGCTGTTCGGCTATCGTCTTATGCCGATGAATACGAGCTGACAACAAAGTCTCAATCCGAGGATAAGGCGGCCTACTGCCGAGGGCTATTTCCCCCAGGGACGTACCGCCACTAAGCAAGAATCATGGAGAGCCTCAGCTGCAAGAATGAGTCCACCGGCGGCGACTATATGACCACACCTCTACTACCGAATGCGTCCAATATGCTACTTGGTTGTTCTACAGTCTCATCCAGTTGGGCGAGACTTATCGTGGTGATGGTGCCACTATTGTCCCGTTGCACCGCCCTGTTGACTATTCTTTACCTTCGAGTCTCAAGCTGATCAAACAAGAGACGGCCAAACCAATGACAGTCGCAATATCGGGAACTCCCCAACATGTGGGGAATCAGGAGCAGGCTCACAAGCAAGGAACTGTTTCTTTGATCCAATGCTCTGGGAGTGCTATCCAATGCGTGCGGTAATTTCAAGCGAGATGGCCGATTATTTCCCTTCTTTGCGATCCTAAGCCTAGCACTGACGAAGCTCACGTAACGATCATTGGCGACGACATTGGATCCTTCGTAGATCGCTCTCGACCAAGTGCTACGATGAAGGCCCTTTTACGGATCCTGCCATGTACGTCGACCTGCGTTCGAGCGGACATCATCCCAAACTCCTGCATTCTTGACGTCAGCCAAATGTGTCCGCTCGGTGTTAGACACCCAAGGGAGAGGGGGCAATGGAAAGGCAGGGTGCGTTACAGTAACGTTCCGTCTGTATATATATGTGTGCCCTCGCGCCTGAATGGCATGGTCAGTATTCGACCTTGACACTTATCTACGACAAGGACTCGCGACGACTACTTTCTTGTGCATCGTTCAAAATGTTCACCAAATTGACCGCTATTGCCCTAGCCCTGCAGTTGGGCATTAGCTCAGCTCAGTCAATGGTGGTTGGCGCGAAGTACAACTACTGTACCGGGGCTGACAACGCCCCATACTGTATAGTACCGCCACAGTCAAGTCTCGGTTCGGACGAGTATATTCTGGGTACGTCCACTTGTTCCACAGCTGATTCGACACACACCAAATGTTCTAATGTCATTGGAAGTTTTGCAAGGTTACTACCCTGTAGGCGGAT
This sequence comes from Leptoxyphium fumago, assembly GCA_001660795.1. NCBI lineage: Eukaryota > Fungi > Ascomycota > Dothideomycetes > Capnodiales > Capnodiaceae > Leptoxyphium > Leptoxyphium fumago. Next base: position 316,306 of record LSHF01000012.1, read on the forward strand.
GCCCATATGGTGGGTATTATGCGTGCTGCTTCGGCGGAGTTGTAAGGCTCACAGTCCCTGTTTTTTCTACCTAAGTACAAAATCTGGGCAAATGCTAATCCAACCGTCAGAGTGATTACGGAAGCTGTGACGAAGTAAGCTATGGTACATGCACCTGGAATGGGGAAATGTGCCTCTAGGACTGGACTTTGGCATTGGGTTTCATAGCGAAATGTGTTTACCTTAGTACCCATGACAGCTCGGCGCAACCCGCAGCTGGAGGGAAATGCTCCCACCACGATCAGTTCAGGAGTGATCACTACACTCGTTATTGGAATACTCCATGTTATAGAAGCAATGATATACAATGGTTAACTACCTTACTTCCAGAAACAACACTCGGTTCCATACTTCCGCTTCGATTGACGACCTATGGGCTCGGTGTAGATCTTTCAATTGAGTCAACATTTATACAAAGCAGTGTGCTTGGGTGATAGGTAACTGCACCAAGGCTTGCTTGTTTTATTATATCGAGGCGTGCCTACCTATACCTTTTCCATAGTCGTTATTGTCCTACCTCCAGTGTCCTGTAACGTACAGTACATGCCCTGAAGCTAACGGCTGGCTGCATGAATAGCTCGGATACCGTGGTCTGGGCTTAGGTTCCTACAACATTACATAATCTTCCCGTACCAGCAGTGTAAAAACGAGCTCGGAGCCCTACGCTAAGTCTACGGCTTCCTATAGCCATAGCGGGACCTGTCCCGAAGCAGTAGGACGGGAAGCTGTCGTCTATCGTGACTAGAACTATTATATAGGGAAATAAGCTGCCAGACATTTCCGCAACCCATCCATAGACATGCGCTTTCTTTTCATCAGGTTCTGGCTTTGGTAAAACACTTGCTACCAATCCTGTTGAAAATGGACGAACCTTTGGAAAACCGAGTAAATACTCATTATACTAAAAACTCTAACAGTCGAACTGCAATCAGCATCTAATCTATAACAAACGTCAATCGATCATCAAGCGGCCAGCGCATCGACTGAGGAAGGCTCCTGGCCAAGGCCCAGGTGCAGCCAGCACTGATTGAGGCCCAGATCATCTGCAAACATCCTCTGCATGAGCGCCTCGCCGTGGACCAAGCCTTCCTGCTCAGAATATCCAACGGCCTTCTTGCCCACGGCCACTGCGATGCAGGGCTCAAACGTGGGGAATTCCTTGTACTGTATCTTGTCAAGCACGCCCTCCTCGCGCAACATATGCTGTAGGATGTTGTTGGCCGCGATCTGGCCCATGTACATGGCACCGCCGCAGCGCTTGATGGCGGGCCACGCTGCAATATCCCCCACGGCGTAGTGATGGCTCGCGTCGCCGATGCAATCCGGGAACTGCATGTTCGCTTGCACTTTGACGCAGCCGTCCCCATCTAGGGCTTTCCTGGGAAGGTAGGTTGATGTTGAGATGGGTTTGGACACCGCGTTGATCACATGCCCTGCCGACACTTCTGTCCCGTCTGAGAGCTTGAGCACCTTGTTCAAGGTCGTATCTGGAGGCAGCACTATATCCACCACTCGCTTGCCGAGGATCACTTCCACGCCAGCTTCGCGGACTAGAGAAAGAGTCTGGCATTTGACATCCTCGGGCAGCGGTTCTGACGAGAGCAAGGCATCGCGTGAATGGATCAATGTGACCTTTGCCCCAGGTCGGACGGTCTTCAGTTCAGCAGCCATTTCGACGCCGACAGCTCCTACATGCAAGTCAGCATCCTATATGGTTGGGGTTTTCATAGAGTCGACAGATCACACCCACCTCCGCCAATCACCACGACGCCTTGTTCTGCATTGCTGATCTGATCGACATGCCTCTGACACTCGAGCAGATATTTCTCAAAGGTCAATTCTTGTGGCACTGTTGGCCAGACGCGACGCAAGCCAGTCGCCACCACAAGGTAATCATACCCTATTTCTGTAAGGCGGCCAGAGTCATGTGACGAGATTGTGGCTGTTCTTCCTTTGTAGTCCAATTGCGTTACAGACCCATGTTTGACTTGCACTGAAGGTTGCTGTAGGCCAGGGACATCTGCGTACTTCTTCCAAGCCTTAGGCGCATACTTCTGGTCTGTCAGGGCCAAAGGTGAGCCGATGAGATGGACTGTTTTTGAACGTCATCAGCTTCGTCTCCTCGACCAACAATATAGGACAGACCAGCTTACAGAATCCATCCCTTTCGTCGACAATGGTGATGTTGACCGGTATTGAATGGCCCGGGACTGGTGGCTCTGTACCTGGACGAGGTTTGCCTTGACAAAGCTGTAGCAGGTCGGCTGCAACAGACAGTCCGCCGTATGAACCGCCCAATACAAGGATCTGATAAGGGCCACGTGGCTTGTGCGGGGATTCCATCTTATCAGATGTTCGAAGTTGCAATCGATGTTTCAAGTTCGGTCGTGGTTTTGAATCGGTTGTCGAAGAGTAATGACGCCCAAGTGTTGCATAGATGATGGGAGATGGGCTGGTCTTTATTGCTCTCGTCATAACATCGCGCCATGGCTCCCTATACGTCCCTGCCCGGCAGAAAGCATGCTCGGCGCATGCCCCCAGCAACGACAGCATACGAGAGTCTCCCCCGATATCGGACGATAGGGAAATGGCAAGTAGCTAGTCGACTCGAGCTCTGGGGCTTTTGTAGGGTTCTGGGGTTTTGTCAATTGGCATTTGGCAGAGCATCTTTGATCAGAAGGAATTGGCCGGATCTTATCAGATGCGCCGTCGTCAGGCAGTTTGACCGCCATATGGACCAAGCGCTCCGCCAAGCCGAATGAATAGATGATTGTGCTGTCTAGAGAGAGGTCCCATACTCTATAGGGCAAGGTGCTGACGGGTTTCATTTTCTAGTCGGCGAAAACAACTTCCGTAGGTTGCCAGACCTGGTAGTACTTGGGCTTTGCCAACCTCCCAGTAAGGTAATCAATCTTATCAGATGCAGACTTTTAAAGGCGGAAGCGGATCTTTCCGTCACCTTAGCCCTAACTGGGAAGTCTGACACACTTCGCTGTAGATCGTGATCGGAACATGTCATCTGTATGGGGCGGACGAGGCGGTAATGGTTGAGCTGGCGGTTTGAGTGCTGCTCCATCTCATGAACACTCAATGTGACGGTGGCATTCAATGCGAGATACACTGAACTCTTTTCCCATGTGTTCCATGGATACATAGATACATAGGTAGGTTGTGAGGTCACTCGTGGGGTAATGTGCACAACCATTCAAATCATCGTTCGGCGTCTTCACCGACTCCGCTGAGACGCCAGCTCCAGGCGGTTCAGATATCATGGATGGTAAGATATAGCAAGAGTGACGCCTTTGCTTCTATAAAAATAGGTGTCATTGGTGTCGGCGAACTCGCCTATGTCTCTTGAGGGTGGAGTGGTGGATCCAATTGCGACAGCCAATGTACAGAGAACCTCTTGTAGGGATGTACTGTATAGTGTATGGGTATGGGTATGGGTCTACAGGAGAGTATTACCCACAGGTATTGTGGGGACTGCGATGACCCTGCGTAGAACACGGAGGTGATAGTGTAATGCTCAGCTGGTATTACCTACTGTATACCTAACAAGCACTACCAAGGTATGTTTACTCGACCTTTCAAGTGCGTGAGACGTGATATTTCCAGGGTGATATCAGGTCCACCTGCCCTCTAGCTGTAGGTAGCTGCATTCAGCCACTAGATCTTATGCATCTCGATCCAATACCTCCACGAAGCGGCAGCCCGTACTGTGTACTGTACAGACTTTTACAGGACTGAGGCTAAGACCCAGCAGCAAAAGATGGAAATCTCAACACACGGGGGCGGTGATTCGTCCGTATGATGATGCTTAGGAGGCAGGAGGACAGATGACAGGACCCATGCCTGAAGAGACGATCGCGTACAGAAGAGGAAGTTGAGTGGGCATGCACGAATGGGCCAACGCTTTGGATGATCTTGAGATCCGGATGGCTCGATTTCTAGAACACTGGGGCCGGCGGTCCAGATCGCCAGCAAAGAATGTCCCCGCTAAATACTTGCCTAGGACTGGGCTGGGCATGGTGTGGTACCCATGGCGGCAGTGGAGGTAATCCAGCAACTCTATCGCACAACCGCCACACGCAACGCCGGTCCAGACTCCACAGATCCTGCACCGAAACATTTGCCTTGATGCACCACGTTCATTCATTCACGCCCCTTGAGCAGGGCAAATAGGTAATAGGCAATAGCTCGGGTAACCCGCACTGGATGTACGGCACTGCCCTTGTTATCTTGTACTGTACCCGTATGTCCCCTCTGGCCGTCTAGCCTCTCTCTCTCTACCTTCGACTGGACCCCTCTCGCACGCACGAGGGCAGAGCTGGCCTTGCTTGCGCGACGGTGGCGTGAAGACCTCGACGGATCCCTCAGCCTGTGTGCCTGTGCGTGTGTCGAATGCATATGCGCACGCCTGCCTCGTCGTCCAGTACGTCGATTGTCCGCCTGGCTCTCATCTGCTCCTCCGTGGAGCGAGCGTAGCTATCTTCACCACCGCTGCTACCAGCTTCCACAGTCGATTTTCTCTCTTTTTTCCCCACTTGCGTCTCTCGCTATATAACACAGCGCCTCCACCTCGACACATCCGTCCTGTGTGCGGCGCCCGCCAATGATTCAGGATGCATTATGGTGAGTTGTGAATGTCTGCCCAATCCATCGCACGACAGAAATTCCGAGTTGTTGGGTAAGGTTGGTGGCGTCAGCTTCCTACATCTCCAGGGCTGGGGTGTTGGAGCTTCACCACCCCCTTCCCTCTTGACTTCTCGAAATAATCTGTCGGCCACTCGCGGATTGCTGATCATTGGCGAACCTTTGCTCCAGTGCGCTTCCTCAAACTCCCTCATGTGCAGGTGGAGTCCAACAATATAACCCTTCGTGCCGTGATCGTGCTCACTACAGATCTTGGCGAGACCTTCTATCCTGACGACGTCGAGCTGGTCGCCTCCATTCGCGACAAGGCTCCAGATGGCGAAATATACCTTCGCCGCAAGTTCCTCTGTCCTGGAAACACCCGCGCGCTCCCCATCAACATCAGCCTCTCCCGTTCAGATGTCGAGTGGCCTGCCTGCTTGCATGTGATGGTCAAGACGGGTACCGGCTCTGCATCTGCCCAATGGTCCACAGGCTTTCTCTCTCCCTTTGTGGAGATCTGGAGTGACGATATCACCCCAACGAAAGGCCACTTTACCGCTTCTACCAGAGTAGAGCGTCGGTTTACCACTCTGAACGAGAAGACCGTCTCCCTGCTCGAGGATGTGGGTGATTCTATTGCTAGGCATCTGTGGGACGGTAGTCAGGCATTGGCCCACTATATTGATCAGACCATCAACCTGCAACACCCCCACCCGTCGGAATTGCCTCTTCTAGAGTATGTGCTCGTCTCTGCAACCTATCGCCGATTGAACGTCATTGAGCTTGGTTGCGGCTGTGGGACTGTTGGCATCTCCCTCGCCCAGTCGATTCCCGAGTGCGATGTCCTTCTCACAGACCTGCCCGAGGCAAGTGAAATCGCGAACTCCAATATCTCGCGCATGAACCCGGCTATAGCGTCGAGGGTGTCGTTTCAGTCGCTGGATTGGGAGGCGCCATTGCCGCCAATGGTTGCCACACGACCATACGATCTGATCGTCGTGAGTGAGTGTACATACAACACCTCCACGTTGCAGCCGTTGGTGAATACGTTGACTGCCCTCGCCTCTCACCGTCCTAAGGCGGTCATCGTCATCGCCACCAAGACCCGCCACGCAGACGAGGCTCAGTTCTTCGAAATGATGGAGAAAGCCGGCATGGTCATGGATTCAAGCGCTCGAGTCCCCTTGCCTGGTAAGCCTGGCGATGGCTATTCAGACACTGCCAAGGACGTCGGTGTCTTTGTGTACCATGGCAAGAGCCACAGACTCAGTCTAAGCCCACGCAGTGGTAGCGATGAGAGCGTTCAGACCACCGCTACCCCGGCGGTGATATCACACTTACAGGACAAGAATAACCAAAGCCGATAGAACAGATTCGGCCTGACTCAAGGCTATTGGTCTCGGACACCTAGTCTTTATGCTTTAGAACCTTCCCGGCTTATACGAAAAAGCAAGAAAAGCAGGTCTTGCCCCAAGGGCAGGCTCCCCTGGAGGTAGCTTTCGTTTTGATCTGGAGGGAATGAATCCAGAGAATCTGTTGTGGCGAGGAAGGGCATTTCTTTGATACCGACGATGATGCATATTCTTGTATATATCTCTTTGCCGGCCACTCGATTCGAAGCTGCAAGTCAATTCCGCGCAATGCACATGGTGGCTTGCAATTTGGTCTAGACTAGTCTATCTTTGAACAGAAATCGAAGCCACGAACTATGTCGAGTCGCATAGTGTACTGTGTATGCAACTAGGCGGTCTGGTTGAACATCTGATCAACAACTATGGTCTAGTAACACAGGCAGATACATATCAAAAAACCTGATTCCGGGTTGAACCGTTTGATCAAGAATTGACAGGTTTCGGATGACTGGCGCTTTTTTGCACTTCACTTTCCAAGTAAAGCTTGTACGACTGGCTCGACAGACATCATCGTCAACGCATGAACAAACAATGCAACGTAGAGACTTCAACCCATAGACTACAATTCCAAAAACGAAAAGGGGATGGAATCAACTCACCTCACAAGTTCTCCTCACGCCCTCCGCCATGCCGACCCCTGGGACGTAGCCGAGCAACTGCCTCGCCTTGGCATTGTTCGAGTAATGCGTGCGCACGCCGTCCCTGACGCTGCCTCTGCTGAGGGTGGAGCCGGTGCCTCTCCACCAGGAGAGCGACTCGGCGAGGGCGCCGGCCAGCCAGGCCAGCGAGTGGGGGATGTGGAGCCTGTAGCGGGGATGGTGGCCGAACTGGGCCCAGACGTAGAGGAGGAAGTCCCAGAAGTAGAGCGGCTCCTGGTTGGAGATGAAGAAGGCGTGGCCGGCGGCGGACGGGTTGGGGCCCAGCAGGTTGTCGACGGCCAGCAGGTGCGCCTGCACCGCGTTGTCCACGTACAGCCAGTCGTAGATGTTGTCGCCGTCGCCCACCACCACGCCCGTCTCGCCGTTGCCGATGCACCCGTGCAGCATCCCCATCACCTGCCGCTCGCCCGGCCCGATGATCGTCGCTGGCCGCAGCGCGCACGCCTGCAGCCCGCTGTCCGCCGTCCGCGCCCGCTCCAGCACGTACGTCTCCGCCAGCCCCTTCGACCGTCCGTAAAACAGCATCGCCTGGCCCTCCGGCAAAGGCACGCTCTCGTCCATGTTGCGGTAGTCCGTCGTCAGGTCGTCAATCAGCACCGTGCAGCTCGACGTGTACACGAACCGCCGACATCCGCTCCGCATGCTCGCGTCCAGCACGTGCCGCGTGCCCTCGTAGTTGATCGCCCGGATCCGCTGCCAGTCGGTGGCCGACGTGCTGTAGCGCTGCTCGCGGTCTGGCACAATCCCGGCCGTGTGCACGACGATGTCCGGCGGCGCCTGCAGGCCATCGAATGCGCGATTGACGTCGTCCACGCTGGTGATGTCTGCGACAATATGTCGTTCCACCCTTCCGGCAAGCTCTGGAGCGAGAGGCCGGATGTCGAGGGTTGTTAGAATCGCTGCTTGCTCACGCGACAGAAGTGCCTCCACCAATGCGTTGCCGAGGAACCCACTCGCGCCTGTGATGAGAATTCTGGTGGCTTGTTCTTTTGTCATCTTCGTTCAGCAGGAATTGCAAAGGTAACAACTTGCCAAACTTATTATAATTACCTAGGTATATTGAACTGTAGCCGATTCCCCACGCTTGCATGCGGTGTAGGTCTAGTTATTTTTCTCGACTCGGACTTCTATTATGTAGTCAGAATACAGCATTATGATATCGATAACCTGCTCAGGTGTCTTCCCTAGCGAGGTATATTTGGGGAGGTACGGTGTAAGGATCATAGACGTCTGCATCTTACGACTTCGGAAGTTCCTAATCGGGTAGGTGGTATAGCAGTCAGAAATAGAGCTATGTATCTACGTAGATACACCTGTGTATAGCTGGAGCATTCACCATTTAGAGCTAAAGCCTTTAGCATGCACCAAATCGAGATGACCCTTGTATAGCTACCTCTTTCTGGATCTAAAAAGCAAAGAGACAGACTGGATGGACTGAGGTAGAAAGACGTATCATATTCAATGGAGTAAATAAACAAATAGAGGGAGGATATCCGAGCCGAGCCGAGCCGAGATAAGATAGCACAGCACAGCACACAGCACAGCGGTCTCGGTAGAGTACTTACTATACGTATAAAAATGTATGCATGTTTTTGTGCAGCGCGGCTCGAATTTCCAACATGAAGATCAATGCCAGCACGGCGCTGGCCACACCCAGGCTCGTCCTGGTGCCGTACTCGAGCCGCCATGTGCCTTGGGGCACACCTGTTCGAGCGTCATTTCACCAATCAAGCCTCGCTTGGTATTGGGCGATGCGGCCTGCCCGCACGCCTCAAATGCAACGGCCGAACGTGCTCTCCTCCGGCGTCGTGGAAACATACCGCTATGGGGATGAGGGCGACTCGTGCCGCACAAACCTGAAATTTCAAAGGTTGACCTCGGATCAGGTGGGGATACCCGCTGAACTTA
>LSHF01000120.1:0-71826 GCA_001660795.1 Leptoxyphium fumago
CCCACACACACGCACACACATATACACACACATACGCACCTTGAGCACACGCACTGGTCTGCATTGAAGCACACATGCATAGATCGCCGGCGTGTGGTGGAGCTCATATAAACCAGGCGAATCCCTGTTGGTTTGATGGTCATTTGATATCTGGTGATGTACAAATTGATGCCTGAGGCAGTATAGACACCCCCCCTCCCGACTTGGCAACGGCGTTGAGGTGTCTCGTTCTTCCGGGGGAGGATTGCATACATACCGGTATCCACCTTGCTGTGGTACCTGGCAATATTTACAGGATGACAATTGCTGTRRKGTAGACTGGTCGAGTCGCCACCACTCACCAGTCGCAAATCGCAGCGCAGAGCCCGCCTGCACCGGCAATCACCCGGCCAGGTGACCTCCACCTGCGAGCCTGCTGTTGCATCTTGCTTGCTGTAGCGTCGTGGTCGGACTGTCGGGCTTGAATGTCCGTGCCGATGGTGACGATGCTTTGATAGCACACATCCACCTGGACTGCATCGATTGCATTTTGCCACCCACTTGTTATAGCCGTTTATTGATTGTCGTCGCTAAAAGCCTGCTACAGTCGACAATTTCTGATGCCATAGATAGGGATGCATGCAACACGGCACTTTTGGGTTTATGCTCCTTCCCTTTGATTCGAAAATATGCCCCATGTAGCACATCTAGGCTTCGCATCCATGCGTGAGTGCATGCCAGGGGTCAAGGTTTCTTAGCTGCAGCCGCGAAGGCAATTCGAGCCATGCTTACCCTGGTCAACGTTGTCCGCCGAGGCACTTCTCGTCACACCGATACCCGGCTATCTAGAGAACATCGAGTGGAAGACGGATCAGCTTCCCTACGAACAGATATGTATCGTTTCTTGGTATGCATGGGATGCTGGGCATTGGCCGTGAGTTCCATGAACAGTGTCGATTGTGACGTTGATCGTTGAAGAATGGCCACATCATCTCTACGGAGGCGGAGTGTGCTCCGATACAGAGACAAACTGTACCGCTCTCAGAAGGCTCTTGATAGACTTCACAACGTCTGCAAGGCACCATGACGGTGGGTAACTTCCAGCAGATTACCTATGCGTCTCGCTGTCTTGACGTCTCGACGCGACTCTCGCTTTGCATCAAACTTTCCGTCGCATCCGCACTCCTCGCACAGACCAGACCTCAGGGATGCGTTGGTCGTGCTTTACCGCTCAGAGGCACATCATTGCGGATGCAGATTGTCCGACGGAGAAGCGGCAGCCCTCAACGTTAAGGGAGTTGTGCCGTACTGTAGATCATGACGGACGTCGTATGCTCCTGCATGCCCTACGGCAAGAGCACCACCACGGCTTATGGACGCGAGCATCAGATATAACATGAATGCATAGACAAGCCCAGACCCATTCTCAGCGCTTTGGTTGATTGGCGGTTAACCCACCCCTTACTCTAGTTCCTGTCCCCCAAAATGATGCTCAACCAAATGTTTGCATCATGTTGATAATGGCAACGACTGGTTATGGAAAGAGGGTGGTATTGGGCGTAACTTTCGGGGAATGATAGCATGTCGCGCTTCAAAGATGGAGACTCTGGTGATTATTGGTATACAACACCCAAGCGCATCAAGAAATACACTCGGAAGCACAAAATAATGATAATGACAATGACAATGACAAGCTTTCGTTATGCATAATGTGCATGNCCCCCCTGAGATGCATAGTTTACACTATGATTCCTCCAGCACTTGTGCAGCTTGCTGCCAGAGATGCGGGCGTGGTTTTGAAAGTCACCGTGATGGTCTTTGTCGTGGAGACGGTCGTGACCACGGTCGTGAACGGCACATAGATGATACCGGTAATTGTAACTGCCGGCTTAGTGACGGTGGTCACTAGAGCCGAAATGCCTGACTTCACAGTGACCGTAGGAGTGGTAGTTACTGTTTCAAAGTAGGTGGTGGCGTTAGTCACCGACACCGTGGGAGCAATGCTGGTGGTTGTGACGAGGACAGGGGTGGCAGCGGTTGACGTAACGGTTGGAGCATCAGGGGCACGCTTCTCGAGTTTTGCTGCTGCAAGTTTTGAGTGGCGTGCCTCGACAAATGCTCTACGCTGGTCTTCTTCCACCGCACGCCCCTCGATGACGGATCGTTTAAACTTGGAAGACAGCACTGAAACTGTGGGCTCTGGCGTAGACTCTGGTGTGGCATCTCTGGGAAGCACAATGGTAAGTCCAGGGAGGATGGTAATGGCGATGGTAGCAGGGAAATCAATCTTCTTCACAGCAGCCTGCTTGCTGCAAGTTGCAGTCGCAGTTTTGGTAACGGTAGAAACGGAAGCGCTCTGCACGGTAGAGACGATAGTCACAACTGCCTGCGTGACAGCGGTGATGACCGGTAGCGGCTGGTCGGTGACTGTCTGAGTTTTGACATAAGAAGCGACAGTGGTGGTTTTTGCGGGTGCTGTAGATGTGATGACGGATGTGACGGAAGTGGAGAAGGTTGCAATTGGTGTTGATACATCGGTCACGGTCACTTGGAACTCATAGTCAGCTTCTACATTCTACGAAGGCAGTGAAGCTGCTTACCTGTAGGGGTCACTGTAGTGGTGGATTGATGTCCAACATTGAGGGAAAAATCACGCTCAAATGCGATCGGCTGGCAGTCGCCGTTGTTCGAATAGACCAAAATCGACCAGTCTCCCGACGTAAGATTGTCCTTGTCTATGGGGCTGTTTCAGGTTACAGTTAGCGGGTCTGCCATATATTGTCGTCTTTCTGTTTGACTTGCCATGTGGTCAATTCGGGAGTACTGTCGGGTTGCAGGTCTGTCATCGAGCACTCAAGTTGGTTGCCATCTGGATCGACCAGAACATTGTAGCTAGTATCGTTCTGGCATCCTGTAAACGTTTGTAGAGCCGTGAACGGGTCTGTAGAGTCCACATTCTGGAAGTAAGTTCCTCCATTTTGGAAGTCGATGCCGTACGATTCGCAAGTTGTACTGTAGCAATAGGAAGGATATGTATCACTTTGCGCAAAAGCCCGCACCAGCAATGACGCTGCCACTGCCCAACTGACGACGAAGGACTTCATCTTGATGGATGCAGATGCCAATGGCGAAAGAAAACGATTGGACGGGTTCAGTGAAGATTTTCAATCAACGAGTGTGTGTACTACAATAATGTTTAGAAACCAATTGACAGTACCGTTCTGAAGGGGGACCAGACGGGACTTATCATCTGTCCTGGTCACATCGGAGCAGATCGACAACATGTCCCGCCGAGTGGTCGTCCACTGTTTCACCATTTCACGAAGGGCTTGAATCTACTCAGCCGAAAAGTCCACATGTCGCCGCCATAGGAGAAGGTTGGGAGGACTGTTTCCGTAGATTCCGTCAGACCAAGAAGATCTGGAACTGGAAGTACTTGCTGCGTCAGTGTGAACACATGAAGACATCCTTGACATTGATGCTGATCTAGCGGCTCTCAACCTTCCGTCATGCGAGGGTTCAATCGCTAAGGTATATCAATGTAATAGCCCAGAAATTGGCGAAAGTATAAAATGGCAAAAGACAGGGTCCAGTATGAGCACAACTCGCCCGGGCGGCAGTCGAAAAGTGTACTCGGCCGCACGTTTGGTCTGGCCCATACTGCTCTCGGCCCTTGATGCTTGGTCTTTGCCTAGATCAGCGACATGCTGCGGGCGAATGAATAGTGCGTACAGGTATTGGTGTCGGAACGTACAGTACAGTAAGGCAGGCTTATCACGATGCAGGCTTGAGTTGTTCTTCCGTTCCGATCTTTCCCTCTAGACTTGCCGATTGTTTGTTCACATGCTTACGACTAAGAAAGGCATTTGCAACGCGGCCAGATAGATGCAGTAGTCCTGTTTTTCGCCATCTGGCAATGGCGTTTGTCGCCACCATCATGAATGGAAGTTTAGTTCGTGAGCAATGCGACACAATAATTCAGCTGTACACATACCTAAGCACTGTCACGATCTAGCCCCGTGGGAATGCGCCACGTTCATGCCTTCCATCTCCCACTGACGGCGGCTGGTGGCAAGATCAACGGGAATACAGCAGACTACTAGCCCAGCATTTGGGGTTCAAAAGCGGCATTTGAGGAGTCTGTCTCAGGCTTGGCGATAGTGCAGATGGAGGCTCCAGCCTAGCAAACTTTGTTAGACTTTAGTAGATTGAATAGATACTCGGCCGCCTCTTGTGAAGACACCCGAACAATACCTAGAAGCTGCATGAGCCAGGATCAACAGGTGGCGAAGTCTGGCCTATCCCAGTCCCTCATAGAGACGGGAGTATTTTTATCCCTTCGAGGAAATGGTGATGCTATGTTCCTGATCGACACGATGTCAATGGAATTGCAGGGTCGAAAAGTGATCCCCCGCTGGGCCAAGCATTTCCATACGTGTAGCTCGCCATCCCAGACTGCCATTTCTTTATCTAACCCCACGTCGGTTGAGATGTCTCTGGGGTGATCGCCAGTGACAGATGGAAGGACGGCATGGAGAACTTCGCGTCGGTGCCGTGATACTGCCAAGGACATCTAAATATGGAAATCATGTTCAAGAGGTATGGGTGGCTACTGACACAGGCTTGTTGCATTGTAGGAGGTATGTTTGATTTGAGAACGACAAGGAAAGTCCATTGCATTGCACATTAGATCTGCATGAGCTCCACGTCCACTCTAGCTACGTACTGAACAGCCAGGTAGTGCGAATTAGGCGAACACGCGATCCTTGTGCGAATGCGTACAACGGAGCTGCACGTCAAAGCTATGTGGACGTCAGCAGAACCAGCGCAGACGCTCGACAGATCCATTGTAGCACAAGCACCAAGTCCGGCGGCTGTCATAAACGTAAGTTACACACCGAACATGTGGGACGACGCGTGTATACCATGATCCCTCTGTGAAACCGCAGGAGGTTCGGATGTCGAAGTGATCCGCAATATTTACAATGCACTTTTATAGACGAGAAATGACTTCTTCGGGCATGCAATTATCGCCTGGTGACGCGATGACTATGGACGATAAACAAAGCTCATTAAAGAAAGACTATTGACGGAGTTGAGCATTTTACGCCACATGACCGAAAGAATAACGGGATAACGCTTGTCTTTCCATGCAGAGCTGGCAATGTAGCCATAGAGGAGAAACTTCCCACAATGAGCGGACGCAAATTATTGCTACGTTTTTTTCTGGGAAGGTGTTGCAGATTCGATACGCTGTGATTGTCTTGGGATGAGCCGGTATCTGCAATCGACCCATGGTGTGACCTAGAGTGTCAGAGCGGTTGGAATAAACCCTACCGAGTGAGACTGCAAGCGGATCAGCTATGCAAGACCTAATCCGGCAAGGACGATGAGTGCCCCATTCATCACTACAATGATTATCCAGACGATTGCTGCAACAGTTGTTGTTAACCACGAATTTCGCATGTTGATGGTCTGATCACCGCCTGTGGATCCTTGGGAGACTTCCAGATTACCACCTGAGGCATTGAGGACCACCCTGTCCGCACTGATTGTCATATACTTTGAGCGGCAAGTAAACCAGATGAGTGGTGCTGATACAACAGGCAGAATGACACTCAATGCGACCTGACTGGCATTCAGTGCTGCACTGAGGCCACTTTCGCCAATAGCACCGGCGATAATGATGGCCGGAATGATACTGAGTGAGCGAGTGAGCAAGGCGCGCACCCAAGGTTTTAGTTTCAGGTGCAAGTGACCCTCACTGACCATTTGGCCAGCAATGGTACAGACAATCATAGCAGAGACACCAGATAGTAGAAGAGCCAATGCAAAGACCGTGGCAGCAGCTGGAGCGAGCATCTTGTGTAGAAGGTGGTAAATTCCAAACAGATCGGCGTTATCTGCTCCTTCGACGTTGCTCAAACTGGCACCTGCAACAATGAGGATAGAGCTGTTGATAAACAGAGCGAAGGTCAACAGCATTATGACTTGTTCTACAATCGAGTACGACAAGCATGCCCGGATTGCTGACAATGTCGGTCTGTATTTCACCAGAGCTGGATCGTCCTCTTCATCGTCCGTCGGTGAGTCGTTTAGTAGCGTATTGTTCATCTCATCAAACTCTCGTAACCGAGGCTGCACCATTCCCGAACCGAGGAAGAGCGAGTGCGGCATGACAGTGGCACCGAGAATACCACATGACTGATAGAGACCTTGAGCCTGGACGATAGCCGAAGACGGGAGATATCCACGAAATACCTCTCCAACGGATGTGTCACGGATCAGAGACAGTTGAAAGCAGAAACAGATGACGACGCCTAGGACAAGCAAGCCGATGAGGTATTCGAACGCTCGCAGGGTACGTGATCCACCGTTTGGACGATAGAATAATAGAATGATGAGCACTGCAACGATGGACAGTGCACACCCAGCGACAAGCGGGACATTGATGAGCAATTTCAGCGCAATCGCAGTACCAATGACTTCAGCGATGTCTGTAGCGATAATAGCACTCTCGGCAAAGAAGTATAGCAGAAAATTAAGCCAACGAGGCAGATGGGCCCGGCACATCTGACTGAGATTCAGGCCAGTCACGCTACCCAGTTTGATGCAGAGTGATTGAAGGAAAATCGCAAAGACGTTACTCACAAGGACCATGAAGAGTAACTTGAAGCGGTAAGAGGCGCCGGCTGCCACATCAGTAGAATAGTTTCCTGGATCGATATAAGCAACCGATATCAGAAAACCCGGCCCAATGAACTTTGGAAAACGGATCAGCGCGTGCTTTGCACGCTGAAGCCAAGGTGAGGGATTGTTGCTGGTGTTGTGTTCGGGTTGGTGGTGATGTTGATATGGATGAGCAGGTTCGCTGTCGTTGCTGTTCCTGCGTCCATCGCGAGTAGAAGTGACGGCTGACTTGCCCTCTCCACCACGCTTCGTTTCCACAGCGTGTAGCTGAGTATTACCATCGGCCACGTCCGTACACTCCACCGCATCAATCTTGCCCACCTTGGCAATTGTGTCTTCTCGATCCCTCGCGTTTGGGGAATCAAGCCTTTCCAAAGCAAGTTCTTCTGCAATTCGGTCGTCAAACTTATGTCCCCTTTGGATACGAGCATTGACAATGCCGTTCAAATCGTTGCAAGTCGTGAGGTCGCGTGAGAGTGCATTGGGGCTTTGGTTATAGCCATCCTCTACAGTGGGTTCAGTATCGGTTCGTGAAGGGCAGTTCATCTTGGAATTGTTCGTCAAGTCGGGGCGGCCAGGGTCTCGAACAGGATGTGGTTGTTACTTCGTCGGGCGATCCGTAAATCATGCAGACTGCTCTAAAGAGGCCTCCAGGTCCGGGACTTAAAGCTGGTGGTGGTTGAAGTGAGGCAAAGAGAAGACTGACGACAGCCGAGTATAAGATGTACGAGAGATCCACACCTACCTGATGACACGGAGCCTCGCTGTGAATGACCTGACCAGAGGCAGTAGAGAGAAGGATGCAGGCTTATGTCTCTTTGATTAGTCTCGTGAAGTCGAAAGTATATGTGCAGACAAGGGTAAGGCCATCGAGCCAGGTGGAGTGACGAAGAGCGGGACCACCCGCAAATGCGTCAGCTCGGGCGAGAATCCGCGGACATTTGGAAACAGCTGGTACGACGAGGATCACGACGCCCACCTCACAGCCTGTCTGGGTCATGCGTATTGTTCAAGAGGATCGCATTATCCTTCGATGGTGCACAAGGGATGTCAACGAGAGACAAAAACAACGTCTTCTTTCTTCCTCACACAGCACGTCCTGGATGTTTTCCCATAAAAGCAGCCGAAAACCATCGCTGCTCCTCTTGCGCGGCTGCTATAGTCAAAAGGACGAGACACGAGCGTGATGCAGTGTGATATACTTTCCTCATTATCTAATAGATGAAATAAAGAAATGAAGGATGGTGCTGTGCCGTGCTCCGCCGCTTCTACTACGTTCCCAGACTCGGCAAGGACATATCTGCAAGGCTGACCGCCAACGCTAGGCGCATTATAAGGCGTCCACTACCATCTGATGATCTGCTGGCTCTTTGGCCATAAGCTTCTTGGCTGCTTCTTGGTGGTAAATCCCACACCTGGTGGTCACTTTTCAACCACAGGCTAGCTACTTAAACATGACGACAGCATCTCTGGTTGTAAGGCCTACCGTCAGCATACGAGTTTCTTCGAAAGTCGTTGATATATATAGAAACACTGCCTTCCTCGACGGCCCAGGCTGAAGAAACAAGGCTTCCCAAGGATGCCATGGGCCTGATCCTCAGCTCAGTTGGCATCCATGGTCTCTTTGAATTCAACTCGCTCCGTTGTGAAGTGCTGACAATTGTGCTTCTTGGGATGATTGATGAAGATACATTTTTACGTAGTATGCTATCGCTCTTGAATTTGGGCTTGGCCGACGACCCCTGGAAATCGGTGGGCCACAACCTTTTAGTAGCAACACAATAAAGTAAGGTCGTATGCGGTGTGATTATTGTCGGTAGAGACATGTGATCATTCACTCACGCGCGAGTAAAGTTGTGGTTCGTGATGCCAGAAGTCTACAGGATGTCTTCCAATCCCGTACTGTAGTCAGTATCTGACTTGATATTTACGGAATAGAGCAAATCAACCTTTGTTCGATAAATGCTGGATTCCATAAGATCGATGACGGCGATGTGTCTAGCTTTTGAATCTTGCTATACGGCTTCACTACTAACCAGGCTTCTAATTCCTGGCGGCCCACCACTGTCAAATGTCATTGGACGCTTCATTCAATCGACCTCATCACGGTCTCGAAATGGCCACCCTCTCCGAAGCCAGGCCATGTCCTCCTCGTCCCCCTGGCATTGTTGTTCGATCTCGTTCCTGAGCTCCTCCAGCTCTCGCTTAGCAATTTGATAGTCTTCGTTACGTACCCACCCGTCTTCCGTCATATGACAAAGCCTTTCCCGCCATGCATCTACCAGTACGCCCATCTTCAACCAACCGTCCTCATCATCAGCGAACTTGTCTAGTTCAGACTCGCTTGGTTTCAGGGGGCATTCTACCCCATCGACACTTGGGAGGTGGTCCCAATATTGCGCTATCCGAATCAGAGCACCTTTGAGTGTAATAAGGTTGCCTTCCCACTGCCGACCGGCTCTGTCCACGAGCAATTGCTGGAGAAGAAGCAAAGGATCTCGCAGGGCGGCAATATGATGTTTGTTCAGATGGCCATTCAGAACGCGGTAAAAATAGAAAAGCAAGCGCTGCCGATACAGCTCTGCTTCTTCGGCAGACAACTTCGAGACTTCTCCTGAAACAGTAGGCTTGATGAGTTCTGGCGAGATTGAGCTGTCGGGATTCTCAAATACTCGAGGATAACCAGCCGCCAGTATCCTCGGTTGAACAATTGCGTGTTGCCAATCGATTAGGCATGATATGCGGCCAGTTTGTGGACACACAAAGACGTTGCTTGGTGTCAAGTCCGGATGGCGTAATACAGGCTGGTTGAAAGGGTGTGATGCGTCTTTTGGTAATAGATGTGGCGTCAAGTCCAGATACTGCTGCAAAAGGTCAACATAGCTTTCAGACGACTGTGGACCTAACCCTAGAGAGTTATAGGGGAAGTCAGGCTCTAATGTTTGGCCATAACGCTTCGTCCATTCTAATTCTTTTTGGGCTATCGAGCGGAGATATTCCACTGGATTGGCCCATGGCCCCCTGTGCAGATCTAGGTTGAGCCTTCTGCCATACCAGAACATATAGTCAGCGGTTGGGCCGATGCAGAACTCGTCTAATTCCTTTGCGTCACCGGAAAGCTCATCTGCACCATTTTCGTGTACGCAAAGCGGCGCTCGCAGATCGTGAGGTAGATCACGTCTAAAGTATATACTACCTGTAGACCCGAACGGAATCTTGAATAATGCTGTTTCGAGTTCAACATAGCTATGAGCGAGTTGCTTCATCTCTGCCTCGTCCATTTTGAGCCACTTTTCGGCAAGACTGATGCCGACAGCTTTTTGCATGATGATGTATTCAGTGCCGACTGCATTTTCTGAAGTTGTTGAGTAGTCGTATACCGCGGGCACTGGTAACCCCTTTGAACGTAAGAAGGCGAGAGTGGCAACTTCACTTGCTGTGGCGAAAGACTTGTGTTGGACGATGTGGTAGGGAATTTTAGCAATCATCTCGAAGCCATCTTTCAATCTCAAGAGAAACACTCGGTTGAAGCCTCCTTCGGCAAGCTTTCTCAAGCTCACCACCTTGCCATGCTTGTTGCCTACACAGTCTGCAGCCAAAATTTTCAATACCTCAGGATTGAAGTCTACACAGCGTTCGCTCATTCGGGTCTCTTCATTGAAGAGGAATCGTCCTGAAGTATACACAAAAAGGTTCGATATTCTCGTCCCATCTGCAATGCGGATATCGTCAAATTGATTATTTGCATTGTCTTCGGGGCGTATACTTACTTCTATGTTTTGCCAACACTTCGTTTGCTTGACACCGGGAGTAGAAGCTGGCGTGTCCTTGTAGTGTGTGAATGGCCAATTGGCAACTGGTGGCCAATTTTGGCCGCCTCAATAATGCAGTCAGACCTTTTTGCGTGATTGTTGAGAAACGCGTGCAAGAGGAAAGACAGACATTGGTCATTGTTGGCCACGAGCTGGAGTGGCCGCTATTGGAGATAGTTTCATTTGCGATGATTGGAGAGCATCTCTATAGCTGATATTGTGTTACCATAGTAGCATCTCAGCTAACTTCTTCCTTGTTTCTATCATAGTACACAGGTAGAAAGATCCTTTGACCATTGCTGACCAGGGAGAGTTGATAATATGCTGTCTTTAAATAAGGCGAGCATGGCGAGGTACTACCATCCGGTGCGGACAGGGATCTCCCTATGGAGGCTCTGCAGTACCACCACCTTTGCTTCATTGGTCAGAGTCAGGGTCAGGGTCCGGTCTCTATATTAGGCAACATTTAATGAAAGCGATCTCTGTTTATCAAACTCCAAGGGTTCATAAATTTCATAATCTCCAGCTTATGGGCGAAAGGCAATAGGAGGTATATTACTATAGAGGCTACACACTACTGTGCTAGGCCGCTAAAGCTTACCTAAGAATGCGTGCCGGTACTCCGACTGGAGAACGCCGATTGCGCCTTTGCATGATGAGATCTAATCAGACGTAGGCTCGACATGGCATTTGCCAAACGGAACAATTGAAATGGATCACCGTTTCTGTACCATGAACGCAAGTGGAGCTGCAAAGACGGCGCAATTGAATGATCCGCAGCGCAATGCTGCTTGGGTAATGTGCCCCAAAGCCATCACATTGGCTGGTTACACAGGACAAAAGTCGACGCAGAGATACTCCTCCAGCTCTCTCCCCTTAATAGGCTGCCAGTGAGCGAAGGCCATATGCTGGGATTGAGACCGATCAAGCCATCACACAAGGCAGAATTATTTGATTACTTAAGAAGCCTCTCGAGAGCTGTTCACTAAGATTCATGGTTGGGTTGTTGGTGAAGATCGGCCTCACCCTGGTGGTGGGGTTGGCGGTGCTCTATCAGACAGTCATTAAGGACTATATGCTATTAATTCACGGCAAGGGTCGAGAGCTGCAACCCGTCAGCGACTTCCCATACACCTGCCGGCGAATCCACGAGCCAGTGTTACGAGCTTGTGAGGACATGTGGTTTTCTGACGCCACAAGGAAGTTGTTCTTGGCTTGTTCCACTCCAGAAAGCAGACAGAATTGGAATCCATCGTAAGGCAGCCCACGGCGCCGCATCACAACCCTCGTCAAACAATCAATTTACTGATGATGAGGAACAGAATGGGCGTTTTCAATGCATCAGGTCGCAGTTTGAACGACGCTATAGTGGCGCTGGACGTCGACAAGCCTGACGGTGATAGCTTTCAATACCACGTTCTGTCTACGTCTAACTTCGATCAACCCATGAATCTGCTGGGGCTGAGTGGCGGCGCAAGATCTCGAGGTTTCGAGCTGTATGCCGTCAATCTGAAGCCGTCCGTGGACGCAATTACTGGAGATTTCCTTGACCACAGTGTAGTTGGTAGCAACTCTACAATTGAGCATTTCAGAATCGACTTCAAGAACAACGATCTGATCCACCAGGGAACCTTCGCAGACGATCTTATCGCTACGCCAAATGGTGTGGCCCTCACGACCCAAGGGGGTATATACCTAACCAACGATCATGGCGTACATAAGACAGGTCTGGTATGTCACCCAAGAGAAGTTCAATGTTATGTACCCCACTCTAATCGGATAATCTACAGGCACACAGCTTGAGTCCCTTAATAGGCACAGGTGATGTGACCTATTGCGATGCTCAACATAATTGCAAACGCGTTGCATCAGGCCTGAGGTTCCCCAACGGCCTCGCTGTGGGTAGAGACGGCCTCTTATACGCTACAAGCACGGCCGGTGGTGGTATCTACGTGTTCGAGCCTCATGCGGATGGCTCAGCAAAGAGAGTCGGTCGGATCTCCATCCCCTACGGTATTGATAACCTGTCTGTTGACGGAAAAAAGAATATCATTGTCGCAGCATTTCCTGTTGGGGCTGAAGCTATAAAAGCAATAGAAGACCCTTATGGCTACAACCCTCCTTCGACGGTTTTGAAGGTTTACAGAGATCAGTACGGCAATCACGTTTGGGAAAAGTTGATTGAGGACCGCGATGGCGAAGTGTTACCATTGACTACCGCAGTCGTTCATGATGCAAAGACGGGACGTCTGTTTCTGAGCAGTAAGTTTGCTGGAATTTGGAGATTTCAGGGTTTTGATTAAGCAATTGAGCTAACCGGTGCCAGGTGCCATATCACCATTCATCACTGTTTGCGACAAGAAGAAGAGTAGATAAGTGATTGCCTTGTGTGTGAACTACCCGGCTCATTTCGAAATGGCCTTCAAGTTGATCTTATGAGGAGAGGCGGCGTTCAATGCGTTGCAGATACTCAAAATGACGACGGCTTTGGTGATCTTGATGGCATGTGATCAAGATAACGTCACGCCCAACCATCACTAACACTGCCTATCTATCTGTCTCTGTCGCATCTTCGAAAAGTTCAACACATGAACCCTCAGATGAAGAGCTGACCGAAGCACGCATGCCACTGCTAGCGACTTTGGAGTATGTTTTCAATGCCCATGACTGTATCGTTAGCCAATGCCATTCCTATACCAAGCGCTAATATGATAATTTGGCAATAGCCAGCGACAGTTTGCTTAGTTGCACCTTAACACTCTGCACGGATGTCGGCATGGTCGCAATAAAGCTTGGTCTATCGAGTCCTCATATACAACGCTACAATTTCATACTTCCTTCATGGAGACCTAGTGTATCGCTCTTTATGTCCGCTTTACAATACAGTAGATTGAATGCCTGTGCGGCAAGGATGAGAATGGAAATCATCTCGAATCGCTTATACCCTTCGACCTACGTTGGTATCATTAACCGCCGAGTTATAGTTCCAGCATATTTCCGTGAATACAGTCCTGTCTACTACATCCTACGCTTTGCAACCTAGTAATCATTGATATTTAGCATAGCCTTCAAGACTTACTAGTTTTCACTATTCGTGGTCAATATGAGATGCTCAATTACACACTCTGGCAGACCTTGCTTAATGAAACCAAGTGGATGACACCGCCGAGAGAACGAAGCCGTCGTTTATTTAGATTTTTCATTTCACCACGGTAGACTTTCAATCGACCCAGCAATGTACGCAATATGGAGAGTATCCAACAGCAGCAAGTCCAGACGTGAAGACGTAGCGGGCAAGCGTAGACAGTCCAAAGTCGCGCATCATACCACGATATCTGTCAAGGAGGTGTTCCAGGTCTCGCTGGTCTAAGCTCCGCAACTTTTCAAAGGGAGAGAGGTCAAGGTGCATCATCGTCCATTGTTCGACAACACGCGACATTGCTATCTGTACCATTACCACCTTGAAACCCATCATCGCCCATTGCGCTTTAACCGCATCTCAACGCAAACCTCAAAACACACCCATCAGTCCGGCAGTATGGTCAAGCTCGAGGAAGTACCAGACGAGGAGCTGTTCGCCAGCCAGCAGGGTCCCAAAGACGAGGAAGAGAGCGAATGGGACACAGACGATGGTAAGATAATCCACGATTCTGGACCACTGGCGCGTTGACGCTTCACCGATGGATTGCGTCAAATGCGTTTGTTCTGTTGCGAGAGAGCGCCTTTTTGAAGATCATCAAACTGATTGTTCAACCCACCATCTATAGAGTCAGAAGTATCCAGCATAGCATCAGACGACGCGCTGGAGGAGTCACTAGCCGACCGCATCGCCGCCCTCGCAGACATCATTCCTCCCTCATACCGCAAGAGCATCCAGAGCGCCTCGAGCGAAACATACCGCTACGCATCGAACGTGCTATCGTTCAGTGGCAAGGCCCTATGGGTCGTCTCCACATCCGCCCTCCTCCTGGGTGTGCCATGGGCGTTGTCGTTCAGCGAAGAGCAACAGATCCAGGAGATGGAGCGAGAATTCAGAATGCAGCAGGGCGCAAGTGAGCTCCTTACCCAAGGCGCCCCTGGCTCTCAAGGAGCCAAGCCTGCGTTGTAGGGATTGAATGGATTCAGTCCCGCGAACACATGTCTCATTGCTGTGTTTCGGATGAACCGGTCGCTTCCATATGGGGTGGGAAAAGTCACCAGGATTGGAGACGCACTGTGAAATATAACTTGTCTGGTCGTTGATACGAATGTATTATATCCCCTTCTCACCGCTGTCACCATTTATCAGAAATAAGATTCACAGACTCAGCAATACGTCACTGTCTCCACTATCAAAATCACACCTGTTATGAAGTCTACGCTATACAGATGGTGCGATGTGGGACACCAGGATGTCGTTTGAACTCAGGCGAATGGATGTCAACGGCATAAGACCGTTGTTTTCATGCAAGTAAGTGTTCGGAGTTCTGGCGGAAGGGGTTCCCTTTGAAGTTCGTCCGTGGCTTCAGCACCATGCTTGACTGCTTACTGCTCATGTGTCTGATTTTGTACTGTTTCAGGAAGTAGTGCAATATGGACCGTTTTGGCGTCGAGACATAGGTCGTTGGGGTCATCAAGCGTCTCAGATTGGCTGAGGAACAGACAGCACGTTACGGCACCTGTTTACCCATCCCAAGATCCAACTGCAAAATGTGAAGCCATTGTCGCGACGTCGTGTCTTGACTGTTCTAAGCAACGAGCCTCTGTCTGCTGTCGCAGTTTCCCGTTCGGTCTTGACTTGGAAAGGGTCTCTAAAGGTTGTCTTGTGGCAATGTGAAAGCACATGTATATGGAGGGCTGTCTGCTCACATATATTGTCTCGGTTCCTACTTTAACTGAACACCTAAAACCGTCTTGTACTATGTCAAACCAAGGGGTATCGTCTATGCCTCTTGCATCCTTCGTAGAGTCTGGCGTCTCTAGGTGGCGCGATGCCGTAGACCGCAGCTTTTCTATCCTACAATGGCACTGCCCTGCTTCCTTCGAGTTCCAGGATCACTGATAACGAAATAGACCTCGTCCAAATCCGAGCATCTTTGCGGGAAAATGTCAAATCAGCCTGAAGACACAACAGCTGTTGTGCCTTTTCGAGACGATCCAATAAAATGGGACGAATTCAACATCGTCGATGTACCATCCGACGAAGCCGCGGATCAGAGAGCCAACTTAGATCCCAGTTCCCTACCACAATTTTTGCCATCCACCGACTTCATGACAACCAATAGTGCTGCATCTGCGAGAAGTCCTTTCCAAGAAAACAAACATCCGGCCAGATTTCATCCAGGACTCTCACGTAACCACGTCGCAGATTCAACAACCGCTCCTTTCCAAGGGTCATTCCACTGGTCACATGACTGGCAGCCAAGCTCTCGCTATCCGCTAATAGGTCTTGATGATTTGTCCAGTCTGCGTCGTCGATCTGCCTCTGAACCACCAGCATCGGTTCCGTACGCAGAGCATCCACAAGTCGTGTTCCATCGTGAAGGAATCTGTCTAGGGACGCCCCAGCATGTCATGGAGCGGAAGAGTAAAGCGAGGTCAAGGTTTCGGCAAGCTTCAGCTAGACATCATCCATACCAACGAAAGAGAAAGCCAGGAGAAGAAGCTGCTGCTGCTGGTCGCGTGAAGAACCCGCATATCAACAGTCCAACGCATGGTGCCTGCAAGTCACGGTCATCATCAGCGTCGCCGGCTAACATATCGACTACTGAATACTTCGGCCAGTCTTCAGCAGCAACAGCCGTAGCGGAGGCAGACTGTAGACCATTACTTCACACAGAGATGTCTCTTGGCAGACAGGCCGGAAGAATTGATGTAGCTGTAACACCTGCAGCCCTGAGAGAGTTGATTGCCGAGGGTGTGGAGACGGCCATGGAAAGGATCCAGCGGAAAAGTCGCAATCCCGAGACGGGCAATTCACCGAATGAGTAGGCAGTCCACACGACCAACGAAATGTAGTCCAAAGCAGAGATGCTTCAAAGCATGTGGGAATTCTCGTGGTGATGCATCGGGTCTTCAGACTTATGGCGAAGCGAGACAACCACAACGATCGCGATACAATCCAAGCAGCAACTTCTTGGTGTGGGATCATTCCTCATCGTTATCCTTGGGAGTCTTACCCCAGTTGACGACCTCCCACATCTGATCGATGATCATGTCTTGAATACCTTTCCCTTCCTCCAAAGCCTCCTTGACCTCCTCGTCTCTCCTCCTCTTCCAGCCATCAGCAGCGATGGCGGTGGCGGCGGCAGACTGGCCTTGCGCCGGGCTCTGGTTTCCAGCCGAGAGCGCATCCCGTCTCTGCTGGCGGAGTTGGTCTTCTTGGGCATTTGTAACGATTTGCGACCCGGGAACGAACCCTTGGGGCGTGTCGCCGACGACATGTTGCCACAACGTTCTGCCGGTCCTCTCGCGGGTGAGGAAGCTTGCTGAGTATGCGGTCATACCTCCAAGCAGGATGCTCGAGGCTCCAAATTTCCGTGGCGGCAGTAAAGCTATCAGTGGGCAGATCACGATACAGGTTAAGGCAACGTTGTGCATCGCCTGTTGGTATCTCTCGCCCTCGGTGGTCGCCTGTTGGCGTTGCGGTGATTGAGTCTCGGACATGATTCTTGCTGAATTTGGATCAAAACACTTTGATTGACAACGAGAGCTTGGGAAGGATATAGCAACAGGTTACATTTAGCTTTCATATATGTTTAGAATCAAGTATTTCCATAAATTGTTCAATCCGAACTTAATTACCGCAGACCTCATCAATGGGGAAGGGTCCCGCCTCGGCTTTAAACGTACCTAGGTACTGAATGGAGCTCTAGGTACCGAGCATTTCCTTACCTACAACTACGACTTGCTCGTGTGCTGGAAATTATTTCAATGGTCAGAGTAGAGACTGAAGTGGGTTCGATGGTTTCTGAATCACGTAATTAAGATGCCATTTCGTGACATTGATTTTGAACGCTACTGTATCACACGGGAAAAAGGAATATTTACTAGACATACAAAACGCTTGAATATGAGCAGTATGCTTCCTCCACATGCATTAAAACACGTCTTCTTCTTTGTCTTGCATGTATCTGTAGATCGATGGATATGCAGCTTGACATCGTCTAAGAGTTACGATCAGAATCTCCAATGATAGGATGTAGCGGCAGCCACTGGTCCAGGACTGCCTGACGCTGGTTTGTGCTGTCGAAACGTGAGAATGCGAACAAGAACAGGGGAAGCTTTTGCTGTGTAGCCTTCCAAATGATCGCGAATCCAATAGGTCAAAGGGTATATGCGCGCTTTATGCGGCGAATGCGCAGACGCTGGAGCACTAATGTCGGTGCAGAAGAACTGGTAGATTGCTCAATCATCTTCGTCTTTGTCGTCGTCTTTGTCTCCTTGCTCCTTCTCCTTCTTCTTTCGTTCCTTACGTAGCGCCTCTCTAACTTTCTCGTCACCTTCTTCAACGCTCTCATTCCAGTCGACGTCGTATTCGTCAGCCACCATCTTGATTTCCCTTCTCAGCCTATTTCCTTCCTCAATAAGTCCTTCCCATCGCCCGATGTCGAAGCCCTTCTGCAGGTAGAGCTGATTTTGCCGTCGGCTCACAGTCACATGCATGGCAGACTTGTAACTCACTTCTCTGTTGTGGTATAGAAACCACAGATAACCACCGATCAGGCCAGAGAGTCCAACGAGGTAGGTGACGGGCTCCATCACGTCCCATCCCAGCTCAGTCTGGAATGTGAGGTAGTATACAACACCCCACCATCCAATCAAGCCAGTGAAGCCAAGCTGGGCGACTCGCTTGGCTCCTCTTTCAGCGATCCGATCGCATTCCTGCTTAATGTCGGCAAGGGAAGAAATCTGCTTGGAGGCCTTCCGTAGTCGCATGCGAAGGTAGAATGTGCGGTCCGAAAAGCTTGGGACGCCAACATAGATAGGCTCAGGAGCACCTTCGATCTCAATGGAGAATTCTTTCCCACGTGCAGCATCCCGAATGAAATCGCCGATTTCTGTTGATG
The DNA here is from genome assembly GCA_001660795.1 of Leptoxyphium fumago. NCBI lineage: Eukaryota > Fungi > Ascomycota > Dothideomycetes > Capnodiales > Capnodiaceae > Leptoxyphium > Leptoxyphium fumago. The sequence goes on from LSHF01000120.1 coordinate 18,530, forward strand.
GAGACCAACGTACGAAGTCACGGCGTCCACTACCGGATTTCTCCTCTTGCACCGGCTGAGATGACTTTTGGTCAGACCTGGAAGATTTTAGTTTTCCAGTTCGCTCCTTCTTGCCATCAATTATTGTATCTTCCGATGTCTCGAGATCCTCCTCATTCTCCTTCATGTCTTCCTTTCCCACCTTGCTGCTCCCAACGTCCGTATCTTCCGCATCCTGAGCTCGAAATACTATTTTCGGTATCCTCTCGCTTCCTTCCGAGTCTTTCGGCAGCGTGGGCAGCTCGCTTTGAATCAAGCGTTCGAGATAGCTCAGAGGTTGCTGAGGATGCACCAACAGCGCAAGCGGCTCCACATCCTTTCGGTCGCGGTTGGTATCGCGTGTCGTGAGAGGGACAATGAGTTTGAGCATCCGTGATGGAGTGGTCAGCAGTTTGCCCTTGACCATGGCACCGGCGCTGACGTTGCGCGATACTGGAGGCTCATCGCTTCCCTCATGCATCCATGGCGCACGTCGTTGTCTTTCTTTGCTCTCTGCTTCAACAGCACTAAAGTAGTCCTTCTCGCCCTGTGTCACATTCTGGCTGAGTTTGACCGCAGGCGCACTGTCACTGTCGGATTGAGCTTGCTGTACCTCGAAACTCGGCCGAATTTTAGGTAGCGCATGGATCGAGGATAGCCCAAAAGCTCTTCGATGCGTCTGTTGTGGCCAACAGGGTTGTCGTACTGGAAAGCTGAGATGATGGAGCGCAGTCGAGGGCTTTGAGGGGCGTGCGACAGACGCTGCTTGAGCCCATCTGCCGCGGACTGAGGGTCTCATTGTGCAAATCTGCGTTGGAGAAAGAAACGAAGCTACAATCATATACAGCCTGGTATTCAAACCAGGTGTTACAGGATCAAGAGGAGAAGACAGATCATTGTTTGTCTGTTGACAGCTCTGCAGTCTTGGTCGCCCGACGACCTGCAGGTTTCAGTAGGCCTGACGTCATTAGCGATCAGGTTCCAGAACGCCCGATTAGGCATGTACCTGGGCAGGTACCTGTCCCTGGGTCTGTGAGCAAAGGGCGTCAAGTCAGCATCGGGCTCCAGCTGTGCAAGGCTTTGAAGGAATCTTGAATTGTTTGAGTCAACAGATAGAGCATCGTCCGACTGCTGTGTGGAGAAAAGTGTCCAGCCATATCATCCATGCACGAGAGCTTGCTCATGCGGGATGAGGCCCTCACGTGACCGGCATGTGCATAATCTTCCCGCTTACTGTACAGTACACGAGATAGAGTCTGGCCTTGAAGAGGCGCATTCGAAAAATTGCTATGGTCGAGATCTGGGCGTTCCATACCAGCGCCCCTCGATTGATGTGTTTCGCCTAATGCCCTTCCAAATACGCGCAGTCGTCGGTGCAGACAGAAGGGGTCAATCCCAAGGTTGGCGAATGATGTTGCTTCCTTCGAGAGCGCCACGATCCAAGTCATCCTCCAAATGAGGTTTCGACATATCATCCCCAACGCTACTTTTCCTGATTGCGTCCGCCTTTCGCGCTTTCTCCCAGCGTTTCATCTTCTTGGCTTTAGAAGCTTCCTTCTTAGCAATTGCTTTATCGATTTTCCTGCGTCGCTCATCGTCCAGAACCCAAGGGCTAGAAAGAACATCCCGTTTAAACGCCTCTGTCTTCTTCCAAAACTCGACTTCTTCGCTCGTAGTATCCACGGTCCAGACTCTCTTGGGTATGACTTGTCTGATACTCCTAAACTCGCCGATCTCGCCTTTGACTCTGAGAAGACTTCCGACTTCAACTGGCTTGTTCAAAACCGACACGCGCGCTAGTCCCGTTGACAACATAACGCTGAGGTTCCGTACTCCAATATTGCCTTCGGTCAGTAGAAGTGACGCAGGAGCGGCTTCCCGGCTGCTGAGATTCAAGTCGATCTTGACTTCTATCAGAACCCCACTTGAATCGTCCAGTTGGATCATGGTATATCTCCCGGCTCCCACCAGCTCGACAGAGGCGACGAATCCAACGACATCGACGTATCTTACTGGGTGGTTCAAGTGGAAGTAGATGTTCTGGCCCTCAAACCCGCGCTCGCGTCGCAAGGAGTAGACATCGTGGGCCGTGAGCTTGACCCAGGCGAACCAGGTGGGCGAGAGGTCAAAATATCTCCTCGGGTAGATCTCGGGCTTCTGTCTTGTGGTGAAAGCTGCAGTTCGAGCTACAGCCCTGTCACTCATATCATCTCATCATGAGGCTGCTCGTTGCTGCTCTGTGGGCAAACCTGGCCTGAGAGCAAGATCGACGTAGGTATGTCCACGAAAGAAGCACGCGGCCACGTGACTCCAATGCGGGGTGATATTACTTCACCTGAGCTTCAGCCCCGTACCTTATGCATCGATGCAGGTGTATACAGTACAGTACAGTACAGTACAGCATTACCTACCGCCTACAGGCATTCGAAGTCTTGCCACCCCTGAGCTGCTGTAGTGTGACCCGGCCCATGGCCCACACCATTGAAGCGGCCGCAAAAGAGGCTTGTGGCATGTGAGCCGCGTTGGTCATGCATGTCTGAGACTTGCAGCCATGCGAGGCAAGCAAATTCACCGAGACTTGCGGCGGCGCCCAACATTATCCTTTCTCCCCCGGTCCCCGGACTGTAGTATTGCCAATACAGCCCTATCCTCTTCCGCATGGCTTGTACCAAGACTGGCGTTCTTCCATCGGCTGGTGTCAGTGTCTTGACGATACCTGCTTCGGCATGGACCATCAATTTTGGGCGTCATTGTGCCATGCCTGCTGGAGCTGCCACCACAGACCAGGCAGTAGCTAATATGGCCACCGCTACTCAGGTCTCGAAATCTTGTGTATCAAGGACTAGACTCAAGAGACCCAATCAATGGCGAGAGAATAACTGCATTATCGACTTGCAGGTCCACAGACAACCAGAGATCAGATCTTTCATATGCACAACTCTGTCATAGAAGCCTGCCCAGGCCGAGCTGCAGCAAGGCGGCATGCATGGAGTCCATTTCACCCGGTTCCCTGCTTCTCCTCTTTATGGGCGCAGCAGCCTATCTGCTTGTGGGAATAGCAACCTACCTGTCCTACTGTCCGATCCTTCTCCAACGTGTCGAAGGAAACTGTCTGTCGTTTGCTGATATCTCTCCTTCGTCCTCCGGGTATTCATCATAACCGTTTCTGCAGATACCAGACGATCAAGCAGTTGGCCTTCACATCCATCTACATTTCATTATTGCCCTTCAGCATCGGACCGAGGAACTTTATATATAGCAAGCTCTTCCCCGCCTGGACGGAAAGCTACGAGGCTCCAACATTGACCACAGCCTCAGCCATGTTCAACCGTGCAAGCACGACACGGGTGATGTCTGATCGTGTTGCAGTTACAACGATTGTATTCGCCATCCTGCCGTGTATCTTTGCTGCGCCACAAACATGGCCGTCAACCAGCACAACGCCAGCTCCAACGGTTGAACCGCAGTCAGAAATCACCTTGCTATCGCAAGAGCCCTTAAGTCCAAGTGTATATAGTCTCGAAGTGAACCAGATTGCCCCCAGCTCCAATCGCACGGCCACACCTCGGAAGGAGGCTCTCCAGGATCCCTTGGTCCTGCCTCAGTCCAGTGCGAACTTCGTAGAGCCTCCACAGCGACTGGTCGACCTCGGCGGAGAGCTCATATCTCCTCGCGATGGCTACTGCAATGGCGCACAGTACTGCGCCTTCAGCGGTGCCATTTACGTCACAGGTAACGGTGGAGAGTGGACCACATGGTCTGGAGGGCAGAGCACCGTGGTAAATGGTGGACAGACTCCGGCGCAGCAGGCACAGTGCCCTGCTGGCTATCCGCAAAGATGCGATAATATCGGAAAGGCAGATTAGTGAGAACTCTCCATCGGCCATCAAATCGGATCCCGATCAACAGATGTACTGACCACATTGCTGCAGCTGCTGTCCAACGAATAATTACTGCGCCTATGATGTCAACAATGTGGTTGCATGCTGCCCCAACGGTGCCCAGTGCCAGGGTTCCTGTCAGGGTGGTAACGGCGGTTATCAATCCACAGAAGTGTACAATCCACAACCAACAACTGTATATGTCGGGGGTGGAGGTGCCGGCTATACACAAGCGCCAGCCCAAACGACAGAGTACTACGGGAACGGTGGGAACAATGGCAATAACGGCAACAACGAATACTGTTCCACACTCATCATGAACGGTGCCACATTACCAACGGCAAGGGAAGGGGCTTGCGGAATGATCCTCATCCTGCCGCTTTCAGAGGCTACCCGATGGCGTCCAGGTTTCGTCGAAACCGCCCTTGGCGTGATTTCTATCCAGTGCTTTCTCGGGTTGGTCGGATTTGGGGTCCTGAGACTGAGGTAAGAGTCGAGAACACATCGCGACAGGGTACTCCGTTTTCGACCAGAACGGTCTTGCGGTTCTGGCAAGCGCATTACGACGACACGAAGTAATCAAGAAGTAATTGAAATGTCAGATAATGAATCACGCCTTTTCTCGCATACGCAAAATCTAAAGACATGCAAATATTGGGTATCATAAGGTTGCTGTTCTTTCCCTTGTCTTCTCAATGTCATGAAAATAGCATTCCCGGCGAAGGCTTCCGTGGGAGGCTCTGGTCGGTCGATGTCGAAAAGATGCCTCGAGGCTCACTTGGCACTCTTCTTTCCTCTCTTGCGGTTCTTCTCAAACGCTTCTTCGGGAGGTTCACTTCCTCTCTTCTTCCCTTTGGAAGCGGCTGCTCCGTACTTGTCCTCCAGCCTGTCGAAGAAGTCACCGGCACGAGCTTGTTGACGTTTCTGGATGAGAGCAGCAAGGTCATCCATTCCGCCGGCACTCTTCTTCTGACGTCTGCCTTGGCCCGCAACATTGGTATTGGCTTTGGCTTTGGGTTTAGCACTGACCTTGGGTTTGGCGGTTTTCTTTTTGGGTGCTTTGACTTCCTCCTCCTCTTCCTCCACCTCTTCATCTTCTTCATCTTCATCCTCCTCAACATCATCTTCCTCGTCTTCGCCATCAGGAGACTCTCCCCTGCTGCGTTTCTTATCAAATTCTTCCCTTCTCTTTCTAGCCAGTTCAATTCTCCTCCTCCAAGTCTTCTCTTTTTCCTCTGTGAACTTCGGGTATGCCTCAACCTCGCCTGTCTCGATCGCCTCCGAGATGATGCCTCTGAACCTCTCCTCGTCCGCTTCGGGATCACTAAGCATGACTGTAGCGTAGACCCCAGACATGGCACCCTTGAACTTGGTGTAAGCAGCCAGGAGATCCCGATGTTCCTCCTCGCCGCCCTTGTAGCCTTTCGCGAAGTTGCTGATCGTTTGCTCCGTCACCATCTCGGCAAATTGGGCATGGAAGAAGTCGGACCAGTTGAAGTCGTCGTCGTCCTCAATCGACTCGTTTGTCCTGCCGGTCGCGTCATATCGCTCCCTCCTGCGGTCGTCCGACAGAATGGCGAAGGCGAAAGCCAGCTCCTGAAACTTAGTGTGAGCATCAGCCTTGTCGGCCTCAGCCACCTTGTCTGGGTGCGTCTTCAGTGCGAGCTTGCGGTAAGCAGACTTGATCTGCGCCTGGTCTGCGGACTTGTCCACACCCAGTACCGCGTACGGGTCAATCACGTTCGGAGGTGCTTCCTCCTCCTCGTCTTCATCTTTCTCGTACGAGTCGTGGCGACGGTGCCTGGGCTTGGAGCTATCAGGCATGTTGAGTTTGTGCCACTGAGGTGTTGTCGTTGATTTGTTGCTTCCTACAGCCGTTGGTGAGATCGCGAGGGTGATAATTGGTGTAGCTTTGTGATGGGTAGTTACGTAAGGAGAGTAAGTCTCAGACGGTTCTTAGGCGGCATACGTAGAACACGATTGAAGGGCAAAGTGAAGCTTGCCGACGCGAAAGTGAAAGTGAATCAACGTAGCGCGTCGCACACGCGACTGACTTATCGATAAGCGGACGCCATGAGATAATGCCGATAGCATGTGAACCTCGGTCCCGTCAAGCGTGGGCAAAAGTCCACATGCCTGGCGAAGCTCTTTGTAAGAGGTATACACAAGTACTAGAAATTATCCAAGGATGGTCGTGGCTCGAAAGCAGTCATGGTTTATCTAACCATTGATTCTGAGCGTCTACCAAACCCCAGATCATTTGAGAGCTTCTCGGGACAAGACATGAACGGCTGCACGTACAGGAAATCGTGTGCGAGACTTTATTATTGCTGCAAGCGAGCATTAATTACGGCCTTCACATTGAAGATGCCTATCCCAGCGCCCTAACCAACCCAATCCCATTTTGCCTCAAATCGGTATCTCCTTCTTTACCTGACCGCCGTCCTCGCTAGCCGCATTACATGAGGCTACAAGCCAGTCCTGTGTTAAGTGAGGGAGAGCCCCTTGAGCTTTGAAACAACCTTGGCCCATTATCCCACGAGCATCATAAACATGCCTCTCAAGTCGAGCCATTGCTCGCATCGACCCAGACCTTCTTGCAGCGCCAATAGACGTGATGGTTTTGAAAGGAGGAGTCCTCACCATAGCAGATCAGATAGAGCTTCTTCGCACACTCCTGAAGTTGGCGGGAATTCTGATAAAGCTTTTGCCTGAACACCTCATCATCGTCGGTTTTATCCTCATCAAATATCGTGTGCAGGCTGCACTTGATGTTCGTATTCATCCTCATCGCCATGATGTAGGTTAGCTCCGCCCGGGCCATCAGAGCAATGATGCCGATGGTTCTGGGCTGCGTGTTGCGGCTGAAGTGGAACCTTGTGATCTTCACGCCATCTGGGGTGTTGATAATACGAAGCCCCAGACCGATGATCAGACATTGATTGAGAGATGCCAAGGCCAGAGAGAGCACATCGAATGGAGCCGTTTCCCAGTGCGCAAAGGTGCCTAGGGTGATCAATGCGACTTGGAGGTAGGCGCGCGCCAGTATCGGAATGGGTAGATTCCTGTATGGATGAAGCTTCGAGAAATCATTGAGGATTTCCAGACCAGAATGGACCGGTGCCTGAAAGCCTCCCTTGCGCATGCGAGCTGCGAAGAGATCCTCTTGTCCAAACAATTCCTCAATGTGACAATGAATCTGCCTTTCCTTCTTCGTGAGTCCTCCTTCAGCAAGGCAGAGCTTGCAGCCACATTCAAATCCGAAGACCTCGTTCAGGCGGGCCTTTCGCTTCTCGAGTGGGACGTTTGCTCCTATATACGACATCAAGATCTCCTGACCCTCCTTGATACGTCTGCAAGCTCGGAGTATCAAAAGATCACCAACCCAAGACCAGGCTGCATTTGGAAGACAGGAATGGTTTGTCTTCAATGCAATGGGCCAAATGCCAGTCGCAAAGTCATGAGGCTTCATGTGGTCGTTGATAGATCTACCTGCCAAGGCAGGATCCAGTGTATCATGATGATTGCTGTACAATCCTGACTCCACGACAAGCGCATTACGGTTGATAATGTCGGCAATCTCGTAGGTATTGATGTTGTTTCCGATGACTTGTTCAACAGACTGCGGAGTCACACCAACACGGTTACCCTTTATGATGTCGATGACACCAGTAACAGAACCTGGATTGAGAATAAACTTTTGAGCAAAGTTTTGTAGAAGAGCCGACTTGCCGGCAATCACCGTCCTCCCAGGTACGAGGCCTTGTATGTCTGTGTTGCCTGGGGCACTCTCCTTGGTGGCAAGAGCTGCTGACTTTTCGCACAGTATGAGATCCCCTGCCTCAAAGCTGTTTAGTGCAAATAATCCATGTCCATCAATAGCGCTCTCCTTGACGGTGACTTTGGAAGTGAAGCTCAGTGCGTCAACTTCTGTCATCCAATTTTTCGCTTGCTGCGTGAGAGAGACCCAATCGTAGATACCCTCAGTCTCCAATTTTCTCTTCAACAAATACTCGTGATGTTTCTGCAGCTTGGGGCTATCTTCAAGATTGCCAGCAAGGCATATCTTTTCGGCTTCGGTCAACAGACCAAGGCGTAGGGCGGCCTTAGAAGCCATCAGGAGAGTGAGATTCCATTGAGAGCGTTTCTTCTGGCCAATGTCTGCGTGTGCCTGGACAAGACATATCATCTCTTGTGCGCTCTTCATCACATCCTCAAGACGACCCAGCTCCCAGTGGATATAGACGAGCCGCTGAAGCACGTCAAAGCGAAGGCAGCAGCATTGTTGAATTGCGACTGCTGAGAGACCTTCCTTCAAGGTCATCGCGATGTGAATCGCTGACAGCGCATCGAAGTATAGCTGCCTTGCGTAGAACCATTCCTTTCTCAAGAGAGCTTCACTGCCTGTGGTCAAGTAGCTCTTGCACGCCTCCATGGCTTCGTGCACACTGTCAAATTCAGAGGGAATAGAGTCCTTACCAGCAAAGAGACAGACATCCCTGGGATGATGGACGCACACCACCGGTTGAACATTGCGTCGTCTCCCTTGACCCAGCACCTTTGGGGGATTCTGAAAGAGGGGCTCCTTGACAGCTAACGTGACGTTCTCATAGGTAGAGAGCTTTGAGTCACCGAGCGGATCGTAGATCAAAGACCAGACGGTGACTTTCTTACCAGTATGGTCTTGGGTGTGATAGTAGGTACCAACAGCGTCGCAGCGTTTTTCCTTATCCAGAATCTCGAGGATGACCACTTTTCCGGAATGACGCTCACCAAACTTAAGATCGGAAACAGAGATCTTCTCGAGGTCACACACATCGCCTGCTGAAGACGGATCATGGTGGAACTTGACATCGCACACCTGGTACTTCGCCTTGACGGCGACGTATTCTACATGAACGTCACGCTCAAGCGCAGCACTCACGGAGCGCAGATTGGTGTTGGACTGGTCCGTCGCTCGACCGACAGAACCATCGAGTGGCGGACTGGAGCCAGGCAGATCCTCAGCTCCAGCGCCCAAGCTGAGTTTCTTCATTCTTTCATCCATTTGGATGTAATTGGGTGAGAGGCAAAGTGCCCTTGTCCTATTCAATACTATGTGAGCAATCACAACCAATCGTTATGTTAGATGTTGGATGATGAGTGATGGAGGTGGCAACAGCAAGGCGAACAAGCGCACGTCAATGAGAGGAAGTAAAGAAAGAGAAGGACTGAAGATGGTGTGGCGTGGAAGAGGATTTCTTATATTCGTGAATGTGGGCCTGAAGATTCCGGCCTCAGGTTTGGGCTATCCTACCTACCCGATTCGCTAAGCTCACATGTCTCGCTCCTGCCGTTTACGATTCAGACATATACAAAAGGTTAAGTCCACTGGCTCTCCCTGTTGAACTGTAGTCAAGAATCCAGCCAATCTCCCAATCCATATACTCACAAGGATGGCGATCAGCCTTTGCCAACGGGCGTGCTGAGGCCAATGGGCGATGGCGTTCCAAAGTGGTCCGTGATCCAGTTTGCCTGCAAACTTTGCAACATCAAACGAGATTGACTGGCCCAGGGCCCAGTGATATGCCGAACGACTTGGACTGGCTTTTTGGATAGTCACTAATGAAGATAGCGCCGATATGCACCGCGGCACATCCTGTATGGCGACTTGAGTTGTGGCCCTTGCGAACGGTGGTGTAGGTATAGTAGTCGCTTGGGGAATAGATAAGATCCGTCGCAGATTCGTTGCAGGTGTAGTAGTGCGAGCCACAGCAGTCCATTAAAAGCAGCGAGCCGAGCAGGGAAAGCATGAAGACACCCAACAGTGCCAGAGCAAACTCGACCGAAATCCAGATCAGGTGGCGGTCTCTTTTTGCTTTCCAGCGGTAACCGGTTCGGCGTCGATGAAGTCAGGCACGCCGCCTGCATCATTGAGGAAGGCAGGCTCGGCACCATCCATCTCAGCGCTGAACTCAGCCTCCTGTCCCAATGCCTCCAGCTCGGCATCTAGCTCGGCCTCATCGACGTCTTCAGGCACTTCATAGCTCCTGGCCATGCTCTCCTGGATGTCGTTGCCGATGTCCATGAGGTCTGCCATCTCGTCCTGCATCTTCTCAATCTTGTCGATGTTGATCTTCCCATACTGTTTCCTCAGCTCCTTCTGGGTGGTCTTCATCGCGTCCACTGTGGCCATGGTGTTCTTGAGGTTGTCCTGCATCATGCCGGCCTGCTCCATATTCCAGCTTTGCTGCTGCAGCTGGTCTTTCTGCGATTCATACATCTTGCGCTGCTGCAGGATTTTTATCGCCTTCTGCTTCAACGCGTTCTTCCCAGGCCCATCGCGCATGTTCCGCATCCGTTGCTGATAGGCTGTCAGCTCGGAGTTGAGCTTGGCCAGCTTGACATCGATAGACTCGATTCTACCGTCGACCTAGGCGGGCTGTTAGTCATATTCGCCATGTGCTTATTTGCTCTGATGCCTTGTTGCAACGACAGGGAAGGGAAGGGAAGGGTATACATTTGAGATGGCGCTATTGAGTGTTGGTTTTGGCGCAGTGCTCTTGGCACCGAATAGCCTGTTCATTGTGGGCAGTCGGACGAATGCACTGGTAATCGTCAGTCGTGTACGTGTAAGCAAGCACGTCTCTCAGGAGTTGCTGCTGCTTTTACGAGCGCATTCGCATTGTTTGACTAGAAGACATAACGTTATCTGTCTGCCTCCAGCTGGAGCACACACTACCTGACGTCTGTTAAGTACCCCACCAGCAAGTGACTCTGCTATTTTCAGTTAGACTAGCGACGATTACCTAATAGGTTACTACACCAGGTTTTTACAACCTGTGCAATTGTGCAACAGGACCCAAGGAGACGACACTGGTGAGCAAGTATGGGTGTGTTTATCTACCTACCAATGCATTCACTGGACCTAAAGGATCCGATTTCCAAACTGACATTACCACCACCATCATCATTAGATCATCAATGCTGTGTCATCGATACAACATCCAGCACAGTGTAGCCTACCGCCATCGGTTTCTGTTCTCCTCATCATATAGGGTCTCGGAATAACCATCCCACTCATATCTCAACCTCTGGATATCGGCCTCACTCCTGGTACCCTGGCCTGCCTCCCTAACGGCTGCACATGCCAATCCCAAGTAATCCACCTCCCATTCGATTCGTCCATTTCCAAGGAACTTCAGTTGGCCTCTGTTGCCGTGGCCATAATGTGTCTCGCCTTCATGCTCGCGGCCACGCCAGGTAAAGTCGATGGGTTGATTTGAAGACTCATAGGGTCGGTGGTCGAGGCGGAACACTCCACTCAAGATGCCGATTTCAAAGCATCCCCAGAGCTCTGTACCAGCCAGTGTGAGAATCAGCTCCATGTCTTCTGGATCAAAGGACCACTCGGAGGAAACATTCTCGGAGACGATCTCATATCGACCATTGAGCAAACCAAGTGGAGGTAGGTCTTGATCGTCTTCAGCATCCTGATCCTCGTCGCTGCTACTGTTGTCATAACCAAAAGTATACTTGTTGTCGACTTCATCGTAGCTAAATGGGTCATCACGGAGATCAAGTGGCGGAAGATTCGAGTAAGGAGCGTTGACAGCAGAACTGGTGACATTACCTGTTCTGAGATTAGCGATCAATTTAACCAGAAGGTCTTACGCATAGGGTGGAATACCTGCTCGCGAAGATCCGCCGGTGAAGCCACCACGACCAGCGAAAGGCTTACCACGACGAGCAGTCTGTTTCGCTCTAGATCCGGTAGGAGATGTGGTTGTAGAAGTAGCTGGGTCTATGGATGACCCAACGGCGGCCTCTTCTGAGGATTTAGCAGATTTCGCCTTGACCCTTTTGACTGGCGCGTTCTTGGGAGCAGTGGCATTGCGCTTTTGGGTCGATGCAAGAGCGGCAGTCTTAGATTTGGAAGTTGTTGCTGCTTTGCTGGTGGCAGCAGTCTTACCCTTTTTCGCGGGAGGCTCTACAGGGATGGGGTCCTTTGGTTTTGAGGTGGAGGTGGCTTTGCCAGCAGCAGGTGCTCTGGTCCTTTTGGCCGACGGCTCTGCAGATTTCCCACTGTTGCTCTTAGACGTTGCCGCCTTGACGCCACCGGCTTTCACTGCGGCTTCCGCAGCATGGCCTTCTGCTTTCCGCTTGGTGCTGGTCGCGGTGCTAGTCGCAGGCTTTTGGGCTTCGGCGGCTTTGATTGCTTTCTTGGCCTCGCGTTCATTTTTAGTCCAATCCTTCTTCAATTCGCCTTCCAGCTTTTTGATATGGGTCGGTATGACAAGCTTGTTGGCTTTTGAGGCATCAAACAGGCGCATGCGACTCGTCGCCTTGGTCTTCGAAGGCGGGAGTCCGTAGTGTATGCATTGGGCTTCAAACCAGTGTGCTGGATGGTCTTTGTCGCTCCCAGTCTTGAAATGCGATTCGAGCTCTGCAGCTGTAGCACGTCGATGACGATTATGTCCGCTGACTTCAACAAAGAAGTCCCCGGCAGAAAACAAGAATCCATCGTGAGACACGGGGGGCGTTAATGCCATGATCCAGAGATCTACACGTCGTGTGTCTGGGTTTGCTTGATGGTGATTGTCCCATTACGTTGACCACTCTACACGTACCCACATATCCACCCAAAAATACACTCGAAACATGGAGTGCGGGAACAACGCGGGGCAGAGACAACGTTGGAGCGCGCCTTATGTAATGCTCCCAGGGTTGTTAGCCGCGCCCAAATATTCACTGATTCGATGCCTAGATTAGGTAATGTTCACGAAAGCAAACCTAAGACGACTGAACCGCCATAGAAATAGGCTGGCGAATGTTGTCATGCCAAAGAGCTAAAGTTAGGTAGGTTTTCTCCTGTTAGTCGTCGTCATAGGCATAGGCATAGGCACCTAGCACGCCTCGATACAGCGATTCCGGGCAGTCCGTTCTTACCTAATTATCTCCGACACGCTTTCGAACGATATCGGAGCATCCCGAGTTGATATCATACCTCAGCTCTGGCAGAGATAAATCATCCAGAACAGCATCTCGAACTACATGAGTGGCCACTTTTGGACTGTTGCAATCAACGTATCTCACAGTTCGCCGACCCGAAACTTCGACCGTGTGTTGGCCTCTTTGTCGCAACACCAACGTAATCAAGAAGTACTGAGTTGAAAAGCCACCAGCTTTAAAGGCACGGTTGTACCATGCCACTTACCGTCCTCAGTGACCATGATGTCAATAAAATTCTGCATTCTTTAACAAGAGACGATATCCTCGAGCTTCAGTCAAATCTAGCAGACGCCTTGCACTGGTACTCGACATCTAACGACGCCAACGACTGCTGTTCTGACTTTCAGCCGGAGAGGACGCACCTCAAACGCAAGGATGGCTCTACTACCCTGTTCATGCCTGCGAGGTAAGTCTTCCACACTTGGCACCCCTCGCCGTCCTTCTTTGCGGGTTGCTGATCTTCGCAACAGCTCCATAGATAGCCAGGGGATCAAGGTGGTCAACATAGATCCAACAGACGGCGGGCCTCGACTACCGAGTGTGGAAAATCTCACATTGAGTTCCCGCTCGTCGACACTGAGCACGAACTCATCCTCTCCACGCAACTCTATCTCCACCACAGACTCGTTCAAGACGTCTGGATCTACGTCGACTGCCCATACCTCTCTCTCTGGCTCTACAGCCGGATCTGCAGACAANGTATGGGGCTGGCGAAGCCGTGGCGCAAAAGTCAGCCTCGACTATCCGCGGCTCGCTAACACTGATGGATGCACAAGGTCAGACCTACGGCCTCATCAATGCAGAAGAGGTCACTGCTTTTCGGACGGCACTGGCATCGACCATGCTACTAAAGAAGCGGCACTCGGTCCACGATCTGACCGTCTTCGGCGCTGGCAAGCAGGCCTACTGGCACCTGCGCCTGGCTCTTCTGCTGCGAGGTCCAGAGATCCACCATGTCAATATCATCACACGCAATTTTGACACGGCGCGCAACATGATCCTACGTCTATACAATCCTCAGCCCGATGATCCAGACTATGTGAACGAGATCGGTTCCAACCACAACGCCAAGACGAAAAAGAGCATCTTGACGCCGATGCACACGGAATACGACCGACTGTTGAAGGAGTATGTCCGCAGCAGCAACGTCATCTTCTGCACCGTCCCATCCAAATCGCCTCTCTTTCCCGCCACCTTCCTCACCAATCCAGAAGGCAGGAAGAAAGGACGATACATCGCCTGCATAGGAAGCTACAAGCCGGACATGGTCGAGCTCCACCCAGATGTCTTGCGTTACGCTGTCGCGCCGCATCACGAGCATCGACACATCCACAAACGCCAGCGCGAAGGTGGCGCCATCATTGTGGACACAGTCGAAGGCTGCCTGAGGGAGGCCGGCGAGATCATTCAGGGGAAGCTGACCCCAGACCAGGTCGTGGAGCTGGGGGAGCTGTTCATGCTGAAGCGTGAGGCAGACAGGAAGCTGGCTGAGAAGGGACTGCGCCAGGATGGTGAGGCGAACAAGGGATGCCAGCTGGGAGACGTAGAGAACAAGAGCATGCACGAGTGGCTGTCCAAGGGTAATGTGATCTACAAGAGCGTAGGCTTGGGCCTGATGGATGTCACTGTCGGAAGCGATCTCATTCGCCTGGCAAGAGAGAGAGGAATTGGTGTATATATCGAGCACTTCTAATAGGAGGTAGTTAGCATCCCGGTAGAACTCTGCATTTGACAGCCTCATCTCATCTTGCATCGTGTAGGATCGCGCGCAGTGCGTTAGTCCATCAGGTCGCATCCGCCTGGGGAAATTCAAGCCCCGCTCCCGTAGTGACACCAGCCTACGTCACCACTTTGGAGAGAATGGAACGCGTTCATCAAGCGCGATGCAGGTGTGCATATTGGAGATGATATAATGGTCATGCATGTATCATTATAACAACCACTGAGCATCACGCATTATTATATAGCCTTGCGTATCTAGCTCTACAGAGCACTTGAGCATATTAGTCCGTCCATCGAACATCTGCCATACTATACTTCATGCGTGTCCTCAGCCCCAGCTACACCCACCGTGCCAAAGTAGCATCAGTACGACCGCTCTATAGGACTGCATCACCTATTTGTCGCCCATTCTCAGCAAGAACGATGGCGTCCAGCACAACTGCCGCAGATCTGAAGCTGGAGTCGACAAATATTCAGACCCGTCCAGGTGTTACTCTCTCGGAAAACCAGCACACTCTAGTGGCCAGCGTGCTTGATCTTTTCGCTGGCCGCCCGTCCCTTGCCAAGCTGCAGCTTTGGAAGGACGATGCTGTTTTCGAAGATCCAATCACCATCGCTCGTGGCCGTGCACAATTTGAGCCGCAATGGTATGGCTTACAGACAGCATTCTCCGAGATCGAAAGATTGAGTCATGACGTGAGGGATGCTGGAAACCCTATCATTATCGATCTCAAGTCGAGATACAAGGTCAAAGGCATTGGTGCTGAGAAGACGATCGAGAGTGTGGTGAACATCTTTGTGGACGAGGCCACTGGTAAGATCAGTAAGGTCGAGGACAAATGGAATGGTGAGCTGCCCGAGGGGGCGGTTGCGAATGTAAGTGGCACTGAGCGATATGCTGCCAGCTCCAGGTTTTCCCCCTCTGCCTGTGCCATCGCCACCTTTCGTGCAGCGCGCTGACCTTACTCACAGGCCTTCAGAAAGCTCAACGCCGTCAGCGTGCCAAAGATGGTGGGCGTCCCTAAGAACGCCGAGGAGGACGCTAAGCGAGGCAATTAGACGTTTCCCAGAAAGTGACACAGACATGGAACGTATAAGCTTCCCAGACTGTAACAGGACTTTTGGGTTAACGGCGCAGTTGAAGCATCTTCCATTTTTGGCGCCTGCCACTCTTCGTTCATCCCTTAGAGTGTCCCGCAGTGGCCACCTTCAGAATTTCATCACCAAGTCCTTCTACAAGTAACACATCAATACCAGCATCTGCTAATTTCTCCATTCCCTTGTTCTTCCCAACAAACGTTTCCGGTTCTTTGACACCCACCACGATTCTTTTCAAGACTGGTTCGCCGTCCTTGTTCGTGATCGCTAGGATTCTTTCAACACAGGGTGTATTCCCCACACTCCTCTGATTGCATGGTTCAAGAGTGGTGTAGAGAATCGTTTGGCGTGGTAAATATAGACCAAGATCGGAGACGGGACAGGAATGGGCTTCCGCAAGCTTGGTAAAACAGTTCTGCTCAGCATGTGTGTTGCCATCGAGTTCGAGCGTGTAACCTGTACAGAGCAGTGTCGGGTCTGGAGAGGTCGATGGGTCGACGAGGCAAGCGCCGACTCGGAAGTTCGTCGGTTTGGGTGGAGACTTGCGAGCTTCCGACAGCGCAATGGCAAGGTAGTGTAGGTGGTCTATAGAATGAGCGTACTCATCCTCGTTGGAGAGCATGACTGGATCCCACAACTCGTAACTTTTCAAAAGTCGACGGTAGGCATGCGTTTCGCTTTAGACATGTGAAGATAGGACCCAAGGGTGGAGGTGGAGTAATTACCTACTCAGTACTTACTGCAAGCTAGACTTTACAATACAATATAAAGCTTGGCGGTGTTTTGGGCGTGCCATAAACTTTTCCAAAACCCGACCAGAGCTATTGCGTGCGAGTAGGAAACCAACCACACAATGATTTCCAGAGCTGAGACAAAGGCCGAAATCAATGGGGCTGCAAAGTTTCCTGCCGCATAACAGTGGAAATTCCACAGCAATTAACCGGATGCTGGATATGACGCTGAAAGAGTTGATAACTCGAAGTCGAAGGTGACATAGCCCCAGTTTCTATAAGAGATGTACCACTTACAGGGCTCTGACTTACTAAGCTGTATGTATCGTAACACTTTTGACTTAATACCTGATAGCTTACTATCAGGGTTAGACCCGTAACTAGGTCTTTGGTCTCTGTGGTGGGACAAGGTTAGAACTATGGACAACATGAAGATCGATCATCCATTCAACGCATGGATTTTGAGGTGAGTTCCAAATTTAAAAACCGTGCCATGTAGACTAGGCCAACGCTCACTCACACTTTGGAAGGCGTTTGCGTCCGATTAGTGTGCTGTAGTTAATGCTTGAATGAGCATGCCGCACGTTCCTTCTCCCGGGCATTCAAGAGGCAATGAGACTTGGGAAGACAACAACAACAACAACTCTGACGAATAGAATAATATCACTCGTTAGCTTTCATCTAAGCCCTTTCACTTCCACGCCAAAACCGCGTCTCAAATCTGGATACTCGACAATCTTCAAGCGCAGGCTCATGGCGTCTGACTCGGAGGATGAGGAGCTCAAGAGAGCTATCGCTCTGTCACTCCAGGACCAGACCAGCTCAATAGAGCAGACGAAGGCGCTGCCAGAAAGTGGGTTGAACATAACAACAAGCGATGCTCTAAAAACGAAGCCTTCACGCTCTCTTAATCTCAAAGAGTTGCGAGATCTGCGAGAAGCTAGACTGGCTTCGAATCGAAAGCGGGAGAGATCCATCTCCCCACCTGTGACAAGTCCTCGAAAGGCACCACGACTTGAAGAGACTCCTACAGTTCTGCCAAGCGGCGCCATTTTCCGTTCGTTCTCGACATCCGTGAGGCAGGCACAAGTAGACAGAAAGCCAGCGTCAGCCAACGCTGCTAGTTCGAAATTGGCAGAATATAAGGCTGGACCCAATGCCATAGGAGATGGTGCCCAACCCCCAAATTCCTCACAACAAAGCTTAGAGGATTATGCAAAGAAGCGAGTAAATTTGGCGTACCCACTTGGTGTGATCAAGAAGACTTGGGCTTTTGGCCACGAGCGGACAGAAAATGATATCAAGATCGAAGAGGTCTTAGAGGCCAGCAATCTACGGACCGCGGTCATTTCCGCCTATCAATGGGATCCTGAATGGATCCTGAACAAACTTCGCATACCCCCTCGCGGTGGTAGCACGAAGTGCATTTTCATCATGCAAGCCTCAGACGAGGCCATGAAAGCAGAAATGACAGCCCAAACTGAACACATGCGATCATATCTCGAGCTTTGCTTCCCTTTTATGCAACCTTCGCCTAAGATGTACTCCATGCATTCCAAACTAATGCTTCTATTCCACAAGGACAAGCTTCGTGTGGCTGTGCCCACTGCTAATATGCTGAATTTCGATTGGGGAGAAACTGGCGTCATGGAAAACGCAGTGTTCCTCATAGATCTCCCCAGATTGGCTGAGGGCCAGACAAATTCTACAGAAGACTTGACCTACTTTGGTCAAGAGCTTTTATACTTTGTCAAACGGCAGGGCCTGGATCAACGTGCCATAGAAGGACTGCTGACGTTCGACTTTTCAAAGACAAGAGACATCGCCTTTGTGCATACTGTTGGAGGTATGAGCTATAAGAAAGATGTAGAGAGGATCGGCTGGACTGGCTTGTCCCGTGCTGTTCGCCGTCTAGGCGTGGACACCGACCAGGAGCTTAAAATCGACTATATAACATCCAGCATTGGCGTTATGAACGACAATTACCTTAAGCGGATCTACGATTGTGCTAGTGGCCGTGACCTCGTGGCAGAGGCAGATGCCCAGACTGCGGCGGCCAAGACGAGCTTCTTCAACGCGAAGCCCGTGTCCAAAGCAAAGAAGAATGCCGCAGCAGCAGAAGCAGCAGCGGAAGCCAGCAAGAAAGTCCGTGACAGCATCTGCCTGTATTTCCCCACGCACAACACGGTCAAGACGTCAACCGCCGGCACAGTAGGTTCCGTGTGCTTCGAGCGCAAGAACTGGGACAAATCCACCTTTCCTAAGGACATTTTCCGTGACTATATGTCGGCGCGAAAGGGCCTGTTGAGCCATTGCAAGCTCCTCTACGCACGTGGCAGTAAGACCTTGTCCGACGGCGCGCACAAGGATGTCGCGTGGATGTACGTGGGCTCGGCCAACATCAGCCAGGCCGCCTGGGGCGAACCTCCGCGATGGGACGAAGGTAAGAAGGAATGGAGGGCCTGGGGCAGAAACTGGGAGTGTGGCGTATTGCTGCCGGTTCGTGCTGCTAGTTCGGAACCTGCCCAAACCATGCCTGCGGCCTCTGAAGAGACGCCGGAGGCCCAACGTAACGAAGACGACGTAGAGACCGCCAGCGAGAGCGACGAAGTCGAGGCTACCACAAAAACAGGCAAGACGAGCGCGACGAGTGCAAGGCAATCTGACCACCTTCCAATTAGCGTTTTTGATCACGTCTTTCCCGTACCTTGCAGATACCCGGGCGCTGCATACCGTGGAAGTGAGCCATGGTTCTTCAAGGAAGATAGTTAGAAGGAGGATAATGCATGTGTAACAATACTGTAACCATAGGATCTGTATGAGAACAGCGGATAGGTAGGAGCACACGCTACTGCTTTTAAACAAGTCATACTTCATGACGCTGAATAGAGAGTACTATCACATGTGGAGAACTTATAACGTGTCTAGTCGTCCACCCTGCCAACTCCTGTTTTTCGCCTGCGGCCAGAGAAAGGGCACTGCTAAGATTCGTGCTGAGCTCTGTTTCTCTCAGGGAACCTCATTCTTGACTTTTGCACACTCGTAAAGAAGTTTCGCTCTTGATTAATTTGACTATGAAACGCCGCCGACAACCAGTGTCGCAAGCGCTTCCTCCTCACTCTTACAGCTAATCTTCACGGTGACGCCACTCTTCGCAGAGTACGCCATCCTCACAGTGGCAGCAACCTTACCCCCAGCACCCACACTTCGACCGAAGGTCTTGAGGGTATGTGTGCTTGTCGACAGGCTGACGTCTGTGCCTTCGAGTGGCTGCATGCCGAAAGCCTTGATTAGCAACTCAACTGCGTCCGAGATGCCCTTGACGTTCGAGAGTTGAAGCGTCTCTTCAGCCTCGTCGCCCTGAATACTGGTCCAGATGTTGTCGAATGAACCGGCGAAAGCTGGTAGTATGTAGTCTGAACCAGTCAATTCGAGATCCTCGACTTGGTATTCATCCTCGTAACCACCCTCCTCAGGCTCACTAGTAGTGGGGTCGATCTCGCGTAAAGTGAACTTCAGGACATTGCTGAAGCTCGCTGCTACGAAAGTACTGGCCTCTCGTGAGAATGATGCGTAGAATGTGCCGGGTTCGTCTGGCTTCAGTATCTCCAGTGGAATGATGAAGTCTTCAGTGAGAGGCACTTCCTCGTCATCGTCAGATGCCGGCGTACAGATGACGCTGACATCAGAGAGCACATAATCGGAGAGTGTGTTCTTGATGTCGTATTGGAGGACAATGTGCTCCTTGTAGATGTGCTTGACAGCAGAGACAACGTATTCTGTCTCGCTCTCGGTAAGTTCCACGACAGGAGATGACTTGAGTACGGGCCCATAGTCTGCAAACTCTGGCACAGCAGACAGCTGCTGAGCATATCTCTGGCTTGCTGCTGCTGCCTCTTTTGCTGCATCCGCAATGCCCGAAGCAGAGTCTGGTGTTTTCTTTGGCCCGCCGACAATTGGGGCCTTGAGTGTTGGTGTTGCAGTGGTGAGTTTCTTGGTCCTGTCTTCTGCTAGCGACTGCTCACGAGTCACCACAGGAACATTAGAAAAGTCGAAAGCTTCTGCGAAAGCTTCGGCTGATGCGCCGTTGACGTAGTGGGCAAGTTGGTCTTCCAGTATAGGAAGCGAGAACATGGAGTCTATCAAACCAGTCAGTCAAGCTGTACAGTCGCAGGTCCATGTATGCGGCGAAGTGTGCGACATTTAGAACAAACTTACCATTCCTAACGAACTTGCTAGCAACCTCGTCATCCTCTTCTTTCATCAGTCTGAGATTGAAAGCGGCACGATCTCTGACCTCATCATCTGTGTCATCCAAGCATCTCTTTAGCAGTACCTCCACCGAGTTCTTGACATCAGCATCTTTCTGACCAACACCAAATTTCGCCAACGAAGTCACAGCGGCTGCTCTGACAATGGCATTCTCGAGGACAACACGGTTGTAAATGTACCGGATGTATTTGGTTGGCTGGGTGGTTCTCGGGCCCTCGACACCAAGCAGATGTAATACTCGGACTGCGAGCTTGGTAAACTCGCAATCCTCAATGAACTCGCAGAGGTGTGCAAGTGCATCCTCTTTGCTGTCAGGCACAAATTTGATCAAATCGAAAATTGCCTCAACTACACTTCGCTTAAAATCATACCCTCCCTCATCACGCAAAGTAGACGAGAGAAAAGCAAGCATCCCGGCCTGCTTGCTAGGAAACTTCAAACACAGAGTGCGAATTGCTTCGACAATTGTGACTTTGAACTCATCCGTGATCTCGGACATGAATGAAGAGATGGTCTTCATGAGACGGTCAACACTGCTCTCGTTACCGGTCTTAAGTAGAGTGGTGATTGCAAAGGTAGCGATGCTACGATTGGTGTTCGAGATAAGAGCTTCAATGTCTGGATTGCTTTGTCTCACAGCATCTGGCTTGAATGATGCGAACTGGTGGAGAATTCTAATTGCGGCGAACTTAGTGACAGCACGAGGACTAGTCAGGAAGAGTTGAAGGACGTGGATGGCGTTTCCGACCTCGGCGTC
This sequence comes from Leptoxyphium fumago, assembly GCA_001660795.1. Lineage (NCBI taxonomy): Eukaryota > Fungi > Ascomycota > Dothideomycetes > Capnodiales > Capnodiaceae > Leptoxyphium > Leptoxyphium fumago. Next base: position 40,000 of record LSHF01000120.1, read on the forward strand.
AGTAAGATCAGGGAAGTTGCAGATCGCCTTGGCAGCCTCGAAGTTGACCATCTCGCTCTTGTCTCTAAGCCAGTCGTCCAAGAGCTTCAGCATTGGCCGACGCAGTGAAGGGTCATCTTCAGCCAGCTTCGCTGCTAACCGCACCAGCATCATCCGGGCAGCGGGAGATTTCACCACACCGGCAGCTGCGTATTGTTGCACCATCTTCACCAAAGCCATACGGTCGTGACTTCTCATCTGATATAAGAGGCCAATCGCATGGTACTGTGTCATAAAGTTGGTGCTCTGCACCGCTGCGTGGGCTGACCCGCCAAAGCCAAGGGAGAAGCCGCCGGATGATTTGGATGATGATGCAGCTTCTTGAGTTTCGCTTTGCCATCTGCGCACGATGTCGCGTGCAATCGGTATGAGGTGGTATGAGGATACGAGAGCTGCAGAAGCTACTGATGGGGTCTTGTCGACGATCGCGGTTTTGAGGTTGCGCTCTATAGCTTGTACGGTGGAAGCCTAGGTAATTTGCACAGGTCAGCGGCATGCGCGTAACTTTTCGGCATGGGGCGGCATACATCGATGATGCGGCAGAGTGCTCGGATTGCATTGGCTCTGTACACAACGTCGCTGCCAACCGCTGTGTCCTTCATGATGCTGCTGGTGACCATGATGACATCTTCAGCCTCCTTACTGAGCTCTTTAATCACCAGGTACACCATCTGTCTCAAACTAGCATCTTTGTTCTGGAACAGCTTCGAAATGCCGAAGAATAGGGATGTTGCCTCATTGGTGGGGAACTTCTCGCCGGTGAAGAGCAAGAGGGAAATCTTGGTCAAGAGGATTCGACATTTTCGAGGGCTGACGGGCGAAGTGTTGAAAACGCGCGCTACACAAGAAACACATGGTCAATACAAGACAGGATTGAAGGGCGCAACAAGTCGGTCCATGGTCCCATATTGATCGACTTACCCTCCTGGAACACGCTGGTCCTGTCCACCTTGACAAGAGCACCGTCATCTTCGTCCTTTTTGTTGTAAGCCATGCCGGAATTATCTCAGCAATGGCTCAGGGATGGGGAGGGGGGAGTCNGAGAGGCAGGTTGTCTATTGAGACAGCAACATGAGGTATGAATGCTCGCACTGCAACAACAGTCGGCAGCCAGCCAGGTGTCAGTTGGGTTGTGCTGTAGTTGCGATTCATGCCTGAGGCTGACATTCCGCTGTCCCGAAAGGGAAGCGGGCCGTGGACGACGCCGAGAATGATGCCTGAGGCCTGAGCTAGATTACCTAATAACCCACAACGAAAGAGGTGGAATATAGATGGTCTGTGCTTGAGCACAGTGCGGGCACTTCAATTTCTGCGTATCGTCACCTGCCTGCGCTTCTTTCTTGTCTCCCTTTTCCTAGAACCGTCGCCACGCAACGATATCCATTCGACTGCATCAAGAGAATCCGACCGGGCGTCGAACAACGAATCCAATTTCAACAACTCGAAAAATCCATAATCGTATCTCGCCAACATGGTACGTGAGCATACCTATCTCGAGGACAGACGGTGTGGTGGAGGCGACAGAGGCACACGACATCGACGATATGCCAAAGAAAGCCATGAACATCGCTGGGCACAATGGACACTGGCAGTGCGAACGAAGTTGGACATATGACTGACGAGTCTATCTACACAGGTTCTCGCCGTTGACCTTCTCAACCCAAGCCCTCACGCTGAGGCGAGGAAGCACAAGCTGAAGGTACTTGACCTCTAAACACCGACAAATCTGCACTCAAATGCTGACTTGAACAAGACCCTTGTCCCAGGTCCTCGCTCTTTCTTCATGGACGTCAAGTGCCCTGGCTGCTTCACCATCACCACCGTCTTCAGCCACGCCCAGACCGTCGTCGTCTGCGCCGGCTGCTCTCAGGTCCTCTGCCAGCCAACTGGTGGTAAGGCTAGATTGACCGAGGGCTGCAGCTTCAGGAGAAAGTAGAGGTTGCGCGCTCTGTCCAACAAAGTTACGACAAGGCTGTAAAAGATCGCGTGGGGTGGTGGAGGAACGTGTCTTCATGCCCAATGACCCTCGATCGGAATGATGGAAACTCTCAATCTCTTGTGATGAGAGAGAGGCGTTAGGCGTGCCATGATTTCAGCGCAAAATGCATGAAGGAGAGATGGAATGACTTCCCGGGCTGGAGCTCTCTTAGGCGCATGTGCATGCGTGCTTGTACAGGGTGAGGAAGACCGGAGATACCCCATTGAGGAATCCTATGCTGTTGTTCTTTGGGCGGCAGACATACAAAAATCAAAAAATCCTCATATCGCATACCGTTTCCTTCTCAGTAATGTCGTTATAAATATGTACCCCTCGATTGCCATCGTCATGACCTGAGCACGAAATCAATGAAGCCAGCCGGCCATATTTGCCACAATAATCCAATTGTAGGCTAGCATCGACGAAAACTGAACCATGTAGCAATCAAACCATATCATTTTATACATTTCCTACATCCTATGATGGATAAATCTACATAAATGGCCTGTTTGCTCGCGTGTACAGACCCTGGCCGAGGCTATGTTCCACATTGCGGTCCCAGTCCAGGCTTGCCAAGCTTTGCCCCAGCCAGACCTCCAGCTGTCCCTTTCCGCAACTGCGACATTCGTAAAGAGCATGCTCTCCAGTTAACCCCCTCTGCATCCCACTCTTCGAGTCTTCCAAACCAAGCGCGCCTCTTTCCTCGACCCAGATCTACGACCCTCCAAATCTTGCATCGACGCTCTGCCCATTGAACCCAGCGCATACTATAACCCAAACCGCCAAACATGGATCAAGCAAAGGAGCTGCTGGAGATGCCCAGGGAGTTTCTCAAGGACGGCAGGGGATTCATTGGAAGATGCAGCAAACGTAAGTCGGCAATATCGTGAGCTGGTCCAAGGCATCGTCCGGCATTGCAAACGCCAGGACAACTGGTGTTATTCGTTCGATGGGACATGGCCAGGGGTAGTGGATGGCATTCGTTCAATATTCTTTATGACCGACTTCATAAGGGCACCTGCTGATGTAGGGATTCTGCAGCTGACAAGAGGGAGTTCATCCGCATCTCACAAGCCGTCGGCATGGGCTTTCTGATCATGGGCGTGATCGGTTACATCGTTAAGCTGAGTACGTGCTGCCTCATGAATGCCATCACTTCCGCAGTTGCAATCGCGCATGCAACTACGTCCACACACATATTCGAGCGATCTCACATGCTTACCGTCTTTCGCAGTCCATATTCCTGTCAACAACATCCTCGTCGGTGGCGCATAGTGGAGACAAGACTTCTGTCGATTAAGTCTTTGGATCGTGGGGATAGAAAACCAGTGTCAGAGTCACAAATCGGGTTCGACTCTTGCAAAGCCGTCACCTCCAACCTCCCGCGTCACGACGCAATTCTTTCGCACGAGTCTACGCAACGACTATGAGCAGGTGCAGAACTGCCGGTTGGATTGGGATGCAAGCCCAAGGAGGCAAACAGATACCAGATCAGGGTGGGAAATCTTGCGTGTATCAACGCCAGAATGTATTATTGAGTAGCGAAACTTTCTGAAATATTCAAATGCCTCACACCTCTTGGAGTGACAGTTGCAATGCTTACGTGCATGATTCCCAAGATCTAATCGCCATTTGTAAAACATTCAACATTCGTGTCCCAGGATTACCCACAAACTATACAACTAGAATAAGAGGCTGATACGGCGTGCTTCTGACTGCGACATACCCTCACAGCGATTTGTTCGTTTCGGCGTGCTCGAACTGGCTGTGTCCACAACGTGGTGTGGTTAGGATTTCGTAGTTTAGTGATCGGTAAAAGTAGAGGTTTGACTGGAGTTTCTGTAAGTCGTCTAGTAGATGTCTTCCAAACCAGTAGTAGTAAGTATACAATAAGATGGGGAGAGTGACACGCCCGTCCTCGAAGAAATTTTATAATGTACAATGGTGTTCGATCAGACCCAACCATTTTCAGGTCAAACGTTTAGCCGATCAGACTCGCTGCTCATACCAATCGTGTTCACTCTTGCTACAGAATGGGTTCAAATCCATCCTCAACATCAAGGGTTGGATGCAGGCGGCTTCTACACACCGCTGCTTTCCCCCAAACCCTTCAGTACACCCTCGTAGACTCCAAACATGATGGCCGCGCTAGGTACAACACGCATCATATGGGGGACGAGTCCACCGTACAGTGCTGCCACACCCTCCTCTTTGGCCACGGTAGTGAAGCAATTCCACAGGCCACGGTATTTGACATTTCCGAGAGCGTCTGTTGGCGCCTGCCGTAATCTTGTCCGCACAACCTCGTGTGGGTAGGTGATTAGAGCGGCGATAAATTTGGCTCCACCAGCTGCCGTAAGCTTGCCTGTCATCTCAACGCTCCTATCCCACCAAGTCGGTTGGCGTCCTGATAATTGTAGGTCTTCCTGGCGTTTCGCTAGAGCACGCTTGGCGCGCTCATACAACACCCACTGTAGGGTTGACTCGCTAACTCCCAGGTATGATGCGGACAATCCTCGATACAACCCTCTAAATCCTTCTTGCCTCACAGTCTTGATCACACAATCGGCCGCATTCTTGTATTGTCTCCCTCGGCCATCCGGCCCGGCATTTTGCTTGTCGAGCTGGAGCCGAGTCTTCACCAGCCAAATTGGGTTCGTTGCGGTTCCAGTTATTAACCCTGCACTTGCAGCTGCCAGCAGATGCACTGTAGTTCCATCCTGGCCATCGAAGACATGTTTGCTGATGAACTTCTTTCCATTGCCATATGCCCAGAAGTTGATCGCGCGAGCCGGTACTACTCCTATTAAGTTTGGTCCCAGGCCACGGAACAGGCCTCGCAAGCCTTCTTGTCTCGGTATCTCTCGCAGAATTGTCCCTGTCTCGGCGATGTGCATCCACGCTGCTCTTAAAGGAGGCAGCTGCGATGGATGTGGTTTTCCTCGTGCCGTACGGATGTCTGCAAGGTAGGCTTGGTAGTAGTTGCTTTGGAGCCTGGTCTTGAGCACGTCGAGGGGTGAGGTCAAGACCGCAGCGCTCATCCCACCAACTCCGCCAGCGAGGAAATGGGCCCAGGGTCTTTGCTGCTTTAGACCCTCTTTCGCCAGGTCTCTGGTTTCTTGCAATGTCGGAAGCTCCGGCCGTATTTCAGCGTTGCCATCATCGGCTGATTGTGGGGCGATCTCTCCGAGCTCACGCGACTGTGTGTATGATGATCGTAATGTGGATGTGGGCGGCGATGTCACAGGCGAGTCGCCGTGACGCTGCGCCTGGTAGGGTGTCATCCAAAAGGTCGGTTATGTATTTGTTGAAATGAACGATTGACAGAATGCAATGGTTGTGTGAATTGTCAGAAGTGGCGAATTGATGATGGATCAGGACGAATATGACATTTGCGATCGCATTGTCGAATTAAAGGAGGTAGTAGGGTCGCAGGATTAATGATTTGGAGCTGGCCTCCTTCTCCTCGCAACTTTCTTCCAGCTCCCTATGCTGCCAAAAGTCCGAGATTTGTCGGAGATTAGATTAGATCTATATATTGATGTAATCTTCCGAGGGTCTCCCAGCTCGCTCGGTACCGAAGCTTTCCTGGCGAGCGTCACCAACCGCAACTGGCCACCCACTGTCTGAACATGAGCGGAGCATGTTTGACCATACAATCGAAAGCTATGTGAGAAGAACGACGTTCATCCTCACCAACTGATCGCGAGCCTATTATTTTCCTGCTGCACCGAATTGACCCACAAATAAACCAATACCGACGAACGCTTCAAAGCGAAGGCGGACGATATGGCGTTCGCACCCACCTCGTGCCGATTGGCAAGTGGGATGCCAGGTTTCTGGAAGCGCTCAATCGAAGAGTTCAAGCGTCAAGCCGGCATTGCGATCCGCATGGAAGGAATCCACAAACCTACACGTCCTCGCCCTGTGATCAACTTCACCGCACCAGAGATAGTCGAGCAATGCAAACTCATGAGCGACCGCGACATTGGAGGGTTCACGAAAGCCTCGTTGACTTTTCAGCCGGGGACGATCTCAAAAGCGGAACAGGAGGAGAAGATAGATGCGAAGTTGCAAGATACTCAGGTGCCGAACCATCTGCTTTTCAAGGGGATCATAAGCACAGAGCTTCCGCCGAAGAAGCCGGAGATCATGAGATCGGGTTATGCAGCGTGGAGGACGAGGGATAGAGGGCAGAGTCTGTTTGGAAAACTTCTCTATGACCTGGACCCCTACGCATACCTCGCGTTGCGGATAAAGTCGGACGGCAGAAAGTATTTCGTCAACATCCAGACTGAGTCCATCGTACCCACAGATATCCACCAACACCTTCTGCCCTGCTTCGAGCCTGGCAAGTGGGAAACTATTGTGATCCCGCTTCATGCATTCGTCAGGACCAACTACGGCATGGTGGTGGAGCCACAAACCGAGATGATGAGACAGAAGATTAGGAGCATAGGCATTGGAAGCACAGATCGTGTCCCGGGACCTTTCGAACTAGCCATTGCGGGCATCTGGGCAACCAACAAGGAGGCCAGCAGAAACCTTGAGAGTGGCTTCGATGTACAACAAGAGGACGAGAACGAGCAATCTACTGGCTTCATGTCTGATGTGAGACCGAAGAGGAAACCCGGCGAGCCAGAAAAGATCTTGATCTGAGATGTCAGTCAAATTCAAGGTCTTCCACAGGTTGCCCAACCAGGAGCAAGCCCCATTCTGGCGTGGTCGTACAATGATCCTTCCATATAGCGCTGCGCAAGGTTTTACGTCGTTGTGCTGCTTTAAGTCGATCTGGCGATCACAAGCTGATCTATTGAAGATGTCGATGCTGTCCTGTTGAGAGAACCCGAGCGATTGACGCAACTCGATAACTTTCCGCATTATCGTGAAGCTGGTGGAGAGTCATGGTGTATCTTGCTGAGTTGGAATTGTCATTTCACCTGTCCTCTAAAGGGTTGTACAAAGATTTGACGCGCTCATGAGGCGTAGGCACAAGTGATGACTTCGCCGACTAGGAATCTACGATGCCTGGACATGAGCCAGGTCATCTTTGTTCATATGTGCGCCGGCTACTGGCGACTTCTACATTATTTTCAAGGGTTAGTGATTGGTGGCGTCTTCTGACATCAGGATTCTCTCTTTTGCGCATCAAACCACCTCAGACCGCACATCATGAGAGATTTGTGAGAGACTGTTTAACAAACATATTGACCTCCAACAATGTTAATATCGGCGGACTGTATATGACTCTCGCAGCTGAGACCATGGGTCCATTCGCCACGTTCATAAGTAGGTATAACATGTGCTTTATGGCTGGAGCGACTCGCGCATCCAGGATCCCGTATTCATTCTCGACAACATCTTTATTTCTTCAATTTCCATCCCAAGGTCTCGTCTCATTCATGGTACATGCGAATGTGCTGCTTGAGGCTGTTGTCAAACGAAGCCCTGGCTCTCGATCAAACAAAAGCTAGGTCAAAACAATACGTTGTTTCAACTGTTCTTTGGTCGCTAGGCTCGAGAACGGAAAGACAGTCTGCGCCAACACATCCTCATGTCCTTCTAGCCCACCGATTCCCACCGTAAGCTCTAATGTTGCGACGATGCATTACAATGAGCTGCACCTTTTCATACCTATTCACGAAGTCGCAAGTTAACAACATATATCTCCTTCACCAACAAAAGGCCATGTGAGTATCAGAAGCGACCATGTGAATGGGACTGGGGAGAACACTGACTCGCCATGCGTCAATATCAGGCGCTTGTCTTCTAGGCGTTTGGGGACTTGCCGAGGGTTCTGCAATGAAGATAACAGGGTCAAATGGGCAAATACACGTTTCCTGAAACCTACGAAATCGCGCCCCCCAGCCTTCAAAGCTGCACAGAAGACATTGCAACTCCTTGCCGAACTCGAAGGCGTGAAGACGGACACCATACCGATGCTTTTGAGACCAAATTTCGGCATACACAATGTGTACGTCGATCTCAATAGTCAAGGTATGGTCATTGATCGAATGGATATGCGCAACGCCCCAGTCAGTGAGCGTTTTCCAAACTGTGCCGACCATGTGAACTTTGACCAGCATATCAATTGGAAATACGCAGGCGAGGCGGGTTCAAAAGGGTTCTCGATGAGGCGCAAGGGTGATCGTGGCTATTGCCAAAGGGTTTGGGTGTGATCACCTTATCGCTCTCTTAAAAGTTCCTCGGTTCACCATTACACTGGTCGATGACGAACATGCTCGCAGCAGGAAATGCTCGCTGGCCCTATGATGAAGAGTATATGTATTTACTTGTAGTCTCGGCCGACACGGTAGATCACTGAGCGCAATTGAACTGTCCTGGAAGCGTCTGTAAAAACCAAACAGCGATCAGGTCGAAAGGCACCGAGAACTCAGAGAAGATGTTGTGCAAATTGTTATGATCGACCAAGCATGCTCCTGACATTGGGATGTTGCCCTCTAAGCATCTAATACTTACTGACGACTTCCACCTTGAAGCGCGCCCACTGCAACGATCGTAGCAGATGTGGGCAAGTAAGAGTATTCCCCGGATAGTTTGGTGAATCGTAGCAATACTCAGTGACTGGACAAAAAGTAGTGTAGGCGTCACGAAGAACAGTGTTTGGGAGGGAGTTGGCGTGAGCTGACGGACAAAAGCAAAAGAAGATGTTCGGATACCGGGAGTCGAACCCGGCTCTACCCGGCGCTCTACGATGAAAGCGGGTGATGCTAGCCGATACACCATATCCGATGATCAGCAACAAGTTGCGGTGCTATTGATGATATGGAAGTCACAAAAATACACTATATACTCAGTTTTGAGTCCCACTCCTACTGCATCAACGCCCCCAAACTTTTCTCACAACCTCTTGTATCGAGGAAACAAAGGCGCTTCTGCACTACATTTGGTCATTGCTGTTGCAGTATGTCAGTAAATGAATCAATAATTTAGCATGCTGCTCGACGACAGAACTTCAATAGTGCAACATCTTCGTCTACCATTGTGGTCGGCTTACCACTAGGTTTATATATTCATTATGAGTTCGTTAGGATGGCATTTCATGCTGTTAAACATGACCAAACTAGTGATTTTCATGGGATAGTGCTTCATAGCCATCTCGAATGGCTGGCTCTACCTTCGAGGCGTGTTCCGCACCATCCTTTTACGTGCAAGCTTTCAAACACAGACGAGCAGATTATCTGCCTTGCTTTTCTTCCTTCCCAATATCAAGGACACAGGTGGGAGGCATACTCAGCATACAAAAAGCCTCCATCCTCCAACACACCAAGTTCTGCGCATCCAAGGGATTACCAAAACAGTGCAAGCACTCAGATTAGGAGTAAGAGTATATGAAAGATGAGGCAGATGCCTGAAGACATCGATAAGCCGCAAACTAGAGAACACAACCACAGACAACATATAAGTAACTAGATTCTTTTGTGCATGCCTCGTATCGAGTGTTCGCATCATTTTCACAAAGATGCAAACCTCCTTCATCTCCATGGGAAAAACAGAACGCCGGGCGCCATCGCTCCCAATGGTGCAGCTGGAGATCAAGGTGAACAGCTTCTGCCGACTGGCAGGATCCATGCCAGTGCAAACCGCAAGAGACCACCACGGGTCTTTTTCAGAAATTTGCCAAGGTCGGACGACGGGCCAGGCCATGTGCCCAGACGTCCACTCACAGGGCGTTGACGTCGACGCGCTGCAAGGTGAAGTCCCAAAGCATCTTAATGAGATTGTCGGGCAGGGTATAGAGGTCGACATGGAATTCGCCGTCTGGGTCAAAGTTAGCAACGCTGAAGGATCAAGCCTCCTCCCCCCAGGCACATCACTTACTGTCTATGTCGTTCTTGGTATACGTATCCTCTGTCTTGTTGTCGTGCACCATCTGTACGACCTGCAGCAAGTCATCCTCGTTGAGCTGAGGCAGAGCCTCGGCCAGCTTCTCCATGTCGACGTTGCGGTTGGCTTTCTGACGCTTCTTCTCACTCTTGGCGGTGGAAGCGCCAGTCGCTGGTGTGCCGTTGGGCTCGCCGACCGGACCGGACTCACGCAGGCGCTCGAGCAATTCCGGCTTTGGGTTCCGGAAATTCTGCAGTCGCAAGTCAGTGAGCGAAGGTTATACGTGAAGACACGCCTGGACACTTACGACGTTGTGAGTGCTCTCATACTGCTCCTGCTGGAAGTTCAAATCATGTGACAAGGTCGTGTGGCCTCCCTTGGGCGCACCGACCGGAGTCAGAATGATCTGCATGTCGAACTCACCCCAACCTTTCTCCTTGATCTTGAAAGGTGGGGTTTTGACGACTGTACGGCTCCATTGTCAGCTTCCGCCTTCCGATCGTAGCAATGTGAGAAGTTGCGTGTGGGTGGGCGCGTATTCTCTGGCTCTGCGGTTCGTCCAAGCGGGCGAGGATGTTGCCATCTAGGCACTAACAGCTCCTCCCATCGACCCAGCTCTCGGCGCAGCCAGACCCGTCCACTCACCTTGTGTAGCTCTCTTGCCAAAACTCTCGTGAAGCCTGTACTCGACCTTCTCGAAGCAGGTGGCTGGTAGATTGTCGCCGTCTGTGTTCACAATGAAGACGTTGATCGACCACTCTCGCATCGGGAAACCCTCTATCTCCGGCTTCTCGTCTGGCAGGATGTGCTGCTCGGTCACGAGCTTCACAGTGCGCTTGATCTGCGAAAGATTGTCAGCACTCCGTTTGGCTTCCTCCAGCGTCGCGTTTTGGTCTGAAGATGGTAGATAGAGCTCGTGTACATACGTCAGGCATTTTCGCAGTTCGTTCCTGCAAACGCGACGGTAGTAGTAGGATGATGTGAGAAACGGGTAGGTAGGTAGGTAGGCAGTCCACCAGGGCAAAAATTCGCTGGGCGCGCAGTGCAAGTGTGAATGAAGGCTCGTCAAGAGTGAGTATGCAGCGGCGGCAGCGCGTGAGTTTGGAGGTCGCGAATGTAAAGTGTGGAGAGAGGTCGGCGTCAAAGACCAAAGCGGGGTGGCTGGACGCTGTCACAGTACAGGTGGTGCTCTGGGTGGACCAGACTTCCAAGATTTACATTACTACCTATTTTGCTGTTGCAAAAGTGCCGGTCCGGAAGCGGCTCGTAAATGGATTTCCTTGCATGTGCATATGCAAGGCCATTTGCTGCTTCCATTGTTTGCCGAAAGGAAGCTATGAAGCTAAGGTTTTAAGCCATGTTTGCGATGCCTTGACTTCATTTCCCACGAGACAATGAAGGGCCGCACAGGAATACGGTTCAGCAGATGAAAGCCCAAAGTGAACGGCACGTGGGGAGGAATTTGCTCTATACGGCAGTCTATCTAAGTAATGACGAGGTCCCGATGAAATGGCAGAGGCGTCTTCACTTCGAGCTGCCAGGGCTGGTGTTTCTGATGTTGTTGTATGTGATGTGGTGCTTCATGGGTATGTGGTAATGGACTTTTGAAGGATGATGCAATCAACAAAACGCTCTTCAGTTATCCAAACAATGTTGCGACAGCTCAACTGATACGTCGCTGTCACTCGACCGCCGCCTTCAGACCGAACCTGCTTTGATGCAGGGAGCTGGGAATTTGGCGGCAGCGCTCTGACGTGAATGACGTGTCGGTGTTGGTGCTGGTGCTGGTGCTGGTGCTGGTGCTTGTGTCGTTCTGGGTGGAAGGTGGTTTATGTGCTGGGGGAATGATGTGATGACTACGCCAACGATATAGTCACATTTGCTCTAGTCACTAATCGGAGGTGTCGTCTATGATGTCTCGTCGCTCTTCAAAAGTGCCTCGTTCTCCTGCTGGGCCTTGATGAATGCCTCCTTGAACTGGTTGGCGTCTGGTGAAACAGTATCGTCAGCGTGTCGTCCAATACATTTGAAGGATGCAGTAGACCATCATGACTTACTCTCAGAGTTGGCAAAGCGGATGGCCAGAGTCTGGGCTTCAGGCTCACCCTCGCTCACATCGGCAGCAGCGTTCCAGACCCAGCTACGGTCGCTACCAACGTTTGGCGACAGCTTCATGTCGGGCACGACTGTGCAAGTGTCAGCAAATGTATCCAGCAGCTCGCCGGCTCACACGCCCAAGGGCGAAGGTGAGAGCATAAGCAACCTACCATAGTGGTTGGCGCAGACCTTCAGGGTCTTGTCTCGCCTCATGACCAGTCTAGTCTTTTGGTTCTCCTTGTGCTTCAGCAGCCTGACATCACCGGTGCCTCGCTCCTTCCACTCTCTCGATTCCCTGTCGAACTTGAACAGCTTCGCACGCATCTTGAAGGTCTGCTCTTCCAGCTCCTCGTGAGTCTTGGTCTCGACGGTCTCGGTAAGGCGGACGACAGGCTCGAAGTGCACATCGGTCTCCTCCTCAGGAACCTTCTCATCTTCGTCACCACCTTCGGCGGCAGCGGCCTCCTTCTGAGCTTTGGCCGAACCCGAACGGTCGTTCTCTTCGTCAGCAGTCTCCTTCTTTTCCTCCTTCTTGGGCCCTCCACCGAACATGCTGAACACGTTGTCCTTCACGGTGGATGCAACCTCTGAGGCTTGCTCGGCCACACTGGGCTTTTCCTCAGTAGTGGCAGCCTCAGTGGTGGGTGCATCAGTAGCGGGGGCCTCAGTGGTGAGGGGCAGATCCTTCTTCTCTTCGTCGGCCATGATTGTGGATTTGAGGGTGCTGGAAGGTTGAAGTCGCTGGTGGATGTGTTGAAGCTGCCCCAAGTGGCGATATGCAGCGAGTCTGAGTGTGGGGTGTATATGTTGCAAGACGAAGATCAGGGGACATAAAAAGCGACATGATGGAAAACAAACTGGCGGGAGCGGTGGAGGGGCAATTTGGCCCGTGCACAGACCCCATTGTAGTAGGGTTCGCCTTCCTTATCCTGCACACGCTCACCACTCATATTCGCCATTCACCGCCGCTATCCACCACCCACCCACACTCGCTCCTGCAAACACACAGCCCACGCACCGTATATCTGTCGCTCTGTCCATGTGTATCCAGCAGCCCTGTATATCCGCACATGCTATGCACCTCACGTCAACCTCACTTTGCTTTATCACGGAAGACTATGCATACAATACATCTTTCCACTTGCGGTGGATCGGCTCCTCACACATAAGACCGCATCACCTGCTATGGCACCGTGCCATGTGAGCCCCCCTCTGTGNCTGGTGGTGTCTGAGACATTTACAAGGGTGGCGAGAAGAGAAGGGGGCATATCCATACAGTCGCCTGCTGATCATTCTCAAAAGACGTGAAAAAGGGGAGTACGGCCTAAATACTTCATGCTGGGCCAAATCAAATCATACGTAGAGTCTGCCTGCCTGCCTGCCTGCCATCCGATTCCCGCTCAAAGCAAATCCGGCGTTCGTTCCATGCGATGGCGGGTGGGATTGGCGCCCGTCGTTGGTATTGCATTACTTTTTCCCCGAGACTTGCACCGTCAGGCGCTCCCACGCGTGTGTCGTCAAAACTCCGTCTCCTTCTTTGCTCCTTGTTTCTTCGTAGCCGACATTAGTTTGCTGGTGTTGGTGATGTTGTTGTTGATGGTGTCCGGAAAAGTGCGGCCGGAATCGTGCCTCACAACGCCTGGTCTAGACCTAGCCATGGTTTCAACTATGCCTGCCGACTTGCTCCTTCCAATGCTCATGCGTTGAGGTCGTTCAAGTTCTTGATTGCGGCATACTGGCTCGCTCCTTGGGTCGGCGCCACCACGCGGACACGATGGCTGACGCTCCCACTCGGCAACTTCCTAGGAAGCCAGAGCGCGATTGCCACCCTTGTGGCTCTCTTGTTCTTGCCACCAGCCGGCACTGTTGACCAGCCCTCGTCGTCCAAGGCTTGGGCCGTCGGCTCTGTGCTCTGAGCGGCGGGGCCGTCCTTGCCGACTTCTCTAACGATCTCCTGCGGTTTGACGTCTTTCCCTTCCACTATCTTGCCATTCGCTGAAGCATCCACAGCATCTGCAACACCTGCCTCTTCGCCAGCTTCGGCATTGTTGAGGACACTGAAGCTTGGTCGCTCTTTCTCGCTCTTCTCCCCCTTGGCATTGCCGTTTTGTTGTCTGCTTGTCCTCCTACCACCTTCAGGGGCCTGGGTAGCATTTGAGTCTTGCTGACCATCAGCACGCGACGCCTTGGAAGCTGCGTCCTTGCTTGCCTTCTCTTCCTTCGCTTTGGCATCAGCCTCAGCTTTCTGGCGGAGGGCAAGCTCTCTCCTCTCCTCGACTTGTCTCTCACGAGCCGCAGTGTCGATAGGTCTGGCCGCACCGAAAGGCGACGCTTTTGAGTCTGCCGTTGAACCGGCTTCAGCTTCGTTCGCGGTCGACACTGTGCGCTTGGTGAGGTTTAGCCTAGGTCGCTCTTTGGGAGCCTCCTTGGCGATTGGTGAGGTAGGAGCGGATGGCTCAGGAGTGGCAGCGGGAGACGCATCTGGGCGCATCCTGGCACGCCATTGGTTATCTTGCTCTGCGGCGGTTGGTGCTCTCTCGACAGCCGGACGGTCAGAATCCTGCCTCTGTGGCCTTGCAGGAGGTTCGGCAGAGCGGGCCTCGCCCCAGTTTGGGCTAGGTTTTCTCTCTCCTCCAATGCTTCCGCGTGCTGCATCTCGTCCTCGTCCACCCTCGCGACCAGGGGCAGGTGCGGCGGCTCCAGGAACTGGAGAGAGTGGGCCTCTACGCTCCCAGTTTCCGAAATCCCTGACCTTGCCGTCTCCCTCGAAGAAACCACCACGTTTGGATCCACCACGATCACTGCCAGCATCTGAAGTGTTGTCTGCAAAGTTGCGGTTGCCACGGAACGATGATTGGCGGCCAGATTGTGGCAAGTCAGGGAGGGGGCCACGGCGCTCCCAGTTGGAGAAGTCGCGGGAAGACTCAGCGCCACCTTTTGCTACAAGGCTGTCAGTATTTAGAATAGACGAACGCCACCGAATTCTCCCAACTTACGTGGCTCAGCGACACTCAGTCTGACTGTTCTGCCCATGAGATCAGAGCCGCTCAAGCCCAAGGCCTTCTTCAACCCATCGACTGTAGCAAACTCGACATATCCAAACCCTTTCGGCTTGCGATCGATTTTGTCTTCGACAATGCGAATGCTGGTGGGCTCACAACCGGCGAGGAAACTCGTGACATCGTCCTGTGTTACGTCAAAAGCGAGGTTGCCCAAGTGGGCGGTATATGGTGGCTTGTTGGGGAGAGGTAGCTCCTCGCGTACAGCGTATGCAGGACGATCTAGTAGACATGCCAGATTAGTTTTGCTTCGCTTAATGAGGTGAATGGACCAGTAGGTGTGCGATACTCACCAAAGCTGTCGCCGCCAGCACCGCCGCTGGCACCACCAAATCCACCAGACTGGCGCTCCCAGGTCGATGGGCTGGTGAAGGCACGGCGCTCACCACCAAAGCCCCCAGAGCCACCAGCTCTGTAGACTGCTGAAGCCGCTGGGATTGGCTGTGCATCCATTTCGTCGGCCCATGATCCGAGCGCTGCAGAGGAATGAGTTAGTAAGAGTCCCCGGTCAGGATATGGTGGGGTCGAGCCCACGTACATTGGTCCTGGAGAAAGTCGCTCATGGACATCTTCTCTTGCTTCTTCTTAGGCGCTATCACACATGTCAGCGGTGTGGTTCATCGCAAGAGGCGTCTGATGGCGCACGGTATGCGGCCGACGCAGCATCTGCCGTTCCGCATATAAGGACAGAACCCACCCATGATTGCGGTGTTGTTCACGGTTATTGGCGTTGCCGAGCCGTGCAATTGTTATTTGAGGCTATGTCAACGGCGCTCAAAGTGCGCTCTCGTCGTGGAAAATTGAAGTGGGTGGTGAGGTTGAATTACGTGACGGCTGCACGCTGCGTGGGCTGGCGTCAAAGTCGTCGACGTCTTTTCGGCAGAACTTTAATTTTGTCTCAAGTCTTGGCGATCCGAGGGTCCACCTTGGAACGCCGCGTCGCGAAGTACTTTCCAGCTGTACGGCTTGGGTATTTGCTCGAGCGAGCTGAGTATTGAACCTCTGCATTCCATCACTGTTTGCGCTCTCTGCACGTTTCACGAGACAGCTGGAGCAGCACCATGTCTGTCGTTGGCAGTGGCTTGTTATGAGATGAGACGTGCGACATAGCGATTGTTCGACCATGGGTAGCACAGTGAATGGCCCCAAGAAGGGCTCCGACCCTTTCAAGGACATAGTTGCGCCTGCATTGAAAGCAGGCGCCTTCACAGGTATGCCACAGTCAAGGAGCTTCGATTGCACCAATGGCGGCCATCTCCAGGAGGTGGCTGTGATTGACGAATGCTGTTGTCTCCCTATGTGCTGGGTTGCAAGCATTGAATCTTGACTGCGATCGCGAAGCTGACTGACTGACTGCCATGATACAGGCACTGCGGGTTTCCTGGTTGGTGGTACGGCCGGCATTCTCAAGGCTCAGACACCCTTCCTTTACGCAACTGCGTCGGCGATACAGACTGGACTACTCGGTGCGACATATTGGGGGTTTCGAGCGTCGATACTCGACGCATGGTCATCACGAGAGGTCTCACAACGTGACCTGACACTGGCCAGTACATTCTCAGGGTCGATATCGGGTAGCATTGTCGGTGGTGTTCTCCGTGGACGAGGCAATGTACTCCCTGCTGCGATCATGTTTGGGCTCTTTGGAGGGCTGGGCCAGACAACCGTGAATTGGTACTACAGTGCTTCTACGAAAGACTACAATCACAAGGAGGAGCCGTTTTTGAAGCGTATGGCCGAAAAGCCTTGGAGTCCTTTTACGGTCATGACCAATGCTCAATATGCAGACATGTTGAAGGAAAGGGCTTTGAAGCTGGACGTCGAGATTTCCATCCTCGATGATAAGATTGCCGAACTCAGGAACGCTGCTTCTGAAGATACCTCAACGCAAATCACCGACAGCGGATCCGGCAAACCGTCATAAACCCTGTTTGACATGGGCGAGCGTTTGGAGAATCTGTGGGATCGGCAATACTCCCATGGGATTACGTCTGGAGATTACCACGTCTCAGTCTCGGTCAGGAAGTGCTCTTGCGAGAACTGCATCATAATAAGCCGTAATTGGCCGTCACCTCGAATCGAAGGTCAACCATCGCCAAGTTGCCCAGCACAATGTCATCGCTCAAACTCACTGACGCTACGCTGCCACCGCTTTAAATCCAGGTTGCGGATATCTGCCGGTGCTGACCAACGAGTAGCAATACTCCTCAGCAGACGATCGCTGGGCAGCTCGGCTGCGAGACCTCGAATGTAAACGCTACCCAGCTAGGGAACATCTGCGACCTACCAACTCCTAGTACCGTGGATTTGGTCTGTTACAGGACTCGGACTGGTGGAGCATCTGTGTTCATCGTTAAGGATCGCCGTCCAATAGTCAGACTCTGGAATCTGGTGACACTTGGCGAGTAATCAACAGGCTTGCTCGGCCCATGCAAATATGTCCATATTAATTGTAAACAAGCATTCCACATTCGAACTCGTTTGGTGACATACCAAAGTTCAATTGACCCAGACATTCTGCCCAGGTTATTGTTATAATTTTCGCTGGCACACGAGACCACTCTTTCCGAGAAGCGCCAACAAAGCCACGGTTGTATATAACGTTGCGTGGAGTTACATGATTTATCGTGGATACCTGTGAAGGTCCCCCCCTTCAGCGATGGCTATCGCGTCGCATCCATGCTTGACAGATCAACTTTAGTTTCACAGTACCGGTGGTTGATGCTCAACTCTGTCCAAAGCTCCCAAGAAAACATCCATCTGAGTTCAGATTTGTTCCCAATAAACAGCACATAAGGCATCCAAGTTATTATGTTTCAGACTGTTGATGCCGGGTCATTGCAGTCCAATTCACCATTCAATACTGCGATGCCTTTTGTTTACTCGTGTGAACATGCCTCAGATCCATATTGAATATCCGCCAGTGCCTGTATGACAAGTGATACAATGGAAGGCGAAAACGAGACGCCCATATATGACTAGACCCGCGTGCAACGAGGAGGCATAAAACACTCTCAACTAGACCATTGATTCCGTGCAACATCTCTTCGGAAAAAGAGTACAAGACAGGATCACACTCTGCGACCCAGCACTCTCAAGTGTATTCGTGCTCGCTCAATATGGACCATCAGGAACAGCCCACTTTTGTTCGAGAAATCAATTCCAAGTCGATTTCCATCGGCCGCAAAATCAAGCAAGAGATTTCCAATCAAAGCAACTCGCCCCCATCGAAGAATAAAGCTACCGACTACACACTCTCACTACATTTCGCGTCACCCTTATCTTGCCCTACCGCATTCACGCTATTTTCAGAACTGGTGCCCCCTGAGCCGGCGGAGCCAGATCAGCCAAAGGCGAATGAATTACCGCAAATTCCATCTGTAATGTCGATTGAATACATCATGAACAACACAACAAAACCAACCGATAGTGCTACTAATGCCGCAGAAAATGGCAACTCCATCGACGACAATAACAACAGAAAACACCTTGATGACGGTGACAACTCGACAAAGGGAATGCTATGGGAGAAGAGACCATTGGCAAGCGATGATGGCGAGGACGCCGACGAGCCGCTTCCCCCAGCGAAGACAGTCTCTCTGCTTCAACAATTCGACATCCGCACGCTGCCGGCGTCGACGATAGTGGAGCTGGGGAAGTACTACACGGTGGCAGAGATGGTGAACAGCGCGAACGAGTGGCGGCGGGCGAACACCCAGCCCGAGCACACTGCCATGCAGATCACATACAAGCTGGGTGAATCCCTCGAGAGGATGGCCAGAGACAGAGGCGTCAGCGTGTTGGAGATGATAGCCGAGCTCCACGAGGCCAAAAGGCGGTTGGACACCTAGACCCGCAAGATCAAAGTGCCCGTCAGAGCAGGTATGGAGGGCAAGAAAGGCCTCAAGCAGGTCAAGATGGGGTAATTGTAGTAATGCTCTGAACGGGACTAAGCTTTTGAAAGTCTGAGTTGCAACACCTGCGGTGTACTTGTGATATGCCTCCCGAGGTCCTTGTATAGGCTACACCTTTCTGATTAAGGGTTCTACCTCAGTTCTCGCTAGGTAGTCTTGAGTATGATGAGTGTTATATTATCAGTCTATCGTGCAAAGACGTGTTGGCCAAAGCCAGCCGCTATTCAATATCTTGATATTTTAATAATGATGTCGATCACGACTCCATCGTTAACAGTATCAAGACACAGGTGATCGTTTCTGATTTGTTCAACTTGCTTATTATTGTTAGTGTTCTTGTGATTGAAAATCAAGTCAGCGAGCAATTTTACTTCACAGGTATCGTCCTATTGTTCAAGTCAAGTGTAAGTGCCGTTTGTTTACTGTTATATATCTTGCTGTCCATACTTCATAGAGCACGGGCCCCCTGATAGGTGAATTGTAGCCTCGTGCAACACTATAGTGCCTATATGATCTAGGTGCTTAGACAGGTCTTGTCGTGCATAAACAGAAAAAAATATATATACTTTTTGTTTTCTGTCATCGTGAATATAAGGCAGAGAAACCCGTAACTACAATGTAGTCATGTCGCAGGGGCACGTAGACCCCTCGACTATAGGTTCAATCATGTTGTAACAGTTTTGACTGTTTTCAGTAGGAACAGGCTCGTGCTTATACATTCACATTAGTTACTGTCATTCAATGTCAACAGAAGCGAAGAAACAATGACGTTTTCTTTGCCTAAGAGGTTAGGAGTGGTTAGAAGCGCGTGACGTGCGATGTCTTAAGGCCATTAATCTCTTTTCAACAAACATTCTGTGAGATTGATATATATCGCAACCCGAAGTACATGTCCAGAGTAAAGAAGAAAACAACCGTGCAACAACGATCAACAACAGAAAATCAGAAGCTCACCTTGGCGATATCGATCACTTCCCTTCGACCATTGCTACGGATATGAATTCACAATGCGCCCTTCCGTCGTTTGCAGAACTCTTAGATTCGATCCAGAGGCGAGAACACGAGAATACTAGACTAACCACGATCAGTGGCAATGCTTTTGATCAAGCGGGGGGGCATATCCATTCAGCAGGCGGCTCACCTGAGCGACTGAATGCACTAGAGCAAAATCAAGCCATCGTTGAAGACAATACGGTGTCCAGAGTTGTCCTGCAAGACGTTGACGATAGAAGCCGGACCACCCCACAAGCCAAGTCAGTCATTGATCTGACAATCGAGAGATCCAAGGAGGACACTGAGGCGGCTAGGACTCTGGTTGTCTTGGGCTCCACTGTCGTCACTTTCAGGACNAAAAAAGGGCAAGGGGGCGAGGAACCCGAAATAGTTGATGAGTCCCAGGAACGAGATCGAACCATTGCACAAGACCGGCCGGAATCAAGGCTCGACCAGCAAAGACAACAAGAAGTCGACAGCGAGGAGGAGATTGCTGATCCGACTGCAGGCCTGTCCGACGAAGACATTCAGGCGGCGAACATCTTGCTTGCAATGAGTCGATCGTCAGAACGTGTCGACTTGGAGGCCGATCAGATCCGTATCCCAGGGATCGACGAGGATGCCAACAACGTGCGCTCTGGAGAGCCCAACCAAGATGGCAACCAAATGCCTGCTGCAGAGACCGATCAGGCCATCGACGAAACTGACACTCCAGAAGCCGACCCAGAGGCGATCGCCTTGCGCACGAGAGGGATCGACGAAATCACACCCAGCACGCTATATTCCCTCGCGAGCCGGTATCGGTCGGCACAGATAGCCGAATGGGCGAACGAGTGTCTGACGGGAGGACGACGGCCGCTGAATTTACAGACTGCAGCTAACAAGGTGAGGGGGGCGTTGCTAAGGCTGGCACACAACCGCAATGTCGCATACCAGGTGGTCAAAGCCGAGCTCGAAGAGATGCGCAAAAGGACCGGGTATAACGACCGGCCAGCTGCCAAGAAGGGGGAGAAAAAATCCAAGGCAACCCGGACGCCCAGGCCAGGGAAGTACTCATCGGTGTCGACCAGGGCGAACCCAGCTCCACACTTGGGAAGTCCAACTGCATCTCTGAACAGGGCTGCGAGCGTCCCGGATGTCGACATGGAAGACGCTTGAGGCGGGCGTCTGCTTGAGTGGCTGGCGGCTGGAATCTAGCTGTACGGATGGGATAGTAGTAGCAGTCCGCCCATGACATTGTGATGGTTGATTATGGATAGAGGGAGACAAAAACGTCCCGTAAGAGCATAAAGCGTGGTGGGAATACCTACAGAAATTGTAATCCTTCGTGGAACGGACCGGTAGTTCAGGCTTCCTTGGCCGGCTTAGATTGGCGAAGCCGGCTGGGTCATGGTGTTCTAACAGATACCATCTGCGGCTCAGGAAGCGACAGGTCACAACAAGTAGAGTGTCTCATGTGAAAAGATATATGAACGACGTCACTTACAACTGTCGCAAACTCACCTAGGTGGAGTACGAACTCCCAGATGGTAAACTTCAACTACTTTATACGGTATGCTTCAAGAGGCATTGACTGTGCCATTCTGCTCCGATTTAGCTAGCGGTGCTTTCCGTGTTTCGTCGGTCATTCGAGGCGGCTTCTTTCGGGAAGATAAAGATTGAAACTGCTACCTGACGGTCTTCGGCAAGAGGGTCTCCAAGATCTCCTATTAGATTTCCTATTTAGTCGCGGTAGACGTGGTGTTGCTGGCTGTGTAGCCCCAGTACCGATCAAATCGTGGGTCACAGGCTGTAGCGCACCTACCGTGCGAAGTCGTAAGTACAAGCTTGTACCAGTCATTGAACTGCGCGGTTCCAAGCGTAGACAGCTGCCGAGCAGTAGCCATTGAGCCTGAGGATCAGCAGGTCACAACTCTGTGATGTGTGGCCCAACAGAAGAAACTGTTTGGATCACAGACGGGAGAATCATATCGTACATCCGCTAGGTGTTACATAGACGCAAGACCTGCCAAACCCAGAGGGGTGTGGTAGGTCATTTTTGACAGCTTCTCAGCAGAGCTGCGATGGGTGAAGGCGATTCAAATGCTCGAAGAGCGACAACTGCTGATTCAAGTTGCAATCAACCATCTTCGGCATCAAAAGCAAGCTTGATGGGCTTAGATTTGCTCTTCTTCATCTTCTTGCCACTGGGTTGCTTTCCTTCTGGTGACAGGTCGGATTTGGACGATGGGTCCACATCACTACCGATAACTTTTGCAATCTTTCTTTTCTTCGTAAAGTTGCCGTCCGAGATCCGCTGCTCTATCCGCTGGATCGAAGGCTGCTGGGTTGGTTTGGCAATAACAGCGGTGTCCACATTACCGCCGTGGTGCTTGGCGATGCCGTCGCCACGGCCTGCGAGGCGTTCGAAATCGGCCATACTGACGGTGTCGCCGCTATCGGTGACAAGAGTCGGGCCATCGTCGCCAAAGTCTGTCACGAGGCGAACTGCCCGTTTGACGGGAGCTCCATGGTGAGGGTGCTGCTCGTCGTGGGCGGCGTTGCCAGCACGCAATCGCTGCAGGAAGGGCGGCAAGGAATCGTCATAAGTCAGGTCCTTAGATCGGATTTTATCGGGAGCCATGTCGCTTAGCAGTGCAGCAGCTCGGCGATTGACCAGTCAGTAGCAGCCGAGGCAGTATGATCAGCAATGGCGGGTGCAGTGCGGAGAGAAAGATCCGGTGTCGGGTCAGGGCTGGTGGTGTTACAGAGGCGGCGTTAGTAATGCCATCCGGACATGGAAAGGAGCCTTGCAAGAGCGCATAAAATCGCGATGGGTTGCGGAGCAGGTTTCCAGCATGCATCTCACCATTCCCAAGCAGGGCATTTTGTTAGATTCATTGGCAGTGGCAACCATCAGTGATCCAGGGCGTGCGTTATCGCCATCCGTGCACGATGCGTTGAATGTACCTACTCAATTCCGCCATCTCGTCCGCGATGGGACGATAGGGGGGATGCCGAGCACGTGACGTGAGCTGACACATCGCCGGCTGACCTCACGGTGGAATCACCCGATAAGGAAAGGACAGAACGACCCGCAGTGCCGGCCGCGGCCTCGGCTCGCTCCGACCCGTAGATAAGGGCCAAGCCGAGACTGCCGAGGACAGCGATAGGAACCAGAGCGGGAGAGGTGCTGGACCTGAAGTGTATGTACAGTCAAGTGCGGTACAGTACAGTACGTCTCGTAGGGATCAAGGATCAAGGATTTCGGCCGGAATTGGAATTGATGTTGGAGTTCGGTCACAGGTAAGCAGTACAGGGCGCAGGCCGGTCGAATGGGGGACGGATGAGAATGGAAACGAGCGTTGCCTGTGCACGACAAAGGGCAGACACAGGACGGGCTGATTTGTGAGAGATTTGTCCGGTCCGACGTGTGACAAGGTACTTACTGTACCTACGGTGCGATATCACTGGAGATCCAAAGGAGTTGTGCATCTCGGCGGGCGGCATTACCGTCTTATTAGGGGTGGACGTGGAGGCGTGCCTGGGTCAGCATCCGCGAGCGACTTGTCCGTTGTGGAGGCGATGATTAATTGCGATTGAATAAGCGCACAGTGCCAGTTATGGCCGAGACTGTAAGAACAGTCGGTTGGTGATATTGTCGTGTCGTCGTTGGAACCAGCAGCAAGAGCGAGAGCAAGAGAGAGAGACGCCTTGCATCCGCAGTCTGGACAATGCATCAATGGACAAACGAATGAACAGCTGGGTTGGGTTGGGTTGGGTTGGGTTGGGTTGGGTTGATGGCCGTGAGTCTCGTGTCGGCCGCCTCTATCTTCATCCGCCCATCCAGAGGGCCGAGGGGTTGTGCATGGGCTGGTATGGTGCTGTACTGTAATATGGGTGGTGATACAGGCGTGTGGTGTAATTGCCAGACTGNCCGTCCCGGGTCAGCCTGCACCCTCCACCCTCCACTCTSCCCTNNCCGTNGCSCCAGCCTCTGCCGCCGTCAGTGCAGCGTCCTCCTCGCGCACAAGTCCGCTTGAGCGCACGCAGTCCTACAAGACCCCCGCCGAGATTGTCCAAGAGCGCCTCCAGGAAAATGGCCTTTCTCCCAAGATGTTTCCCTCTCCTGTCGTCGTCTCCAGGAATGCCGTCTCGGAGCGTGCTTCCGACCGTTCCCCTTCACCCGTGCGAACTTCCTCGGCCGCTTTTGCCGAACTTGGAAAGAGCCCTGGTCTCATGCGCCGACTGTCACAGAATGCTTCCAGTAAGATGCTTCGACGGCGGAAATCCACTACTGCCGCTGCCGCCAATCGAATCAGGGATCAGAGTGCCGGGCCGGTCCTGATGCGTGCGCGTAGCGGAAGCGTGACCTCAGACATCCATGATGTCTCCGACCTTGAACTCGACAGCCAGATCGACGATGCCAACGACGACGTCCAGGCTACTGATCCACGCGACTTCAATGCCCTTGGCATCACCCTAGGCAAGTCTGGCAACTCTGTGGCATCCACCGGCCTCGACCTGGCTATGGTCCCTGCCATCTCCGCCATCCTCGAGCATGGGACCAACGTCGTCAAGGTGACCNAAAAAAAGCGCAAGGACATCCGCATCTTCCTCGACACCAACTCTGCCCGAGTCTGCTGGCATCCAACCAACCCCAACAAGTCTTTCTTCATCGATGACGTCCGAGAGATCAGGATGGGAGTCGAATCGAGGAATGCCCGTGATGATGTCGAGATTCCAGATGCTATGGAGGACAGGTGGATTACCATCGTCTTCGACGCCCTGCAACGCTCCAAGGGTCGTACCATCAAGACCATGCACTTGCTCACCATGGACAGGTTCATTGCCGAACTCTGGGGCAAGGCGCTCGGCCACGTCGCCAGGGAACGCATTGAGATCATGAATGCTCTCGCTTCCAACCCAGAGAAGAGCGAGAGAAGCATGATTCTTGCCTGGGATAAGGCCATGTCGAGGAAACCACCCAGTGCTCCCAAGCTCTTCACCCTGACCGATGCCAAGTGGCTTTGTCGCAATCTTGAGATCAACTGCAGCGAAAGTACCGTCAAAACACACTTCAAACGCTCCGACTCGGATAATACTGGCAACCTGACATGGGAAGGCTACCAGCACTTCGTCAACTCCTTCAAGAAACGGAAGGATATCATTCACCTCTACAGAAATGTCAGCATGGGTACCGATCTTGACATGCCAAGGGAAAGCTTCTTCGCCTTCTTGCGCAATGACCAAGCGATTGACGTCGACAGGGACGTACCGTATTGGGATTCTGTCTTTCATCGTTTCTCCAAGCCCAACAACACACCGAGACAACCGGACGTGGAACCCATCGCCGGACAAAGGAGCCTCAACTTACAGGGTTTCCAAAACTTCCTCACCTCGTCTTACAATGCGCCACTCAAGCCAGCCAAGGGCGAGGCAACACTCGATCGCCCACTGAACGAATACTTCATCTCCAGCTCACACAATACATATCTCCTGGGGTATCAAGTTCGAGGTGTATCAAGCGTCCACGGGTATATCACAGCGCTCTTGAAAAGTTGCCGCTGCGTCGAGATCGATTGCTGGGACGGTGACAACGGCCGGCCGATGGTCACTCATGGCAGGACCATGACTACAAAAGTGTCGTTCGAGGACTGCGTTTCTGTCATTAGCAAGTATGCTTTCCACACCTCACCTTATCCCCTCATTATCTCACTTGAAGTCCACTGTTGCCCCGAACAGCAACAGACCATGGTAGACTTGATGCGCAAGTATTTCGACGGCATCATGATAACAGAGCCCATCATGACAAATTCCGTCAGTCTACCCTCACCCGAGGAGCTTCGGCATAGAATCTTGATCAAGGTGAAGGCCTCGTCCGACACGGAACAAGCTTGGCATTCTACCGACACCACAAGCCAGCGGCATAGGGCTAGGAGCATTGGCGCTGCCATCACGCCCGCCTCCTTCACACGCACCAATTCTCTAGGGAGGGAAACGGCGGCGATCAACAACATCACATCGACTCCACTCTTTGCTAGCCCTTCCGTCGCCAGCAGTCCAATGGATAAGACGACTGCTTACTCGACACCCAACGGCTCAACGACCTCGGGCCCTAGCATGGCACCTAGCAGCTCCACCAGTGACAGTGACAATGCAACCCTCACCACCGACACCAAGAAGAGTAAGACCAGCAAAATCATCCCTTCCCTCGGAAAGCTCGGGGTATATGCTCAGGGCATCAAGTACTCCGACTTCAACTCGCCAGAAGCCAAGACTTACAACCACATATACTCTTTTGCTGAGAGCACTTTCGACAAGTTGTGCAACAAAAATACCGACACCAAAAGCCTGCTCGAGAAACACAACATGCGGTACCTCATGCGCGTATATCCAGCCCAGAGACGTATTGACTCTTCAAACTTCAACCCACTACAGTCTTGGCGCAGAGGTGTGCAGATGGTGGCCCTGAACTGGCAAACTCACGATGTACACATGCAGGTGAATGAAGCCATGTTCGCTGCTGGCTCGGACCGCCTTGGCTATGTGCTGAAGCCGAGCGAACTTCGGCACGCAAAGCATCTTCCTATTTCCGAGACCGTTGCTGAAGCTCCGGAGAGACGTGAACGTCGCAGCAAAAAGATAGTGAAGTTCACAGTTGAAATCATCTCCGCCCAGAGACTGCCTAGACCTCGGAATTCGAACTCAGATGGAAGCATGAATCCCTATATCGAGTTCGAGATGTACTCTGCCGAAGACAAAGCCAGAGGCATTGCACGAGGCGAGGGCGGAACCGATGCTTCCGCACGTGACGGGACCTCTGGAATAGGTTCGCCGCTGCGAAAGAGGACTAGAGTGGTGGAAGGTAATGGATTCGACCCTGTGTGGAACCAGACTATCAGTATGGAGGTCGAGACCAAATTCCCGACCCTGATCTTTGTCCGATGGACCGTGTGGAATTCGCCCACTGGCAACTCCACCTCAAACAATACTCTTCTCGCCACTTTCACTGCCAAACTGAGTAGTCTGGAGCAAGGCTATCGCCACCTTCCGCTATTCAATCCGAATGGCGAGCAGTATCGTGACGCGAAACTATTTGTCAAGATCAAGAAGCAGGCCCCATCCCCCTTACAAATTGATGAGTATGCATACGGTATGTACGATGCGAACGCAGCGTCGCCACGCATCGATCCGGCCTTACGCACTGAGAGGCCCTGGCCGAGACGAATTTTTAGTCGCAACCCGAGCGAGCGCAGAAAGCGAGAGGCGCCACCACCGCTGCAATTCTCGGGTGAGGGCGGCAGTGCACTCACCCTTAGCCGGACTTCCAGCACAGACAGGGAATCTGCCCGCTCCTAAACAGCAATTGACCTGGCTCATATCCACAAAAGGCGATCGTTTACTCGAGACACAATTACGCTCATGAGGCATCTATTCCATTCATTCGATTCCCACCAAGTTTTCTTTTGGCGTACGATCTGCGGACCAGCGTATCATGGTGCGAGGTTGGGCTATGTAGCCCTGCATGGGATCCTTCTACTTTCAAGTGTCCGAGGTTTCAAAGGACCGGATAACAAGGCGTTTGTGTTATATTTGGTTTATCTGGATCTCAACGTTTGATGATCAAATGGCCGGCTGGCCATAACATCCAGTCGCATTGGGTACAGTCTCCCACTAGAGCATTGCCATGCTCGGTCTCTGGTTGGGGTTTACAGCACCAGACAGCGTCTGGTTGAACTTTATTTTCTTCTGTAACATATTCTGGGCAAGCCACATTGCCAGTGTATCTCTAACTCGACTGCTACCTCGCAATGGCCCACCTTACTGGTTAAGGATGTTCCCACAGGTACACAAGATAGATAATGCAAAGGGTTCGCAGCATTGCCAGGTGCTTGGGCCTGCTAACCCATACGAGACAATGAACAATATCTTCCATTTCATGGTGTCATCTGTCTGCAACATGTTAATCGTACTTTTCTTTTTGTGCATCATTCGATCTCTAGTGAGGGCTGTAAAGTTCGGAATACATTTCATCATGTCATACACCAGCCTCAAATCCGTAGTGCCCGAGAGGGAGGATTGGACGGCGTCTCACCTATCAACGCCGCTCTCTGGGCGGACATCAGTCCCTGTGATAGACCTCAAGAACTCTCCCGTCATAGAACCAGTGCTGTGACCCCTCAAAACAGATCTTAGACGTGCCAGTGCTGTATTTCCAAATTTGCCCGCCCTTGCATAGTACTTAAAA
The DNA here is from genome assembly GCA_001660795.1 of Leptoxyphium fumago. NCBI lineage: Eukaryota > Fungi > Ascomycota > Dothideomycetes > Capnodiales > Capnodiaceae > Leptoxyphium > Leptoxyphium fumago. The sequence continues at coordinate 68,158 of LSHF01000120.1, forward strand.
GCCACGCCAAGCGGGAATGTTGCGACTTGAGGGCCCCAAAGACCAGCCTCACTCTTGAAGAAGTGGTGCACGCAATGTGTTATGTTGGTGGCGCACGGTTCCGGGTCGAACCAAGTGGGAAGCACATCCGTTCCAAGATGTGACTCGAGCCGGTGCAATTCGAGTCGAGCAGCACTGTACAACAGCACACAGTAGGACCAAGAAAGCATGATAATGTAACCCAGGCCGTAATCTACCTTGGTGCATGCTTCCAGCAAAGATGGCATCTCGACAGCTGGATCTATTTGGCTGCTGAGCCGAGGCTGTAGCGCTGCGGAAGCCGCCAAGGCCGCATGGCATTCATCGAGGGCCATCTTTTCCCATTCTCGAAACCGCTCACCCAGCATGACTGATCGACGAAGAACACTGGCAGTCTCGGCGATAGCACTAGGTGTGGGAGTTCTTTCTATTTGGTCGAAGCTGTAGAGGATATGAGGGATGGAAACAGCACAATCTTGAAGGTGATCTCTGAGGTTCTTCTTCGTTGTCCGCCAAGGAACGTCACGCCAGACTGCAGAGGAGAAGCAGTTCGGTCTTCGCGATACGATGCCTGTGATGCTGAGGTTCGCCCTCGCATCGACGAACAGTTCATGTCCGTCTGACATGACGTGCTTCTCAGGTCCTCTCATCTGAACGAGCCTGCATGCACCAACGATGTGCTTCTGGTAGTCTTGTCCCTGCGACGAGGTCTGGTCGGCACTGTCAGTCCGCCAGATCTCGCAAAAGCTGAGCAGCTTGATTGTGGCCAGCATCGCATCGCTCTGTGCCCTGTTAGGTCGCTCGAGGGCGCGGTTCGTTTCAACAAGAGTTCTGCCGTACAACTGCGAACCCTGCTGCAACATCGCCTCGTCTTGCGTGGTGCGACCCAGCGCCGTGAATGCGAGAGCCTGTAGGGCTAGCCCAACGCTGTCATCACAATTGGCAAGCCGCTGTATTGTGTCTGCCCAATGGACCGCCTTTATGCCCCTGATCGAAAGCAATCCAGAATTGTCTGGAAGGTATTGGTTCCAAAAATACCCAGCAGTCAACGACTCGACAGCCGACCTTTCTAGCAACCTTCGTATGGGAAGTGCTGGAAGATCTAATGACAACATAGGCAGGCTGTGACTGCCACTCTGCTGATCGTTTCCGGGCCACCTGTGGGCAGAAACCCTAATTGGACGGGTAGACCTGGCGTTGGAAAACTGTAGGGTCTGGCTAACGAAGGTCCATCTGGTTTCGTCCCATGCACATGCAATGCCGAGCCGATCGCACTGCGCACACGTGGGCCGGGCGAGGTTGCAGCCCTTCTTCCTGCGTCTGCATTCCCGACATCCCTGAGATCGTGGGACGCCAACCATGCCGATTAATGACGTCGAGACACTGCCTGCGAGCCACGGGTTATTTTAACTGGAGATACACTGCCCGAGTAGAACGAAAGGACAAGCTTTGGTCGGTGCACCTCCAACCTGGTCTTCAATTCGGACCATTCAAGATTGTCTGTATGCGCGCCCGGCTTCTGCGTTGTACAGCTACGATCTGGTCAGCACGCAGCACAGAGGGGGTCGGAGGATAGGTCAACAGCTTCGAGCCGGCCGGGACAAAAGATATACCAATATTAGATAGGATTCGAGATTACAATGCAAAGGGAAGATGGTTTCACGACGCCCTCACCACAGCGAAGTCGAGACTGCGTGAAGGCTTGTCCTCTGCGCAAACCCGTGTATCATAGACACAACCTTTGATATTCTTTATTACGAGGTCACTCTTGTAATGTACCTAGGTACAGTGTACCCTGCAGGCATGTCCGTCCATTATCCTGGATTTTGCAGTTGCACCAGTGGGCTGGTTAGAAGTGTCCTGATGGATTACCTCCTGGGGACATGATGCACAGATGCATACTCCACGGCCCTCCCAGATGGCGGAAGTGACATACTGACTGACTGATACGGAATAGCGTCCGCTGGCTCATTCCTAATGCGGTTACTTCTAGTGCCACATCTGACGTCCCAAGTCCTCGCGTTGGCTTGTTTGGATGCTCTATGCACCTCCACAGGTACGGCACAATGGTCAGCGTAATGCTGCGAGGGATGGCGTCCTAGCACCTCCTCTGGATCTAGATATCTTAGACATTAGATTGATTAAGATGTTATTTGAAGATCTGATCACTACCCGGTCGTCTGCGAGTACACCCACTGCTCATATCCCATGTCTGAAGCGAACACCATTACGCAGTGATGAAGCACACGAGCGTCCCATTTGAATACATGACCCTTCTCACATTATCACAGAAACCGAATAATTGGTTTTCCAGCTGAATACCCAGCCAAGCCCACGTTGCGAACGAGCTTTTGCCATCCATGACTTTCCCAGAGAGCCCAGTGCCGTACACTATCTACGGCGTGTTCCTGTCGCTTTGAACGCTATAAGTCCTGTCGATGTGGATGGCTCCTTCACCACCCAAGGTATCGCCAGGCTCCAGATCTAAGTCCTTGTCGTCGATTTTGTTTCCCCTAGTGAGGGCTTGTTTCTCAAACGCGGTTCCGGTGCCTTTCTCTGTCCTGGTCTTTGGCGAGCTGCTGATGCTCGAGTTGTTGATGCCCCCAATCAAGGTGTCTACCGTGTCAGAAGTGAAGCCGGTCAAGGGCAGCTTATCCGTGGCGTATCCGGTGCTATTGCTGCCGACAATTCTGGCCGGGTTAGATGGACCAAAGGGCACGGCGTGGGTCCTACGACCCAGAACCGACTTGTCGCCGAACGAAGTGCTGGCCCACATGCCACTCAGTGGCAGGAATATGGCGACGACGGTGGAAACAAAAGAATTTATCTGCGTGTTGGGCACACAGTAGTAAGTTATGATGGCAAATACGACTGCAAACAATTAGCGGTCAGCTCATTCGAGGACGGAAACGTCGTCCATGTGGCACACTAGAAGACTCACGTGGGATGATGAGTGTCTGGCATCCCATGACGAAAATGATTTGCATAGGGCCGAACTGCTTCATGCCAAGCTTGTGGCGCGAAACTATCGCGCATGCAAGCTTGACACAAAATGTCAGGCTAAAGAAGGCGATACTAGTCACCAGTGTAATATTTGCAGAGCTAGCGATCCAGTTGAGGTAGCTAATCCTGGCTGCACTTGAGGTACCCAGATGGAGGGTCTGGCTGGCATTGATCACAGCGAGGGCAAAGCGGAAGCCAACGGCCATCATGGCTACCATGATACCACCGATGGTAACAAGAGTACGTCGAGCCCTTGTCATGGTGACACAGATGATACGCACCTGGAACACGAGCGAGACCTCGATACAGATGATGGTGAGCAGAGTGAAAAGGGCAGCAGACACAGAAACCCCCTGAGCTGACGAGATATTCTGGCCGACATAGAACATGGCGACGAAATTGTAGAAGTTGTAAAAAGCACCGTTGAGCTGAGCACACTGGAGGATCGAGCGAGCAGCGTCGAAGATAAGAGCTGAGGTATTGAAGGCGAAGACCCAACTCCGGCGCCTGTCTCTTCTGGTCATGAGCAGAAGCAGGACAGCCATGAGAATGCTGGCGCCGCACTGTGTGCCGTAGATTACGCCTTGAGTCGCCACATTACGCATGAGAAGCTGTATCTGTTCGAGAGTGGCTTCAAAATTGGTCTCG